>OY757928.1:74339165-74694908 GCA_963585895.1 Sepioteuthis lessoniana
TCAGATTGCATTTTTGAAATTCACCAGCTGTGACAATCAGGATTTAGTAGGGTGTATTCCAATTCCTACTGTAGCTGTTCATTTGAACGTGAAATCATAAAAATTGGACAGTCATCTCATAAGATGTATAGCAATAACATAGTGAATTTTCAAGAGTCTCCGACAATGCCCGTATGAAAAAAGTCTGGAAACTTATTGTATGCACCTCATATATATATAAACAGTCATATGATGCTTAAAAATTTTATACAAACTATTTTTTTTAAACAATGTAAAATCATTAAAGAAATTTTTTTCATATCTTGTACAACTTGATACCTTCAACCTTTTCAGCAGATTAAGTGAAAATTTCAATCATTAATATCATTAATTTTCACTTAATCAGCTGATAAGATAGAAACACTCGGACAAGAAATTCCAAGTCAGATCAACCTTTTCTAATCTCCATAAGCAGGAAGAGGGGGATTCTCAAGGGAGCATTCTGTCAGTAATACTATTCAATGTAAAAATTAACAGCATTACAAAGTGTCTCACTTCTGCAATTGATGACTTCTGTATCCCTTCCAGATCCAAATATAAGCAAACAGCCGTGTAAATTGAAACAACGCATCCAGAAAATAGGCAAGCACAAATAGTTTCAGGATCTCCAAAGTCATGCATTTTTGTCAACTGAGAAAAATGTACAACAACCCTCTCATTAAACTTGATGGCTGGTTGTTTGGGATTTATTGCATATCAACCCTTATAGTTTATTTAATGCCAAATCCATTTTTATATAAATAATTAGTTCTATTTCAAACAACTCAGTTTAGCATGAGTACACAGTTTGTCAAAAACATTTCTATTTCAAGCTGTTCAGTTTAGTTAAACAGTTCTTATTAAAACAATTCAGTTTAGTATAAGTATAGATTTTGTTTACACACAGTTAAATGTCAAAACAGTTCTATATTAAACAATTCAATTTAGCATAAGTACAGTTTCAATGTCAAAAACAGTCCCTTTCAAACAATTCAGTTTAGTATACCAAAACAATTCCATTTCAAACAATTCAGTTTAGCATAAGTATGCAGTTTCAATGTAAGTACACAATTTAATTGTCAAAAATATTTCTATTTCAAGCTACTCAGTTTAGTTAAACAGTTCTAATTCAAACAATTCAGTTTAGCACAAGTACACAGTTTAGTTTTATTTAACCCATAGATAGGGCCCTATCAGGTGCTACCACTCCAGGCCAGAGTAGACCAGAGAGCAATGACAATGAAGGGGTGTTCCACATTCCCCAAAGCTCCAGAACCTTATCATCAGATTGCTTAGTATCATATCCAGGACACTCATAAGGGAGTCTTACCCCTCTGCAAAGGTGCAGTCAGTGTATTACTACAGGAAAAAGGAAAAATCAATAAAACCTTTTGGCCTTTAAATGAAGTCTATTCTCCAAGAATCAAAAATATCTAATAAATATACATGAAATCATTTTACCCCAAACTCCACCTTGGATTATTAAAAACCCCGAAGTGATCTTTGAACTGAATGAACTCTCCAAAACAAATACCCATCCCAGTAGTTATCAGGAGAAATTTTGCAATATTCTCCAACACCATCCCAACCACATATGTATCTTCACAGATGGCTCTAAGGACAACAACAAAACAATGTGCATAGCTGTTCTGAATAAAACAATTCTCGAGAAAGCTCTTCCAATGGAAAGGTTCATCTTCACAGCAGAAACCCATGTAATAGATCTAGCACTCGACATCATCTCAGAGCAAACTCAAGAATTTTATCATATTCCCAGACTCACTCTGTCTTATTATTATTAAGTAATAAGAAACTTGAGAACCCCCAAATCATTAAACTGTTGAGTAAACTAAACTCAAAGTCAAATTGTACAGAAATACTTATATGCTGGATACCAAGCCACATTGGATTGAGAGGAAGTAAAAGAGCAGACTTGGCCTTAGATCTGACCCCTGACAAATTCAAGATTCCATATACTGATTTGAAACCCAAAATCAATAAATTCCTTCACGCAAAATAGCAACAATGCTGGAATAATAACATACACAACAAACTCTTCCAGATCAAGCCCACTCTAAGAGAATGGAGACCAACTTTCAGAAAATCAAGAAGAGAACAAGTCACTATATCTTGATTGTGCATTGGTCACACAAGGTTTACACACTCTTTTAAACTCAGACAGAAACAACAATCACAGTGTTTGACATGTCAAATGCCTTGCTTTGTTAAACACATTCTCATAGAATGTAGAGCTTCGCTCTCATAAGAAAGTGATTGTTTAAGATAAATAGTTTGAGCAACTTGTTCCAGATTGTCAACATGGATGACATTCTGTCCTTCTTGACAGAGACAGGGTTGTACCAAAGAATATGATGGATACTCCTCTAACACAATGCTAACACATTAAAACTACTCCCTGGACATAGTGTGGCCCCAGGTAGGCTAACATGCCATAAAAACCCATCAGCTAACAACAAATTGCTTGTTCACAAATGACATATTTATATATGTATAAACAGGACCTGACATTAAATAACCTACAAAGGTTAATATTCCAGAAAACCCAATCAACCAACCCAACCACTTCAACTACTGTAATATAGCAATACTTAAGTTTCTCTGTACATGAGTAAATTGTCACCATTTTAAATTATTGATTTTATGCATGCACTTTGTTTCAGGTTTTATCAACTGTGCAGCAAACTAGAGTCAGTTGAGCAGTGTCGGTAAAGAAAGGCAGCACCATGATACAATTCACTCCTACAGAAATTTGGAAACAACATGCACTGTATGGCATTTATGCTGAAAGCTCCAATGCAAAGATTTTACAGTGTTTGGGGGTTCAATCTGAGGACAGTGCAGATAGATGATTCCAATGGTAATTATAAAAGGTACAGCAGCTTGGAAGCCTCACTCTAATCATTCTGATAAGAAAACTCCTGAATTTGTTGGTAAGATCCAAGCCATTATTTACAATGATTCTACAAATCAATCTGGTCAATAGCCAGAAACATGAGAGAATCTGAGTTTCTTATCAGGAAGGGAGTGCACGAAGACATTTGCTATTTCTTATACAAGATGAGAAAGGAACAATTTTTTTATTACAGGCCATGAAGGACAAGAGGAAAGACTGTACTACAAAGCTTTTTAACAAACTCAAGCATCCCCCCAAACTGAACATGCTTTAGTTTTTCTCAGATGAGAAAAATTTCTGCCTGGATCAGATGGTGAACTCATAGAACAAACATTGGCTTGCTAACACCTAACACCCAATCCACATCATGGTGTTTAGGGTGGTCATTTGTGATGGTGACATGTTTCCATCTATCTTCCAACAGACTCAGCACATAGGCCAACATCGAGTGCCTGGAGGAAGTAGAGCTGCTCTGGATCAAGAGAGAGTCTACATGAAGACACTACATCTAGCAACAGATCTCTGCTCCACATTACACAAGCAGGAGGACCTAATCTTAGCTGTCAGAAAATTTCTGTGACAACTGCAATCCCCTTGATTATTATGTGTAAGATGTGGTTAAGCAAGAGACTAACAAAACTGTGCAACACCAAAGATGAACAAGGATAACGGCAGCATTTACCAATGTAAACAAGGAGATCATCAGAAAGGCTTGCAGAAAATTCTGAAATGATCTGGAGACCATGGTTTAAGCCAATGGAAATTTCTTTGAATTGTTTTAAACTATGGTATTTCAAGATATTTTCATATAATTTTGGTAAATATATCTGATAAAGTGAGATGTCAATGTTACTTTCATTTTAACATAAGTTAAATGACAATTTTCCCATAGCACACAGTAGATATAAATTCTATACATATTTTGCATTAAACAATTTTCTTTTAAATAAATGTTTAAAATTTTGAATATAAAGCACTCCCCTTTATTCTATTTCTAACATAATTTGATACCATTCAAGAATATTTCTGGAAAAAATATTTCATCTAAAAGATGAAGCTAACACAAGAAAAAAATTCTTACATATATGTGTGTGTGTGTATGAAGAAGTGAATTGAATCTAACTGAATGTATATAGAAAAAGGTAAAATGGAATAAAGATATATTTGGTATATTTGATGATTTATTTTATTTTATAAAGTTTTTGTCTGAATACAAAAAAATTTTATCAAAATTATATTAAGTGTGAGAAATAATTATAACATAAATTTTTGATTCAGGGCTAATAGATGTTGTTATATATGTATTATTGCATTTTCAAATACAATTTTTGTACTAAGCTTCATTCATAATTTTCCAAGGGATTCTGAAATTAGAATAAAAATGGTGATTTTATCGTTTTTCATAAAGTGGCAATACACACATGAACACACTTAGTAGTTGTACAAGTATAGAAATTAATGTTTATTCCAACATACATTCATTCATCTAAAGCTGAAGGACTCCTTAAAAAGCACAAAAGTGGTAGCAATTTAATAATGAACAAAAAGAAGCTCATGGGGGAAAAATATGGGCTTTCTAGGGTGTGGGAGGAAATGTTAATCATACAACCAAGGAGTTATAGCATATATTGTAAACTCTGTTCTGCTGAAATAGCTTATTTTGAGGTTATAAGTTCTTTTGTGGTTTGGCAATTTTCCTATTCATCTGAAATGGCACATTTTAAGGAGCAGTTAGATGCTTTCAGTGGCTTTCACATAATTAAAATGCCCAGTCAGCTAGGGCATAGAATACACTGACTGCTTTTCTGCAGAGGGGTAAGACTCCCTCAATGAGTGTCCTGAATATGACATAAAATAATCTGATGGTGAGGTTTCAGTAATGCTGGAGCTTTGGGAAATGCAGAGTACCCCTTATTACCATCACTCCCAAGCCCAATCTGGTCCAGAGTGGTAGCACCTTATAGGGTCCTATCTATAGGTCTGATAGAACAAAACTGTGTACTGATGCTAAACTGAATTGTTTGAAACAGATCTGTTTGAACTTTTGCTAAACTGAATTGCTTGAAATAGGACTGTTTTTAACATTGAAACTGTATACTTATGCTAAACTGAATTGTTTGAAATAGAACTGTTTTGACATTTAACTGTTTGTAAACAAAAACTATACTTGATATACTGTTAAACAAAATAACCAACCATCAATTAATTTTGAATGAATAGGGCACATAAGTGAAAACTTCCCAACCAAGTTGTAAAATTTTTTACCTTATATGCCATATTCACTAGTTATTTACCCTTTAGATTACTATTCATTCAAGGTTTGACATATCTTTCTTAATGAAAAAAATTCTATTTCCAATAAAAGGCACTTACTAAGATAAAAAGTTTTGCAGGACAGTTCTGAGACAGTGGTGAAAAAAGTTATTCTGAAGTCTTGGTGGGGAGTGCCAATTTCTTTGAAAAAATGAGGCATTATATAGCTGAAATTACCTCCAATATAAGTTAAGTATAAGGTTAATAAGGCATGACTCTTTCAATTTTATGTTAGTAAAAAAGGGCCCAACCTTCTATCATAATTAGTTAGAAATGGAACATCAAAAATATTCTAGAAGATGCAGAATCAAAATGAAGGTGGTTGTAGGTTTCCATTCACAATGTCGGTAGTCAAAGGAGTCTACAAGAGATAAAAGAAATATAAGAGAAAAAATTCAAGGAGAGCAAGCATCTTGCTACAACCGTTGAACAATCAAAACAGGTACAAAAATATGAAAGAAAAATATATTACATGGTACAACATCCAACAGATGAACTGAAAGAATAAGTTTTCTTGCAAAGGTAGTATACCACATCCTACAAATACCAGTCATCCTCAAATTAAGCAAGTCCTAAAAATATGACTAATGCAATGCATATGGGAAGAATGCTAACCTCAAAAATATTCTCAGTGGTTGTGAGTTTTTGCTGAAAAGTTATACATGGAGACAAAACCAGGTGTTTCATCATTTCTGAGTCTACAAAAAGGAGTTGTTAAATGACCAATTAAACTTTGTAAAATAAAGGAACATTTGAGAAATTATTTAAAAAAAAAAAAAAAATATATGTACATGTCTTATTGCACAATATCTTTCCAGCCAAGATATTGTTAACCACCAAGCATCCAGATATTGTAATCAGGTCAGTAAATTCAAAGAGTTTACACCAAGGCATTAACGGTTCCTTCAGAGGAAAATATTAACCAAGTATAACAACATACACTGGAAAAGTAAAAAGAAATGCAAGAATAATGTGTAAAAAGGGCTACATTATTGATATATTTCTCAGTGAAATTGGATGCCAAAGTTTTATTGCTAATTCAATCTCTGTATACCTAATTAAACTCAGTTTGTTACCAGAAAAAAAATGGAAATATATACTCCAGATAGAAGCTGCATCTATATTGCTTTGTGAGGTAAAACCAACAAAGCCTTGTTACAGTTAGGCCACAATGGGTTGATGCTAATGATACTTTGGCACCTCACTCACAAGCCATGCCTGCTGGTCATCTTTGCAGTAGCAGTTGTTTGAGTTTATCTATAACAAGGTTAGCCCATATATGTTCTTTATATTTTATAATATTTACCACCTGCATTATGTGTAAAGTAAGAATTTGTTGCAGGCTTAGATACTTAATCCTAGATTTAAACTTATAACCAAAATTAAACTAAGTCATATACAGAGATATTACACTCTTTAAAAAGTATCTTATTGTATAAATTAACTGTTCAAATCAAAATCGGCAAAATAAAAACTTAAATTCACTAATTAATGCAACACACCTAAACAGCAAGATTACAATCCGTAAATTTGAAAAATAGAGAGAACATTTTTTTAACCAAACAGGTTTATGCTTAACTGTTTGAATCAAAATCTATTAAAAAAAATAAAAAAGCTTTCAAATTCACCCTTCAAAAAAGCACCAAATAATGCACCTCAGCTAAACAGCAGAATTTTAAACACATTTAAAGAAATAACTCTTGTATTTTGGGGTCAATTAGAGGTCTGTATTTGCTGAAAAATTCTGGATTCCCCCGAGTTTATCTATCCTTATAAATACTCAAAAAATCTATCAACCAGCAGATAAGGCCAGCAGGACAGCACAACACATGTTATTCTTTTATTTTGGGCTTGCAAAAGCAAGTTATTATTTTGTTTTGGAAAGCCAAAAAAAAAAAGTGACCATGTCAATACCAGTGTCAAATCAAATTGAGTACAAACATTAACAATCAAGCGGTAAGTGATGTTGACCCAATTCTTTGAAGGTGACCAAACGAGGCAATGAAAGACCCTTAAAAATACCAATGAAAGGGTTCTGAAAAAAATAGCAACAATTCATCAAAAGAAATGAATTGATGACTGTTATAGAGCACTATACAGCCTAAGGACCCAGAGTTTCATTATTTGGGATGTCCTGCAACCTTGTAAGGAAATAACCATAAAACTAGCCAGAGGAACATACTCCACCAAAAATTAAGTTGTGACTGAATACCTCAACCATGTTGACTCTCCATAATCTACCAATAGAATCTGTGAAGAGAATGTCAGCGTTTTCTTCACCCAATTCAGGAACACTTAGGAGATGGTCCCTGTTGTCCACAAGCTGATCCACTTGTCCTTTGGAGATATTCCCAATATCTTGTTCTACAAAGGCCAGAACATGACCATGGTGGTGGAAAGTCCACCAATGGATTTGTAATTATCCTAAGTAATGCCCCAAAACTGATTAGCAGGACTCCAAGATCTCTATTGACATAGCAGATCTTCCTGCACAGGTTATATCAGCAGAGAAGGAGGATTAGACACAGGAGATGAAAAAGGGTAAAAAACACCCACAGCTTTTGCTTCATCGTCAAACAAGAAAGGGGCTCCTCTACTGAGAAACAGCTTGAGGAGGAGTCCAGGCAACAACAGAATATTTGTCTCTGCCTCCCACCAGACAAGACTTGATGCAAGGTCAAATGACCTGAAGGTCAGATTATAATGTGGTTAGAGGAGTCCAGGCAACAACAGACTGAGAACCAAAGTACCCAAAACAAATGGAGGTGGTCTTTTCTTCAAACAAAAGGAGAAAAACAAAAAAAAGTGGAGGTTCAACCAACAGAGCCAAAACCAAGGAGAACATTTTGTTCTCTCCCCAGAAAATCTTAGGTAAGGGGTCTTTTGTCACCAACTTGTAGTAGTTATTCACTCATTGGTCTATTTATTTTATTTACAGTGAAGTATAATTTCATTCACTGTTTAAAAATTTTTAACATTTCCATTAAGTTTGGGGTTGTTTCATCTATAGCAGGACTATTCATAATAAATTTTTGTGTCCACATATATACTGTAGAGATAGTTTATGTCTGTTAATAGAGATAGTTTATGTCTGTTATTTTCTGCTTGTTTCACAAGCAGAGGCTGTTTGCTAGTGTGTGTGTGAAGAAGTGGAAGATAATGGTAAGCTGAAAGAATAGAAAAGTTAAAGGAGTAGCAAGTCAATAGGATGGGACAGTTATTATGTCTGAAATGTTACTAGTAATATGTTCATTTAAAATTGTTTTTTTCTTTAAAAATTGGATTAGTTACTTTGATAGAAGTTTCAGTATGCTTTTAGGAGTCAGGTTTGATTCAGTCTGTAACTTCTAGTGCAATATTTTTGTATTGGTTTAGTTTTTTGCAATTCTGACCTGTTGATGGTCACTTCACATTTCTCTATAACAAATTGGATATTTATGAAATATAGTTTGATATAAGAATTTAGGTTTTTAAATTATGAAAATTCATCAATAACTTTTTCAGATATAAGCTCTTGAAATTAAACAAACTGAACAAAAAGGCCCCTATTTTTGTGAAAATTTTTTTAATAATATAGTTTTTTCATTAACAAATCTTATTTAGAGCAAAAACTATTCAGGATAAAGCAATGAAATTTGGTCAACAGTAAACTTAAATAAAAACAGTGAATTTTTAAATCAAAGAAAATTTGTTGTTTTTGTTTTAATAATAACAATTGGTATAACAGCTAACCAAATTTTCTTTGATTCGGGTTTTACTGAGATCTAATTTATTTTTGAAAAATTCTCAAATAATTAACTTTTTTCTAGACTTTTCAAAATGCCTCTGATTCACAGGGTTAAAATGTTAAATATACACCTTAATGCTAAAGAAAATAAGAAAATGAAAAATTTTTTTTACAAAGTTTTTTGAAAAAATTCTGGCAAACTAATAAAACCCACATTGAATTATATGCAAATAAATAGCTAATCAAGGTGGACAAAGAGAGTAGCAGGGTTTTCATATCCAACAGGACAGAGGTAGAGATGGACAAAGAAGGTAACAGTGTTGTCTGACCAAGCAAAGCAGACAAAGGTGGACAAAGATAGTAGGAGTGTTGTCTGATCCAGCAAAGTAAAGAAGATGGACAAAGAGGGGAGCAGTATTGTTTGACCCAGCAAAGTAGTACAAGGTCAACAAAGAGGATAGCAGTGTTGTCTGATTCAGCAAAGCAGAGTAAGATGGACAAAGAAAATAGTGATGTTATTTGACTCAGCAAATCAGAAGAGGGTGGACCAAGAGTGTAGTAGTGCTGTCTGACCTAACAAACTAGAGGAAAATGGACAGTGTAGTGTTGGCTGATTGAGACAAGTAGAGCAAGGTCAACAAAGTGGAAAGCAGTGATATTTGACCAAGCTAAGCAAAAAAAAGGTGGACAAAGAGAGTAGCAGAATTGTCTGACCTAGCAAAGCAGAGGATGGTGGACAAAGTGGATAGCAGTTTTGTCTACCCAAGTAGAGGAAGATGAACAAAGAGGGGAACAGTGTTGTTTGACCCAGCAACACAGATCAAGGTCAACAGAGAGGGTAACAGTGTTGTCTGATCCAGCAAAGAAGAGGAAAATGGACAAAGAGAGTAGCAGTGTTGTCTGACCGACGTGAAGTTGACAATGTTTTCAGGTTGACTGTTGGCGAGAATGAATAGAGTTTTTCCATGTCAGATTATTAAACTTTAAAATGTTGGAATGAAAAGCATTTATAAATCTGCTCATGGCCATCATTGTGAATTAAAGGATTTAAAAATATCATTATTCTGTGTAAAGTAAAATACGGTTAATAACTTATAACTAAATAATACATTATAATTAGTGAAGTTTATGCCATTGAACATATCAAATCAAGTAGAATTTTATTTTAATATTTATTTTGTTAGAAAATCCAAGTTAATGTTTGATACAAAGATATCACAGCAGATTCTATTTTTTGTTGTTGTTGGTATACCAATAAAGTTACATGTAAACCACTTAAATTAAAATTGTAGTCTGTTTCAAAGAGATTCATGATGTGCATTTAAATTATCTCCCTTTTATAGGGCATAAAAGAGTTTATAGAGAAGCATCTATAGGTAATCAAGAAGTCTCAACATGAACATTTTTTACAAATTCTACAAGAAATAATATAAATACCTGCCTCTGATCTAACTTTGTTATTTGGTTCATTCATGAATGTTAATAATAAAAAAAGCATAATTAAAAGTTTAAGGTACCATCAGAGGCTTTTTTTAAAAAACATTGCAAAATTTTAATATATTCTTTGATATTTTAATCTTGATTTAATTGCCAGTTAATATTTTAAAGAATAAGAGTACCCTATAAAAGTTAAGATACTTAAAAAAAAAAAAAAAGAAAAAAAGAAAAGAAACATGAGAAATAATAAAAAACAAAAAAAAAAGTAAAATCATTTCACTGGGCAACCTTTTGACCAAATTATATCAATGCTCCACTTCTCAAAAGAAACAAAGAAGTTCTGGTTAGAAATCCCAACAAAAAATACTATTTCTTCCTGGAAAAAGACATATCAAACATACAGCAGTTTTATAGATCAGAGTAACAGTAAGAATTTAAAAAGTATTCAACCATGACTGTGCATAAAGAAGTGCTCTACAAGAAACAGCTTATCCAGAAAGAGCACTAGTGTCAGGTTTTGACTGAATGAATGTGGAAATAAAAGAATGTTAGAGAAACTCTTCAATATTTTCATTACTAAAGATGAGTAAACAGCCTGAACTTCAGCAAAAGATATATTAATGAACAGGTATTCCAGATGTTTATCACAGCCACCGTTTTGTGCTTTATTAACAGAAAACCAACAGAATGAAGGCTATATTCAAAATTAATTTAAATAATATTTAAATAAATTGGTTTATTTTAACATTTCTCACATGCTTTTTATTATGTCATTATTATGATTATAAAATCATCTATAAAACATTTTGATTTGAGGATAGTTTACATTTCCTTTTTGTCAGTTAAAATTCTTTTTCCGGATGATTGCAGAAAAGTTGGTCTGGATCCCTGGACAAAACTAAGGTAAGGATAATTGATAAGTATCAACATATATTTCTTAAAGAAATGAAAAATTGAAAATATTAAGATATTCATAATAATGAAGAAGTCTTTAGTTAAAATAAGAAAAAAAATTTAAATCTAATAATTAGAATGTTGTTTTGACTATAAAGGAATCTATCTCTTCATTTCCATGTCTATTTAACACGAGTAGAAAAAAATAGGACAACAAACAAGCCTTCTCATTGTGTTATTTTTATGCCATGAAAGTACAAAATGGTAACTAAGTAAAGTTGGCGACCATAGTTGAGGATGACCCAAAAGCTCTCTTTTCAATAGCTACTACACCAAGGGCACTACTCCATTCTCTGGATTTCTCCACTTTACCCTTGATCCTTACCTTATGATGCTGAGTGTTAAGTAAGGCAGCATCAAGTACCATTTTTTGAGTCTTTGGGCTATATCATTCATTCTTCTACTTGAATAATTTCCAAAAAGTAGCCAGATATTTTTTAGTAAAACAGTCTTAAAAAAATGAATCAGGACCTTCTGTGATTCTTTACTAGTTCAACATGTCATCTCTTTGGGTTTTGCACTTAGCCCCATAAGTGATTTTTTTACTTCTTTGCTTTTCTGTCTATTGTCTTAAAAGTTAAATAAAGAAAATGATCCTACATTTGAATAATGCAACATGTGCATAATAATCACTCTGAGAAAATAAAAGGTTGATATACTGTTTTAGAATTTCATTCATATTTACCCTATTATAACTCAGTAGATATATACTTTGTAGAAAACAGGAAAAAAATCTTCAATTTGCAGAGCATCATTGGTTGGTTTGTGTTAGAAACTAAAGTTTACCAATACTTTTTCAGGCAATTCTCAAAACTAAAACTAATTTCATTTCAATAAGTGTCACTGACTATTTCCAATGTGTCCCCCCCTCACCTCTCTCATATATATATATATAGAATATATCAAACGGTCTATATATCCAACAGCAATAAAATAAGTGAGTAAAAATGCAACAAATCTGTTCAGAATTTCATTTCCATTCTAAGCCCTTAAATCTGAACAAATGCTACCTCAAACACATATTTTGTATATTTAAAGCTCTAAATATCCACACTATCAAGAATATTCACCCTTTTTCAGATGGTATAGATTTTGAATAATTTTATTTTAGATGGTTAGCATCTTTTATTACTCTAAACATAATTAAATAGGGTCAATTTAGTCTTAGTTCTTTGAAATGTCATCAACATTTACCTACCCTTGAAATGTAATTTATGTTTTTTACAAGAAATACAAAAGAAAAAAAAATTTCCCTAACACAACAATTAAAGAGTAAGAAAATAAGAAATATACTTCCAACCATTAATGATAAAGAATACTGAAGACTAAAAGAAATACATTTTACGTCAAGGAAAACATCTTATTATATTGGATGTGCACTCTAACATTCAATTTAGAAATAATGAAAACAAGCTATTTACAAAGAGGATTTATGAAGATGTTCCATTTTTAAAAGAAAAATTTCAAGATGCAATTTTAATAATTCTGACTAATCACAGGCATTCTTGCTTTTGATTTCTTCATTTTCATGAAAAGACTTGCTCAGATTCACTTAACTAAGATAATAAAAAAAATGCTAAGGTAGCCATTTTGTTAGTGGGTTTTAAAGACCCATCAACATTGATACAATTTTTTTCTCTTTGAGAGAAATGAGATTATGCCAAAAAATATAAATCTAAACCTGATCAATACCATAGAAAGTAACTCAGCAACACAATTCCCAATGATGCTAACATATCAAAATTGTTAACTGCAAAAATTGCTATTGTAAACGTACAACATACCTTATTCCCTAACACCCAGGCATGAAATAATCCTAGACAGGTTAATATGCCATTAAAATCTATGAAAGCAAACTAATTAAACATCCAGATGATATAGCTGTTTCCATTTCAACAAACAAATCTCTTTCAGACAAATATTCTTGGTAAAGGTATGAACCCCCATATCTTCCTAGCTGTGGGTTAGATAGTACCACTACTGTTCTAGAAGAATGGCTTTGGGATTAAATAACCTATGAAGGTTGATATGCCATTATACAAAGGAACCAAACCAAACCAATCAAATGTACTCACAAAGAAATTATATACATGTGGTAATTAAACTTTTCTATCCACCTATATTTGTAAAAGATTTACTTGTACATTCTTACATTGCATTTTCCAAGGAATATAAACTTTTATTAATTTGATGTTTAACATGGTGTCATCATCATTTCTTGTATTTTGAATTTCTCAATGAAGAATCTTAGATGTCTTATATTTCGTTTATAGAAGTGAAATGGTTTGTGGATTAAAACAGACCATAACGTCATTAAAAAAAAGTTTCATTTTTTATCTTTGTTAAAAATACATATTTTTGCTACTAAATTTAATGAACATCTTATTAATTAGTGTGTAATTTACTTCTTTCAGACCTAAATTAAAAGGTCTAAAATAAAAAAAAATCATCCATTAGTAAGTATTAATCTGAACTATTTCTTTTCTACCTTTTCAACAATTACGTGTTTTCATTTTCAGTTAACTGCAACTAACTCCAAAAATGAACAGTTCAGAAGTTAAACTTACTTAGCGTTTTAAAGCAAAAGATCAGTGATGATGACAAGTGAAAATCTGAAAGTTCTCAACTTAAGGAAAAAAATCATAGGCTAAAATACATAATTCACATAATTCTATTACAGGATATTCTTATTATTGCTCTATTTTACCATTGTTAGCATACCTAATTTATAAATTAAACTTTATTATAGGTATGCATGTATAGCAAAAAACATTGGATTTAATACTATCTATGCTTTCAAGCATTTACTAGAGTGGGAGGGATGTTGAAATATATCCCCTGGTGAATTAGAGAAGACTACTGTATTTTCTTTATGTTTGAATGTTGTATTTCATGTTTTCTCCAGCTTTTACTTTATTACTTTATGGCAGTTAATAAATAATAAAACCAATGTTGTCTGGATCTCTGATTTTGTAACAGTGAATGGGAATTGAGCTATGGAAATGAATGTCTACCGTGTTCTCACTGAAAGAGAGCCAGACTTTGTCTTGCATGTAGAGTGGTGATATAAAGAGAAATGACTTACCTCAGTTCGACATGTCTTGCGTGTAGAGTGCCAGCGGTAAAAAAAACCTCGGCTATTTTTAGGAGGAATTTATAGGACACCTGTTTTGTCTCTGGTGAGACAAGATTTGTATCTCATGCAAATTTTGTTGCATAAAAGGAGCAATGCCAGTAGCAATAGTGTTTTTTTTTGTTTTCTACAAACAACCAGTTTGACAGAAAGAAAGACAGACAGACAGAGCGAGTAAGTGAGCGAAGAAAAGTGATGAGGACATAATTACGTAGAGAGTGAAGAGGAAAGTCAGTAGAGAAAATGAATCATGGAATTTCCTTCCCTTATACAATTACCTACTAGTCCTGACTGCCCAGATATCGACTTTGATCCAACAACTAATAACTACTAGCTATTGCGGCACTCATCATTCCTTGGTGATGACAGGCAAGACATTTGATATACAGCAGATTCCAGAATTCAGTAGCACCACAACGGATATGCCTATTGTCGAATGGATAGAAAACGTGGAGCTGGTCTGCAAACTCTTTGCTATGGACAGAGTGGAGCATGTCTTGCCGCTACGTCTACAAGGTGTTGCATTCACCGTCTATCGGCAACTGAGTAAGGAGAAGAGAGCAGACCCAGAAGAAATAAAGAGAGCCCTCATGACCACATACATGATGGATACATTTGACTAGTTTACAGAGTGGCAGAATGAAACGTAGACGAATTCTTGGCAGACTTACATGGCTCGGCTGGTTGGGGAACCGCTGCCCAAAAGTTGGATGACACTCATGTTTGTGTCAGGGCTGCCATAGTATGTCAGACAGCTTCTCTGAGAATTATCCAGGATGAAGATCTTGACCCTGGAACAGCTACTGACCCGGGCTTGCACTATTGTAACTGATGATCGAAGACAAGAGGAACCCATCATTGTGGCCGTGCAAGCGAGCCAAAGCAACAACAAAACTTCTCCCAAGTCAGGACCCTGCAATAGAATAGTATGCTACAACTTCAATGGTCAGGACCACATAGAGAGAGATTGCACAAGCAGAAGACAATGGGTGCATGTGTGCTGTTACCATTGCAACAAAGCAGGACATATGGCTCAGGACAGCTTGGGAAACGAGGACGTGGACAAGATTGAATTGATCTCCTCTCCAGACAAACTATGAATGAGACACTGCCAGTCATCCGAGTCCATGCTAATGAGATGCCATGCACAGCACTCATTGACTCTGGCTGCTCTCAGACCATTGCAAGTGCAAGACTTTGCTGTGTTTGGAAGAAGAGGAGTGTCAGAGTGACTATAAGCAGCAAAATGTGCAAGTCTCATGGAATAGGGACAGTAAAGATCCACACAGACACTGGGAATTTTGCTGACGTCAAAGCACTAGTAGTACATGAGAGGCCATTAGACTTCAACCTGCTGCTGGATTATGATGCTAACAAAGCCTTGGGTGGTGTGCTAATCACACAGAAGGGAATGATAAAGTTTTGCAAGGAGGCCCCCATGTGTGTAGCACAAGATTGACCACTCTGACTTTAGCGTTGAGTTCGACCAGCATCAGAAGGTGAGGACTGCCTTATGGAAATGGTCGGGAGACAGGAACTGGCCAAGCTCCAAAATAGTGTCACTGAATACAATGTGCCCAACCAAATAAGGTCGGCATATGAAAAGGAGCTCCGCACATGGCTGGTTGATTCTCTAACTCCATGAAAAATTTGGAACTCCTAAAGGCCTGAACTGCTAATGGCAATTGTGCTGGAGAATAAGGCAAAGGTAAGGACAGTAATGGACTAACAGGAACTAAATCAGTACATCGACGCATTTATGGCTGATGCTGATGATTCTGCCAGCAAACTGAGAGTGGCACCAGAAGAGATCTAATGTATCCTTGCTGGATCTGAGAAGGGCCAACCTGCAAGTTCCAATCAGTGAATCATTGTGGCTGTTTCTAACAGCAATATTTGGTGGAAGAAGGTACAGTTCCACCAGACAGGGCTTTGGGCTAGATGTGGCACCGCAAATAATAAAGACAATTATTGGTGTGGTGTTGTTTCAAGAAGAGAAGGTAAAAGAAGGGGCATCTGCGTACTTCGACGACATTCGTGTGAACAAAGATATTATGTCGTCACTACATGTTAGAATGAAATTAGTCCAGTTTGGTTTGATTTGTAGGGACCCAGAATGACTGGAAAATGGTGCCCATGTACTGGATTTGGATGTCCATGGAGAGCAAAGAACCTTGCAATGGAGACGTAGAACAGCAGTTCCAGAAGTACCTGACGTCTTGTCAAGATGTGCTGTTTTTCCCTGTGTGGTAGGCTTGTGGGACACCTACCAGTATGCAGATGGCTTCACGTGGCAGCAAGCACTATAAAGCACAGGGCAAGTATAGTCACCAAAAGTTGGCACTATGAGACTACTGACACCTTGCTTGTTCGTATGGTGATGGAGACTATAGTGAGAGTGAAGAAGAGTGATCCCGCCAGAGGAGATTGGTGTATGCAGGGAAAAGAGATAAACATCAGGGTTAATGCCAGCTCCTTGGCGATTGGGATCTTATTGGAAAACAACGGAGTTGTGATCGAGGATGCATGCTGGTTGTGGTCAATGAATAATGCCACACATATTAATCTGGCAGAGCTGGACACTGTACTGAAGGGTATGAACCTAGCACTCAAGTGTGGGGTAAAAAAAAGCATATGCAAACCGACTCCTTATGTGTGTACCACTGGGTGTCAGACACCTTGAAAGGCAAAGCCAAGGAGCGTACTAAAGCAGTCAGCATGAGGCTTGTAAGAATGAGACTGAGCACCATCAAGAAACTGGCCAACAAATATGAACTGTCCATGGATGTAACATTGGCAACATTGAACTGCTATATTACTGATTGGTTGATCTGGGTACCCCAAAAATGGTTTGACTCCATAAAAAAAGGTGATGAGCCTGCACTGCTGGTATGCGCCACTTCCATGGAGGATCCAGACGAAATAACAAAAATACACCATCTCAGCGGGTACGCTGGTGTACAAAGGACGTGTATTTCATGGCCATGGATATAACCCATTATGGTGGCCAACATTTCTCCACGCTCATCGATTGTGAGCCCTCCAGATTGGCAGTCTGGCGGACATTGCTGCGGCAGGATTCTACAAGTGTCATCCACCAATCAAAGTCAGTATTTTAGGAATGAGGGCCGTCAGAGGAGATCCTAACTGACAACGATACTGCTTTTCGCAGCAGACAATTTGAGTGTTTCCAGAATGAATGGGGATCCAGTTCAGACTGCGATACTCGCATGTGCCAAGTGGCAATGGCATGGTGATGAAGTGTCATCGAAGTGTAAAAAGGGTCACCGCCAGAAAGCAATGTACAGTTGCACAGACGATGTATAGATATAATGTGACACCAAAGGATAATATGTCTATTGCAAGTGCACCAGCCAATGCGATCCACAGCTACAGGGTTTGAATCCAAGGGATTGTGCCCACCCGGTCGAAGAGAAATGCGCAGCCTGTACAGAATAGGAGATCCTTTCTGGGTAAAGCCTCCCAATAGCCGGTGCACCTCCAACTTCAAAAAGGGATGAGTCACTGGTGTCTTCAGTAAGCAATCCGTATCATTAAATGGAACCTTGTGCCATGTGAAGGATCTCCACCCTGCCCTCAAAACAACTCCATTGGCGAGTAATAGCTAGCGAGAATCATCTGAAAGTGAGCTACTGATTGAGTCTGCATGTAGGGAGACAACGACTCACATGAAAACCCAATCACCGACCAATCTGAGAACTCCTCTGAGGAAGAAGTTCAGGTAATCCCCCTTCAGAGAAGCACTTGAAACAAAAGACCTCGTCCGCATTGTTACCTATGTGATCATAAGACCAGGAGGGGGTGTGACAGTGAACAGGAATTGAACAACGGAAATGAATGTCTACTGTGTTCTCGCTGAAAGAGAGCCAGATTTTGTCTGGCGTATAGAGCAGTGATATAATTATCTCAGTTTGGCATGTCTTGTGTGTAGAGTGCCAGCGGTAAAAAAAATCGGCTGTTTTTTGGAGGAGAAATTTATAGGACACTTGTCTCATCTCTAGCGAGACAAGATTTGTGTTGCATGCAAGTTTTATTGCATAAAAGGAGAAATGCCAATAGCAATGGTGTCTTTTTTGTTTACTGCAAACCGCAAGTTTGACAGACAGACAGAGCAAGCGAAGAAAAGTGAGGACACATAATAATGTGGAGAGTGAGTAGGAAAAGTTGGTAGGGAAAACGAATCACGGAATCCATTTCCTTCCGTTATACAATTGCCTACTAGTTCTGACTGCCCAGAAATCCAGCAATTAATAATTACAGATTTTGCACATTTTCATTCCTCAAAAAGAAAAAAGAAAATTAAACATTTCATCAACAATGATGTATACTACTCAGTGCGCCACGATAACAGTTGAAAAAATTCAATCACTTGATAAGATAATTATCTCGAAAGCATGATCCTTCTAAAATGTAGAATTTTGAATCTTATATTTTTAACACTAGATTATTAAAATGTTATGTGATGTTATCCTCCTACCAAGAGTGCTACTAGATCATTTTTTGTATTTAGATAAAACTCACTTATTTTCAGCTCCTTGATAAAAATCATTAACTCTTATTGATTCTTTTTATCAACTCCTTTCTACATATGTGTAGAATGGATCTTACAGCTTTTGTCAATGTCCCAAAATACAAAGTAGTAGGAAAAGTTCCTACAAGTTTTCCACACAGGCAAAATCATTCACTTTGTGAGAACTTCAGGAATGCCTGGAACCACACTTCCTTGTCTCCATCGCAGGGTGGCTTCCACGCCATGACACCCAAGCCCAATATGTGCACTCTGTCTTCAATCTGCTCTGAATCCTTGCAATACAGACCAAACTGTGGCAATTTTACTTGGATGTGCGATGCTAGCTTGACATCTTCGTTGATATAAATGTCAAGGTACACTGACATCGCATTTTCGACCATCTCCTCTGGGGACAACACAGCACTAACGATGGTCTTCATGATTTGTGGTGCCACATTCAAGTCGAAACCCAGTCTGGTCAGACAGTACCTTTTGCCACGAAACACCATCTGAAATAGCCATAAAGTTTCATCGACCCGTACCTGCAGATAGGCTTTCCTCGGATCCAGCAATGATACGTTTGATTCTTTCTGGTACCACTCTCGCAACTTAGTTGCACATACATCGGCATCAGCTGTGTAAGCCTCAATTTATTGATTGAGCTCATGGTAGTCCATGACTGGTCGCACCTTCGACTTGTTCTTTTGTACTATTGCCATTAAAGTGATCATATCTTTAGGAGGTCCAAGCTTTTGGCCCGGGTACAGGATCAACCAGCCATCTTTGATCCAAGTGTCAAGTTCCTGTTTGTATGCAATCCTAATGTTCACAGGTACAGGGTACTCTGATGTTATTCCATATTGTGGTTGTCCGTCCATTTCAACGAGGTCGTCCAGATCTTCCGATGTCGATCGAACTCTACCTTGAAGTCAGTGTAAAGTCAATGTAAAGCACGGCACACACCAGGGCCTCCAGGAATTGCACAGTTCCAGTTCATGCGATGAGGACACTGCCCAGTACCTTGATAATGTCATATCTGAGCAGTAGGGTGAAGCTCAGTATGTCTTTCTGCTGTAACACTATCTTAGTGTTACAAGTTGACAGGCGATGTTAAATTAAATACTTAGGACTAATTAGATAATTTGTTGAAGATTAGATAAAGTCTTTTGTTAAGGTAGTGTAGCAAAAATATAATAATAATGTACACTGTGTTTGGAAGTGGGTCACGGTGACAATGTCGCTTAAGAATGTTTAATGATGGGATGAAACAGCCGATCATGGTTTTGAACTGGGTTTTGACGGACGGGTTAGTAACAAACAAAATTCTATTTCATATTCTAATGTCAGCTGCTTGCGAATGTACGGAAAATTACGACTAAACGCCTGACACAAGGCCATTAAAAATATTAAAATATCAGGTGGTTCACCAATCAAAGAAAAGCAGGGCGGAAGTTCCTCCCCTTGCCTAAGACGTGTAATGCAGAGCCATAGTTTTTGATTGGCTGTCCGGTTAAACATGGGCCTCGGGGTGAGGTTTCTCTACCCCACCCCCGATGATTGTGCTCTGGGACCATTGGTCCAGTGTTTCTATTGGCTGGTCAATCAGAACCATGTATTCAGGGGTCTGGACCCCCATAAAAGATTCCGAAAAGAGCAAAGAGATTGAGAGCTGGTTCCGCAGACGGAAGACTTGGTACCTTTGCCACCCTCTACGCCGCACTGCCACTTTACCCAGAGTTCTCAACTTGACCGTGCTTAGCAACAGTAGTTTGTTCAAAACGAACTCGGGGCTAGCTGTTATCGCCAGTCAACTTATCACCGAACTGAAAGCGCTTGTTGTTGTTATTGTTGTACATGATTCTTTTTTTATTATTGTATAATGAATACATGTTATTTACAACTGATAACAAGCGTACCTGACATATTGAATTAGTTGACCAGTGAACAGCACCAGTAAAGTTGGCTGTCTTCTGACCCAGCCTGAACCAAGAGATGTCCGTATCAGCTTTATTCTAACTTTTCCCGTGGGTCAAACAACGCAACATGGACACAGAGATCTGGATAAGCAGATCCACCCGAAACTTTGACCTATAAGTGGCTCGCAGTGCAACATGCACTTATAGGGCCACAATTGGTGCCATACCACAATTGCTCGACCTTGCACAACTACAATTGGTGTCGAGCCCGGTATCACATTGCATTACCAACACACTGACCTTAGCAGATGCACCAGAATCAATATGAATCCTCACTGACTCTACTCAACAGTACACCTATGTCTCACCATTTATAGTCGTTATTTTAACGCTCCTCTTGCTTCAGGTGTGTGTAGTAGTAATGCCACGAACAATCTTACCTCGAAGAAACAGAAGGTGTGCTCTCTCTGCTACCTGCACATGGAAACCAGACGAAGAAAAGGACACAAGAGGTGTGACTTGTTTTATGGAGGAGAACGAGATAAGCCTCCATGAAGTGGCGAGATTTGATGAATATAAAAAAGACTAAGTTTGAAGTGGAAAAGGGCAGTATTTTGCTGAGTTTGGGGAAGCCACACTTTGGCAAAACCTGATTTTTTTGAAGGTGTTTTTTTTTTGACTAGTAAGTGTTCTTGTTGATTATTGTTGAAAATTTTGTTATTGTTGAACTGCTGTTTTGTTTGAAGTGCCCCTCCCCCAAACAATTGTTATTTGTTTGCTGAGGGGGGTCAACACACTTGTTATTGTTTGAAAATTTTTGTTGAAAAAAAAACAAAAAAAAACTCGATAAACATTTCCCATTTCGACATCATCTCATCTCGCAAAAACACAAGAACATTCGTTTTCTCTCACCGAGTTGCCTCATAAGCAACTATGGCTGAAAAATCCCCATCGCCTGCAGCATCACCGTCACCCGACATTTTTGACGACCTAAGCCCCCCCTCAAAGCCGGACAATAAATGGCCAGCACTGTCGTCAACATCAACTCCGGCCAGTACAATTCAGCCCGCCCAAAAGGTGCCACCGGTGCCAGCCTCCTGAACGGCACAAATCACCAAAAAAGCCCCAATTAACTACGAAAGAATTCGGGAAAAATACGAAAAGTATTTCTAAGGGAATAGGATTCTTCCTATTCCCGAACTAGTCAAGGAAATACAGCCGAAAATCATCTCCTTTGTGATTACAGACATAAAATCCAAGAGGCTGGTTGGAATCCGAAAGGAAATATTTGAAGATTTATTAAGGACAGCAGACATCCCAGCTAAATATTACTGCAGACACAGTTTTGCCACCTGGGATGTACTGCTGCCAAACAAGGAATTAGCAACGAAGCTGGCCAGAGGAAACATCACATTGAAGTACTTCCGGCTGCAGCCAGAGTACATGGGATAAAGAAAATCAAAATCACCGTGTGCAATGTCCCGATCCAATTGAACGAAAAGGTGTTAGCCGCATACCTAAGCGGATATGGAGATATAGAGGAGGTTGTAAAGGCAAAGTCGGCAAACGGGACAGCACACGGTGATTACATTTTCACCATGTGCCTGGACAGAGGGGGGGTTCATGGCAATACCCCATACTCTCGACTATGAGAGTCAAGTTATGATGGTGGTCGTTGAGGGTAGGAAGCCCCAGTGTTGGAACTGCAAACAACTGGGACATTTCTCCAAATCTTGCCCTCAAAAGACCACCAAAACTACAACACCAATGACAACAACAACGACGACCACAACGACTATAGCAGCAGCAGCAGCGACTACAGTATTAACGAGCGAAAACACTTAACCCAAAACTGAAGACCACCCCGACAAAGATGAAGAGGGCTGGACCCAGGTAGTAAGGGGAGGAACAAAGAAGAAAACTCCCATAAAAAAATTACCACCAACAACAACAACCGTACCAAAACCAACAACAGCCACTACCGTTACTACTGTCACTACTGCTACTACTTCCACAACTAAATCATCAGCAACAGCAACAGCCAAAAAAAATAGAGAAGCAGAAACTATGGCCTGCTCAATAAACTTAAAACGAAGAAGGGATAGTGGGGACTCATTAGCGGAGGAGGGGGAAAAGAAACACATTAAGAAACCATCCCAAAAACCAACAGACGAAACAGGAACCCATTCCCATGGATGTTGGCGGAATTACCAGGGATGACTGAGTTAACACTGAGCTTGGCACCGGTTCCCTGCGTCAGGCCGTCGGCATCCTTACCCCGAAGGATTTCCGGCCCGTAGTCGACAGTGAGTAAGGTTAGTGGGATTGATGGCTCTAAATTTGCCACTTTGAATGTGAGGGGACTGAGGGATTCAAGCAAGTATACGCGCTTGCTTGACGAACTCAAAAACCTCGGATTAGATGTTGCTGCGGTGCAAGAGACCCACTTCACTTGCGGTGCTGACTGTCGGTTGCTGGAAAGCGATTTTAACGTTTTCTCAGCATACGGCTGCCGCACCAGCGCTGGGGTCTCCTTGCTAGTTGGACGCAGCCTTGATGCTGATGTTGACGTTGTTTTTGCAGGTGACGGGGGGCCGACTGGTTGTGGCCGATGTTGCCGTTAAAAGTTTCAAGTTCCGTCTGGTTGCGGTTTATGCGCCCAATATCGTTGCAGAGAGGGTTTCTTTTTTTCGTCGGTTGGCGCCGTTCCTGGACGATACGAAGCGGCTAGTCTTAATGGGTGATTGGAATGCGATCCTTGATCCCAAGATAGATAAGGTCGGGCGGGGAGCTAGAAGGATGGGAAGGTGTGATAGCAGCCTTGTCGGCCTTATGACTCGTCATAACTTGGTCGACAGATTTCGTCTGGATCACCCAGGGCAGGAGATGTGGACATGGCTAGATAGCTCGCCCTCTGCCAAAGTAGGATCCTACTTGGACAGAGTGTTTGTGAGAAGAGCTGACCTCGATTTCGTTAGTTGTCCCACGTTCCACTTGATAGCGTGGACTGACCATAGACTTGTTAGGGTCAGTCTGCGGTTCGCTAATAGGCCTAGTCTAGCCGGTAACTGGAAGTTCAATACCTCCTTACTGGAGATACGGGATTAGAGATTTCGCCACCAAGTACGGTCGTCAGCTCAATTTAGATAGGACCAAGGAGGCGAAATCTATAGATGATAGACTTTCCCGGGCGGTGGCTGAGAGGGACTCCCAAACCGTAGAGCTAGCTAGGGGGGACCTTGAGCGTGAGAGTAGCGAGCGCTCCAAGGGATACGTAGTTAGATCTAGGTTAAAGAGAGTTCTCAACAAAGCTGTGAAATCGAACGCGATTGCGCGTGAAGAAGAAGTGCGAAGGTTTCCCGATCGGTATATCGATTCTGTCAAGACCCCGGATGAGCGACTGCTGCGATCGAGTCGCGAGATGCATGATGCCTTTCGGGCTCACTTTCGGGATCGCTTTGCCCGCTGCACATATCTCCTGCTCCGGGAGTTTCGCAGCTATCTTGCTGATTTCCCTCGCCTTGGGGCGACTGAAGCGGCTAGTTGCGATGGTGTGGTCACTGAATGCGATGTCCGTGATGCGTTGAAGCAGGTCGGCCTCAACAAGTCGCCAGGACTAGATGGTTTACCCTACGAAGTGTACTTGAGGATGTCGCACATGTTTGTACCTATTCTGACGGATATGTTCAACCATTGGTTCGCCCAGGGAGCCATCCCTGGTAAGCGTTACCAAGGGCGTGATCACATTGCTGAAGAAAGGTGGCAGGCATGTTTGGGAAGGTTTAGACGATTACAGGCCCATAACTCTGCTTAACACAGAGTTAAAGATTTGGGCCCGGGTCTTAGCGGATCGTTTACAGCTTGTCATTAGCGATCTGATCGGCCCTTTGCTGTGAAGTGACAATCGATCCAAGACAACCTGCACTTGATTCGTGAGGTCCTTGAGGGGATAGAAGACAGCACTGAAGCCAAGGCCTTCGATATGGTTGACCATCGGTTTTTGGCGATTGTTTTGGAGACTGCCAGATTCAAACTGGAGTTCTGCAGATGGATTAGCATGATGTACCACAGTGGTGCAGGTGAATGGAAGGCGTTCGAGGGTATTCGCGATCGAGCGTTCGGTCCGGCAGTCTGCCCCCTGTCTCCTCTTCTCTATGTCCTCGCTTTGGAACCCCTGCTCCGTAGGCTTAGGAATGAGAAGACAAATCCGGCCTTGCGCGGTATCCCTTTTGCTGGCCCTCTTACGGCAAGGGTTTCTGCGTTCGCTGATGATATCACAGTCTTTGTGTCCCGCCGCCTGGACATAAAGGCTGTGAAGAAGGCGGTTGGCGAGTACGAGCGGATTACAGGAGCCAAGGCCAATTTTGACAAAAGTGAAGGTTTGCGGCTCGGTGCTTGGAGGGGTAGCAATACTCTTCCAGGGCCCTTCCGCTGGAGTGACGGACCCGTCCGCATCCTCGGGATTAGGTTCGGGCCCGACCTCCAACTGGAGCGAAATTAGTCGGAGGTACAAGCTAAGGTGAATGCTCAGGTGAGAATCTGGCTTTCAAGGAGGTTGTCCTTAAAGGGCAGGGTGGAGGCGTGCGCCGTGTATGTCTTTCCTTTGATCCTTTACCGATTGGCTGTACTTCCTCTGCCTAAGGCACGTCGGCTGGCACTGCAACGATCCCTCTCCAGATTGCTCTGGGGAGGTGCAAGGCCGATGGTCCGTAGACAGGTCTGTATCCAACATACGCGCAACGGGGGTCTGGGTATGCCTGATCTGGAGAGCCACTGGCTTGCTGAAAGACTTGCATACCAGGGCCAATCCTTGACGGGGGACACAGTGTGGAGACGAAAGGCGAGTCGGACTTTTCCTCGCCTCAAGTCAGACCCAAAGGCTGAAGGTCGACGTAAGCCTATGGGCGAAGCACTGTTTGTCCGCGAGTGCCGAACAGCCCTTCGTAACCTTCTTGGGTCCAGTAACCTTTCATGGCCTCGAAAAGAACTATATTTGGAGCTAGCGGTGGGTTCCGCTTCGGACCCTCTTAGCGAGCGGCGCGGCTGGATGGCAGAGGAGATCCACTCTCACTGGAATTGGGCGCCAGGATCGAACTTCTTGAACAACTCCGAGTTCTCGCTCACCTGGTGACTTGCACGGAATGCGTTACCCCTTCTCGGCTTGACTTCAGAGCGGGCCTGGCAGACATGCCCGATTGCGCTCGCTGCGGCAGTGGGTTGGAAGAAACGGCTGAGCACGCCTTCTACTACTGCGAGCGAGTTCGCCCGTTCTGGGATCACGTCGGGGAGTAGACGGCTCGCATTGAACCCAAACAGCTCGTACTGCTCGACGTTGGTTACGTCGCAGACAACGCTCTTCCTCCGTTTCAGGGTGAGAAGTGTGTGGTGTTTCTCGCGATCCTAGCTGTAGCTCGAATGGTGATCTGGACGACGCGAAACAAGGGATTGTATGACGATGCAAACTTTTCTCATCGTGATCTGGTTTTGTATTTTCAGCATCAGTTGAGGGTCAAAATCAGATGCGATAGAAAACGCTTGGATCGCATAACATTCAGCAAAAGGTGGGTGAATGCAGCAAGCCTGGTCGTAAGAAAGGGGGCAATGTTGGAGTCATCCTTTCTTCCTCTGCCGGCCCATGGCGTCTACGATACGGGTCCTTCGGGGCCCCATCCTGAGTAAGTAGGATTTTTTCCCTTGAAATCTAGTTAGCAGTGTGTTGTGAGTCATTGTCCCCGTCATCTAGTCGTTAGTTCTCAAGATCTTCCCCATCCCCATTATTTTTGTACCTCAACCCGTATCCCAGTCAACTTTTGTTGAAGATCTTGAAAGTTCATATGTATATAATCCACATTCTCTGCAATTTAACTGCCCACACCGTACCCAACCCTATATTTCTTTTCCCCACTAGACTAGGGCCCCCGTCCCATCTAGGGTACGTCCGGCTTGTTTTCGGTTCTTTCGACCCGGAAAACAGTCGGCCTCCAATTTTATAGACGGGGGGATGGGAGGGCAACCAAACGGAATTTTTTCCTTGATTTTCGTTTATATATATTTCGGGTTTTTTTCTCCCATTCCCGTCATATCCATTGTAAATAAATCATAAATTGTAAATAAAATCATCCATAACTGGTGGTTTTTAAGTAGGCCTTTTTCATAGAGCAAACGTGGTATTTTGGCGGTTGCTGCGCGCATGGTGATGGATGAATGGTTATATATTGTACTGTTGAATGGGTCGACAAATGTGGCTAGCTAGGTCCCCTTAGTATATATAAACAATATAAGACCGCTCCCTTCCCCTCCCCCAAAACCTCAACGCCTCGTGCTTTCTTTTGTATTTCACAAAAGAAATAAAGGGCAGTATTTTGCTGATGTCTGATTGGTGAATATTCATCAGTTTATTTTGCGTGTTGAATAATCTGACTACTCCCAATTGGTTGATTCCACTTCGACTAGACTTTTCCAAAACCTCGAACAGTGTGGCACAGCCTTGTGCTCACTATGGTGTGAGAGCAGCTCGAATCAAGAACCGCTGAGCAAGGTGTTTGGTCATCGTGTACTTGCATGATTGGTTGCGCCAAGTTAACATCTTGTCCGAGGAGTAGAGAGGCGCTGACATCATTTCCCAGACAGCTTGAGGCCATGTATCTCATCCTGCCATATTGGAAGCATCGTACATGCCCGTCTTTTGTCAGTGCAATCCTTAGTGATGTGACCAATCCGTCCACAACAGAAGCAATTCGTTCTGGCTCTTGGATCCAGCTTAGTGGGGATTTGTATAGACACTCTGGGCCGTCTGCGCAGCCATTACAACTGGCTCCCCAGTTTTGCTTCATCCCCTACAATGGGCTGTGTGCACTCAAGTAATTGCTCAATCGCCATTGCCTCAATGCTTGTTGACGCCCTCAATAGTTGTTTCATCTTAGTCGGGAGTCCGGCCACAAACGCATATACAAAGATCTGTTCAAGTAATCCAACAAACAGATCCGCCAGCTTCTTTAATGTCGCAAAGAAAACATCCACGGTCTCACCTGTCTTTAATGTCCGAGTAGTAAAGTGTTCGTATGCTGTGCAAGGGTCCGTCGCAAAGACCTCATAAAGTGCAGTCTTGGTCAGCCCAACATCTGTCTTTTCATTATCGTTTAACTGCTGTTAAACGTCCAGAGCACCTCTTGTTAGTCGCAAAGGAATAACCTGCTCGACCCCACATAAGTCAACTCCACCCTCTCAACCCAATCTACCACAGACGTGGGACTATCGAACTCGGGGATGAGGTTGAAGTCGAACATGGCGTCCGCCATTATGCGTCGACGATGTCAATATTCCACAACCTTTGGTAACTCTGTCTTTTTCCCATAAAAAAAAGAAAGCACTAATAGCGATAGAGAAAAATGCAAATGGCTGCTGGATGATTCACTGAGGCTGAAATTCTATTTGGCTACACGTTAAACGAAATAGCTTGATGCATGCAAGATTAAAAAAAGAAATCTTCCCTATTCTCTTCCTTCTCCCACTTCTCCTTTCGGTCACCTTTTTGCTTTGTCTTGTTCGACTCTTCGCTCCTTTGTTTTCCTATTTTTTTCTTTTCTTTGACTCCTCTGTCTGTCTGTCTACTTGGACAAACTTGCCTCCTTCAGGATCTGCCGAAGTTCACTGCCTACTCGGCTATTGGTTTGTCCATTTGTTGACATCATAGTCTACGTATCCAAGCATTTAGCAACATAATACCAGAACCAGCCAAAAGGCCCAAATGAATAAGGAGGTGGAAAAGAATTGCTGCTCTCTTCCTCTCCCGTAAGTCGTCTGTTCCTGGTTCAATTCCGGGTCTCTTTCTAACAGACGACGCATGGCGTGACTCTTATTCGTTTTCGTTGCGGGTTAGCATGGTGGTTGCTACATAAATTTTACAAAATTCAAACATTCCAAAAATAGTTCTTATTAAAATAATGCAATTTTTAGAAAAATTTGATCAGTCTCAAAATCATTTGTAAAAAATAGCAGATAGAGTTAAATTTAATCCAAATATAAAGATTTTAAGTTTTAAACAAATATGAAATTAAGGATTGGCAAGTAAACAGCTTGATTTTAATTGTTTATGCCTAATAATTAATTGAATTGTTTTTCAGCAAAAAACAATATTCTCATGTGAGTATTCTCACAAAAGAGCCAAATGGAAGACATTTTTAAGCTAAATACATTAAAGAGATAAACCAATAAAAGGTTATTTCTATTGAAGTAATAGAAATAACCTTTTATTGCTTTCTGTCTTTAATGCTATATATGGGGATTTTTATAAGCCCCCAAAAGCCCGGTTTGTTCCTACATTTTGTAAAAGAATAAACCGTACTTCAACAGCAGTATGGATTTGGGTGAAAGCTTTTGAAGAAAGGAGACGAACGACTTTTAGTGCAACAAAATTTATATACAACAACAACAACAACAACAATAAACAGGGGTTTTACACCAAATGGAACAAACAACGAATATGTAAAAGTTCAAAAAAGAGTTCAATATTCAGATAGGTGGTATGGTTTGGTAAGGTATAGTTGTAAGGTTGTTATAAGGTAAAGTAAGGTTTGATAAGGTTAGGTAGGTTATGTGAAGGTTGTAAGGTTTGCAGATAAAATGCCTGCTGGAACTTAGCTGTGTGTCCTGTTCCTTTTAACTCAGTACGTGCGTTCGTCGCTCTTGGGTCCTGGCTGGTGGAAGGTACCAAATACGTTTGCAGTCAAGGTCTGTTACGAAAGGACCTGTTGCTAACAGCGGTGGGAGAGAAAGTAAGAGGAAGAATCTCCAGTGGAGTTCTTTTTTATAATAGACGCCACGTGACCGCCAAAGGGCTGCTGATGTTCGGTGAAACAGGATCACCAGTTCCTTAATAAAATTTCTACATATAATTAGAATACAGCTTCAAATTATATAAAAATTTATTTCTAAGAAAAAATCAAACCGACCACGAGTGGAAAAGGGAGAAGTAATCCCAGACAATACGGTACCAAAAAGCTGCCTATTGGATCCCTCAGTACGAATTCGGGGACCAAACTGTAAAGGCAGGAAAGAAAAGCCAACAGAAAGGTTTCGTCACTCGCTTCTTGAACAGCTGATAAGTATTTCAAACAGGCAAAAAGCTTCCCAGGATATAAAAGTAAAATTAAACGAAAGTTGACTACTCAAATTATACCAAGTTAAACAACTGAAAGAAAATTCAACCAGAGAATTCTGCTGAAAAGATAACTTTACAGAAGACTCGAAATTAAATTAAAACTGAAACATTTTGACAAAACTAAAAAGAAAAGAAAAATACTCAAAGTCAAAGAACTTTTTTCCTGGACACTCTCTCAGATAAATTCCTGCAAATTACACGAAAATTTGCAACACTTTATCTCTTCTTTCCTTTTCTTTATAGTTTTCTTTTGCATAAAATTCCTTTTTGAAAACTTTATTGTCTGTGCTAGCTTTTTGAATCAGTGTCTGAATTAGAAAGTTGTGGAACTTACCGTTTGAAATTACACGCTAAAGCCCCCTAATCTCTCTTGTGATACATCCATAGAATGCATACAGGATGATCGTCAGTGATGCACTACTCTCATCGCCAATTTCGGGTTCTTGTACATCAAATTAGCTCAAGTAGCAACCTCGACCAGGATCCGGAATTCCTGGCCGCCACCCTGTAAGCTACGTGCTACTCGTCTGAACAAAAAAAAAAAAAAATTTTCTGTCCTTCCATTCTCTGCTATTTACTATAGATTTTTTATTTCCTATTTTCAACTAGAATCGCTTTTCTTCCTAAAGGTATACTACTCATATACACACTGTCCTCTCACATCTATTTAAATATACCGTATAATTCGTACTTATTTACACTCCCATATCAACTCACATACCTGCACGCGACTAATTTATCACCCTCCCCCTAATCAAAATTTAATAAATTCGAAAGTTAAGTAAAAACTCTACGTCTAAATTGGTTTTTGCCTAAAAACGTGACTAATAAAAACATTATCCAGTTGAATATTAAATTTGGCCCTAGTGTCACTTCTTTCATATTAAATTTTATTCCCTTTAAATTCCTTTATATATTAAACTTTATCCTTTCAAATTACTTTATATTGCAAATTTTAACTTCAAAGTTTCTTCATATTGCAAATTTTATTCTCTTTAATTTCTTTATATTGCAAATTTTATCCTTTCAAATTTCATTAATTACATTGATCTTAAATAAATTTAGATGTAAAAAAAAATCACTTTAGTGTCAGGCAACATTGTTTGAAACTAAATTGTTTTATATCCAAATCCATTTTTTTTCTCAACAAATCTTTTAATCAGCTGTTCTTTTCCTTTATGATTTCCTAATTAAATCAACTTTTGTGGATAACCAATCACTCTTTCATTTTCTTAACCTTTCAAATGTCTAAAAGTTTATCACTACATGAAAATGATAAAGAATATTGTCAACATACAATAACATTTAAACAATGACACAAGTTATCCAAATTATTTGTATCATAAATTTTGACTAGTTTCCTTTCATCTTATATAACTATATTACTAGATTTAACTTCGGTCAATTTGGGAAAAGTATTATTCAAGGGAGATTTCTAAGAAACAACATAGTCAAACACACATGAGTAACTTTGTAATTGTGCTGAGTAAGAAATCTTTTGACATACAAAAAGAAATGATCTTTAAATTTAGCTCTGAATGCAACAACAGTAGCAACTGGAATGATGTCAAGGGCAGATTAAGACAACCTACTTTACTTAGCCTTAGAAGGAAAAGAATTCTCTAAAGTAAAGGAAGTGGGGAAGAAGTCTTTTTTTAAAAAATTTAATGAAATCATTTCAAATATAATTTTTGGTAATAGAAAAAAGATTTATTCAAGACACAAAAAATCAAATACTAGTACACATGTCACTATTTTGTACAGTATATAATAATGCTGATATATATTTGAACACAAATTTTTGAAAAATGTTTTTCTTCATAAAATAATATGTAGTAATATTATGTAAATATGTTATCAGCAAGGCCATACCAAGTAAAGGCCTGGCAGACTTATGGTGACTTAAATTACAACAAACCTTTCAGAAAGGAATTTGAGATGACATCCAATAATCAATAACTATAACTGTTACTAAGAATTAATTATTATTTCTTATTGATTAGAAAGCAGAGAAAATCTACCAGTATAAATCAAGCAGGATGAAATTTCAACATTTACAAAAAAAAAAAAATCATCAGCAATGCATGAAAATATGTTAGAAAAATTAAAGCACAGAAAAATGATAATTCTGATAATATTCCGAAGTTTTATTCCATGATTCATCATATTTAATCTTAACTTTCATACATATCATTTGCCTTTCATGAATATGAAGAAAATGCTATGCTAAGATTTTAAAAAAATTTCAAAGTTACCTTAAGAAGATTCAAAGAATAATTCTTAAGAAATATAGTTAATAATCTAATGTTGTGTAGCCATTATTATATCAATCACAACAGTAATACATATACAACTACTGGCAGACTCTTTTGTTTTGGATATAAATAGATTTATTAATTAATGGCTTCAGTCCATGCTGACATGAGGAGAGAAACACAATTCTCAAAAGCCTATGGTAACCCTACTATGCTGATCCCACCCCAATGCGTGGTGCATCTTGTGATGTGTAAGATCTCAATTCATCTCTGCCAGTTGAGATCCAAAAAACTCAACTGCACGCCTCAACGGTAGAAAACTCAACAGCACCCCAACGGTCAAATACTCAACTACTGACTATTTAAAATCCTCAAATGCTCAGGACCATCTCTTCTGGGCATCATGTCATCCACACTCCAGCCCCATTTCCTGTCTGTGGTTTATTATGACAGATCATGATTGCTATATCATTTCCGCACGGGTATAAGACTGCACCATCTTACTATGCACCGGGACTAAGAGACCTGAGTAGTTCAAAGCCTTACTGAACTAAATAATAAAATATAATTAATGGAAAAAGGATTAATATAAAAAATCATTACCTTAATTATATAACACAAATACCATGCACTTTTTTTTTTTATTGAAATGATGCATTTTGGAAACTAACAAATATGTTGAATAATTTCTGAAAGCTTTTAATTTGACAAAATTAAATATCAAAAACAGAAAAACACCCATTGATATATATATCCAGTTCAAATTTGGAAAGACTCCAGCTACCAGGCTTTTAATTGATATCATCTTGTATAATCCAAGTATTCCTTTCTCAAAGGTTATTTATATTTACTGAAACATAGAATTCTACCAAACATTAATGGAGAAAAAGTTATTTTGTTTATTTTTTAGAAAAAAATGACAATTAGTAAGAATCTTATTTTTATACAAATTGTGAGTGTTTAGTGTGTGCTATTTCCACCAATTACTATTAACTCTGTGGAGATATTATTTAATGGATAATTCACAAATTCCTAGTTTATGATATTCATGAGTTTTCCAAATTCTAAAAGAAGTCTGTAAGTTCAGGAATTTCACATCTAAAAGCATACTAGTCAAAAAATTAAATTTCCAAGTTTGTCAAAAGGTTTTATATAAAAAAATTACAACAAATAAACAAAAACAAGGAAGTGGGTAACTGCTCCAATAACCTTGGGTTGAAAGTTCATTTTATGTTTTGAGGATTAAGACATTTTGACAAAAAAAAAAAATATACCAGCTCCAGTAAGGAGGACAAATATCATCAATTTGTATAATTTAGATTTTTACTAAATAAAACTGATACTCTTGACTGAGCAATTTGTATCAATATTACAGAACAATAATATAATAATAAACAGGAAAAGAACTTGTTATCAAATGCATTTTGCAATTCCAGCAAAAACTAGACAAATACCTGGATCTTGCTAGAGAGCTGAAAAAAGTTGTGAAAAATGAAGGTGACAGTAATATCAATCATAGTAATAGTCCTTGAAACAGTCCTCAAGAACTTGGAAAAGAGAATGAGTGAACTGGAGATCAGAGGAAGAATCAATACCACCCAGATCAAGACTCTAGTAAAAAACCATCAATTGGAGCTGGTGTGAAAACTGACAAGGAGCAGTAGCAATGCCTGCTACAACTTAATAGATGTCTTTACCAGAAAAAATTAGAACTCTAACATCTGATTAATAACTAATTCAGCTTGTGAAAAATATGCAAGATGCGTAAGAATAGGTAGCACATCATTGGATAATATTGACATTTTCTGGGTTTATGTAGTGACAAGCAGAGCAAGATAACTGGTGACTATGCAAACTACAAGTTTTATTTCAGAGTACCATCTCTTTGACTTTTCCCATCAAAGGATACCTCCAAGTCAGTAGAGGTTTGATACTGGAATTTCCTTCTCCAGTTTTCTTCTCCAATGTCCTTCATTGAATCCACAGGGGTTGTCTGTTCTCATTCCATTAGCCATAACTGGGTACAAGCGTTAAGTATTCATGTATTGTTACTCGCCTGCAGTCAGGATTGAACCTTCAACCTCCAGATGATTGTCTCAGAAGCTTAGGGAACCAATGCCTGTAACCGTTATGCTATGTGTCCTGCTGGACATAGCGTAATGGTTATAGGCGTAGTTTGAAGTTCCGTGTAGGTTCCCGAGTTCAACAAAATACCTGAAGAAGGCCAGAGGACATATCGGACGAAATGTTGTGGAATTAACAATAAAGATGAAGACAATAGTCTGAAAACCCTTAATGATAAAAATCCCTGAAAAGGTTTTAAACTTTATTTATCTTAATAAAAGTAACCACCAATTTAGCCATAGCATATCTGAAAGATTGTCCATAACATAAAAATGCTAATATACTAAGCTGCAAGATTGATTTACATTGATCTACTACTGAAAGATTTACATTGATCTACTACTGAAAGATTTACATTGATCTACTATTGAAAGAAACAAGATGAAGATAATGTGAAATAGTTTATGAAATTTTGCAGAGGAATGTTTTTAACTTTTAACAAGAGAAAAATAAGAGATTTATCAAGTAAACATTTTTGATTTAAGACAGTCTTTTGTAATAATTAAGTTTTCCAATATATAGAGAAATTACTTTCTTTTATTTTTTGTAAATTTTTCATTTTCAAGAAAAATTAAGTTAAAAAATAAAAGAATAAAGGGATTCTATATCAGGGATTCAATTAGGATCCAGTTAAGTTTTATATTTACATCAAGATCCCACTTTAGGGGCCTTTCATTCACTAACTTTTAAACTTAATTTTTCTTGAAAATGAAAATTTTTAAAAGAAATGATGGTTATTTCTACACAGAGCAGATAAAATTACAATAGAAACAAATTTTACATAGAAAAATAGATACCAAAGTAATAGTGGCCAAGTAACTTAGATTTTTCACCAATACCAAGTTTTACTAGTTTAAACAATGAGGATTTTAGATAGCCAAAAATACCCTTTCATAGATAAAATCAATTTTCTCCATAATCAGTCAAGATAATTCATGAAAATTCATATATTAATAGTTTTTATGATGTATAGTAAGCTTCATTGTGGTAATGATTATTCCACCTGAGTCCTATCATTTCTCTCATGTTTTCTTATATGGAGGATATACATTCACATATGCTAATGAGAAAGATTCCATGGATATATCACTACATCTCCCTATAACGAAGAAGCCTTATTCCCTTAGTCTTTCTATCACTTCTGAATATCCATGGGGAGTCCTGCGTTAAGTGTCTGATTTTGTCTTTGCTTGATTCATCATACTGTGTATCAGACTCAGATACATCTTCCTCTATATGTTCCTTCAATTGATCCCCCTCAAATAGGTTCAAACCATCATCATCCTTGGGCTCCTCCATGCACACATCTTCAAATCTATTTCTTATTTGATCAGCATGGGCTAATACATTTTGATTCCCCATATGTATCATTGCCGTGTTATTTTCTTTTGGCATAATAAAATTGGCTTCCTCTGGATCAGCTTCCTAGTCTTTTTTATACCACATCTTCTCATTTGTCGAGAACATAGTTCTTATTAGCCTTTCCATCAAAGCAGAAGGACTTTGTACTTTCCCAACATGTGGGATTAATCTATAACTTATCAAGAGTTTTGATAAGTTTCTATGGTGTCTCTGAAAGGTTCAAATGCTTTTAAGCCCATTTTTATTGCCCTGAACATCCTCTTGGCAATCCCATTTGATTGTGAATGATATGGTGGTGTTTTATAAGGTGTACATCAAATTTTCCTCAACCAGGTGCACAAACCTACATCACAAAATTTCAGCGTATTATCTGATACTGAGTTTTTCGGGACCCCATTCCTTGAGAATATTACTTGTAAAATTTTTTTTATTGTCTCTGTTTTTCTATCACGAACACAAACAACCTCAGGCCATCCAGAGAATGAGTCCACTAAAATTAATACTAGTCCTATCCCACTGATGTAACTACTGTTCTTCTAGAAGAATGGCTTTGGCATTAAATAACCTAGGAAGGTTGATATGCCATTAAAGAAACCAAACCAAACCCACTGATGTAGGTATGATCTATATGTACCCTATCCCATGGTTCTTTTTCTGTGGGCCAAGAATGAGTGTTTTATTTTGTAGAAAATCCTTTATCTTCATACATTTTGGGCATTGTAATGTTCTGTTCTATGTCTCTCAAATATCCTGGCTACCAAGCTTCTAATTTCAATCTTTTCTGAGCTGCTATAATCCCACAATGAATATCATCGAATACATTCTTTATTACCTCACTTCTCATTCTTTGTGGTGGAACTATCAAATCTCCATTACATATAACCCTTTTTCCATAGTCAATTTATGTCTCACCTTCTATGGTCTTTTTGCCTGCAAACAGTTACTCCATCAATTTCCTTTTATTCTATGAGAAATTCTGGATCTTGTAATGTTTCTTCTTTTAGATGTTTCTACAAGTAACGCATCAGTTTCAACCCAATGTAATATCTCTGTGTCCTCATTTATTTCTTTTTGTTTTTTAACAAAAGTCAATCTTGATAGATCATCGATGTGTGGAATGGTACTTCCTTTCACATATACAATATCAAAATCGAAGGCCATGAGTTTTATTGCTTATCACAAAATTTTAGCAAATGTAACCTTTGATAGCTCCTTTCTGGGGTTAAAAATAAATTCCAAGGTTGATGGTCAGATTTTAACAAAAATTTTTGACCTAATAAAAACTGCCAAGCTCTTTCTGTACTCCAGACAAGTACCAACACTCCCTTTTTAATATTTGAATAATTAACTTCTGCCTTGGTTAATTTTCTGGAAAGGTACATAATTGGATGATCTTCCTGACAAAATCACAGAAACAACACATTCACCAACATCAGTGGTAATGTTATTTCCTTCTTGGGATCAAAAATTTTCACAATAGGTTTCTTCATTAATGCTTTTTTTAGCTTATTGAAAGCTCTTTCCTGTTCTGGAGTCCATTTGAACTCACTATTCTTTTTTCTTTAATCATTAAATGGTTCAATTAATTCCAAATACTTCGGCAAATATCTGCTGTAAAAATTGGCCAATCCCAAAAAAGATTCTAATTCTTTTTTGTTTGAGGTGGTTGCTACTTGCTCTATTTTCTTCAACAAGTTGGGATCTGGTGAAATACTTTATTTTGATATCTGAAAACTCAAATAATTTATCACATCACAATTGAATTTACATTTATCTCAATTTATAATCATACCAGCATTTTTTAATTTGTTCAAAACATGTTCAGTTTTTGTTCTAATTCTTTTTTACTTGAGGCTCAATTACAAATATCTTCTTGATAAATTATCATATTTTCTACCTCCCCACTAAGTATATTTTCCATGGCTCTTTGAAATATAGATGAAGCTGTTTTTATCCCATATGGCATATGCATCCAACATAATAACCCCAAGGGGTGTTAATCATTGTCACTTCCTTAAACTTTTTGTCAATCTATATATGGTTATAAGCCAATTCTAAGTCAATATTTGTAAAATATTTTGTGCCTACTGAAGCATTTAAAACAGTTTCTATGTTTGGAAAGGGAAACAAATCAGAGCAAAATTTATGATTAACTCTAATTTTATAATCACCACAAATTCTCAAGTCTTTATCAGCTTTTCTCAAAACAACATTTGTAGATGCCCAATTACTACCTCCTTTTGGTACATGTTCCAAAATTCCTTGTTTCACCATTTTCTTTAACTTCTGATTAACCAAGGATAGTAACTGAATTGGTATTCTACGAAATTCAGAGTAGGAGAGTGAAATATTTTCTTTCAATTGAATTGTGGCTTCATATCCTTTTAATACATCAACTTTTTGTTCTTAATTGTTATTAATTAACTTGGCTGTATCAATTTTTAGGATGTCGGTGCTGATTAGGCCATGATTTTTGAAACAATCAACTATTATTATGGGTATGATCTCAAATTTCTCCTTAGCTTCGAAAGTGGTTTCAAACTGTCCTAAGGTAGTAATGCATGAACCATCAAATTGTCTGCATTTTAAATAACTTCTTTTTAATTTTGGTCAACCCATTTCTGGCCAAAAATTATTTGGACTTAAAGTGATGTCACTACCCATGTCCATTTGCATAGGAAAGTGTATGCCATTTAATTTTATTATTTGTTTATCTTTTTCATTTGTTCTTACTTGGTATATGTCTTCTATAGAATCAACTTTTTTTTTTTTAATTTACACACCATTTGAAAATGATTCACTTTGTTGCAATTGTAACAGGTTTGTCCAAAAGCTGGGCAATTCATCTTTCTATCTAAGTCATGTTCGAAATTGCAGTACAAACGTTTTTTAACCTCTGTCTTTCACAGCATGTGTGTGCCACACTGTAGTTTCCTCCACTTGGAATAGTGTGGTCGTGTGTAGTTTCACTGAAGTCCAATATCATTTCTAATTGTTGCACAAATTCAACGTATCCTTCCAGTGTCATATTGTTGCCCTGGAGACGCTCCAAAATTTTATTTTCTTAATTCACATAGTGCAATCCTTCAATAAAATGCAACCGAATCACCTCCTTTTCAATGGTCATATTTTCTGTACCTAATTTTTTAAATTCACAAAATCTCAAGGCTTCCTTCAACCAATGAAGATAAGACCTTGCCAATTAGTTTGAATTTTACATTTTAAATAGAAACTTGGTTCTTTCAGCAATGACTAACTCCTTTTTCGGCCTCAAATTATTTTTAATAATTTGCTTTATTTCTGGGAATGTGAGCTCTTCCAAATCTTTTAGATATGCCATAACCAATTTCTTCATAATAGCCTCACATTCAGGCCAAAAATAAATCTGTTACAAGTCTTTCATTTTCTCCTCCAACATTTCTTTTGTCTAGAGAATTTTTTCTTCTGGGATATGCTCCAAAACACTTTAACCACATTTCTAAGTAATCTGGTTCTTCTAATCTGGTCAATGATCCTATCAGTGACACTATATTGTTATGATGTATAATAATAAAAGGTCCCTGGCAGGCTTTGTTGTGGTAGTGATTGTTCCACCTGAGTCTAATCATTTCTCTTATGTTTTCTTATATGTTTTCTTACACTTACAAAGTCTTGTCAAGTCCTGTCTGGTGGGAGGCAGCAACAAATAATATAATACACTCACAAAGTCTTTGCTTTTTTGATTGGTTTTCTGGTACCTCCGTGTAGTGTTGTGACTGTTAAGTGGGTTTAGGGATTTATTCTATTAGTGTATTTTGTTTTGTTTATGGGGTCACGAGGCAGAATGTAAATGAAACAGACATTTATTGTTGCTTTGACAGCAATCACTAGAGGTTCAGTATCAATGTTGATTTGGAGTTGAGGTATGTCTTTCCTAATTAGGATTGAGACACATCCAGAGGCTCTGTTTCTATATTTGTTTATGTTATTATATTGTTTGTAATTTTTAATTTTGAGTGGGTTGATGTCTTTGGGGAATGTTTCTTGAAGGTTACGTGGATATTAAATAAGTTTCCAGACTTTTTCGTATGGGCACTTTTAATGATAGTACACACATGAAACTCTAGTCCCCTTTGAAGTAATCTCCTCCAGCTGTAACACACTTGTTGTACCATTCCAACAACTTCTGGAAGGCCCCATGGAAGTCCTCTTGTGTGAGCATGTTAATGACCTTCGTCACAGCCTCTTTCCTCTCCACAATTGTCTCATAACGACAGCCTCTGAGCTTAGGGAATAACCAAAAGTCACAGGGAGCAAGGTCTAGACTATAGGGAGGCTGAGGAACTGTGTTGATGCCCATCTTGCTCAAATAGTCTGTGACAAGGATGGAGTTGTGGACTGCTGCATTGTCCTGGTGGAAATGCCACTGACCCGAATTGAAGAGTGCTGGCCTCTTCCGACGGAATCTCTTCCTGAACTCCCTTAAAACCTCAACATAGTAACCCTAACCCTAACCCTTTGGCCAATCAACTCTGGTGTATTGACTTCCTTACTCCTCCCAAACCTCTCATAATCCCTCACAGACTCCCTGCCTTCCTTGAGTCTCTTATGCCACTCAAAAACTGATGCTCGATTCATGCAAGATGCTCCCAAAGCAGTCTGAAGCATTCCATACGTTTCTGTGGCATTTTTTCCAAGTTTAAAACACAATTTTATTGCATATCGTTCTTCTAAAGTGTTCTCACGTCTAGATTGTATTTTTGAAATTCACTAGCTGTGACAATCAAGCTTTAGTAGGGTGTATTCCAATTGATGCTCTAGCTGTTCATTTGAACTTGAAATCATAAAAATTGGTCAGTCATCTCATAAGATGTATAGCAATAATATACTGAATTTTCAAGAGTCTATGACAATTTTAAATACCTGTACAAAAAAAGTCTGGAAACTTATTGAAGGCACCACATATGTTCTATTTTTTGTACCATAGTACCCTGGGCAACAAAACATACTAAGGAAATTTAACTTTGTGGAGAGGATACAATTCCCTGCTAGCCTATAGCCTAAACCTGTTTTCTATAATATATCAGATTGATTTTATCAGTAAGATGCAATTTCAGAGAATGATTTATAATGATTTATTATTTCTTTTTGTATTTGATAAATGGCTTTGAATTTTTGTTTCATGTTGTGTTTTTCTTAATTTAACTTAGAATCTATATTCATATTAAATAGGAATAAATTACAATATTAAGATGATGAATACTGGCAGACATTTTCTTTTTACAGAAAAAATAAATAAATGAATAAAATTTAACATGCCATGAAAAGTGAAAATGTATCCTTTTCTCCAGCTACCTTGAAGAAATTCAGTTTACTTTCATTTTTTGTTTCTTGATGACAAATAAAAATTCATTGAGGTATTGAAGGAGAAAATTCAGACAAAACAAATTTATATCAATGTCTTTTTTTATGCTTCCTCTCATCACTTGGTCTCGGTAGCTTTCACACACAAAGGTTGCCCAGACTAATATTACCACAACATGACACTAACAACATCAATAATATTTTATCATAATATGTACATAAAATGAATGAAGTATATGAATAAAGAGAAATTTAGAGTTAAATTCTGAGTAGTTAGTTTGGTAGTGTAATTCAATTTATATTAATCTTGAATAATTCATTTTGAGCTTGAAAACCAATACAATCTTGTGAATGTACAAACTGATTTGACCATGCTATGATCACAATAAATCATAATATATTAAGATGATTACTAAAGTAAATTTTACTATTAGAACTTAAAAACAATATCAAAGGAGAACATGTTTTAAGAACTTGTGATGAATGCAATGCATAAAAAATGTAATTTTTAATGCCTATCAATTTTGAATATAATCAACGTTACACTGCCATTTTAAAACAAGCTTATTAGTTACTACTGAACGAAAAACACACCAAATCATTCAATCCACTATCCCTAAGATATATCCTATTATCTGTAAAGGTTCCTTATAATACCACATAATCTCATAGAAAATTACATCGCAGCACATATGTTGGGCTATGTTGACCTAGTGAGTAGACCAAGTATAGAAATGAACACAATATGGGAACCAATAATTGAAAAGGATAAATCAAATTATTTTTAGAGTAAATTATTTTAAAAATTAAAAATATAAAGAATAACTGATGCCATTAGATTTTACATTTTGAATTCATCTCATGATATTTCTCATGAAACTTCTCATGATGCTTCTTGGATTGATAGGCATGAAAAACAATGACATCATTATTTGAATCAGATCTTCATAGTTCTTAAATGCCTTGTTGGATTAAAATCCAGTCACACTTTAAAAATGATTTCTCAGGTTGAATCATTTCTATACTCAGATAAACAAGGGACACCTGAGGAAGGCTAGAAGATACAGCGTCCAAAATGTGTTTTAACTAATCACTAGAAAGATGAGTACAACAGCCGAAAAATCACAACTAAAATAATATATATCACAAAAATTCAGACAGATAATTACTTCTTTTTTTTTAAAATAATAGTTTAGTAGTAAATGAAAGTAAAGTTGCATAACGGCTTATTTTATGATCAGTGAATTTGTAGTTAGGATTCAAAGTCCATTGCTTAAGTCGAATGAAAAATGGTGAAAAACAAAAATTAGAATCTGATAGTGTTGACAATTACATTGCTAGTATAATATTGATTATTTGGAAAGATATATTTTATAATAACTACTACCAAAGTAATCTTCAGTATCTAAGCTGTCATGTATGATTTATTTCTTATTTTCACTTTGTTATTTTAAAATTTTCTCAGAAAGATTAAAAATTAAAAAAAATATATTATTTAATGTTTAATAATTACACTTATAATAAATGCAACTATATTAAATGTAAATGTTTCATCATTTTTCAAATTTCAGATGTAAAAGTGTCAAAGAATGTGAAAGTGGCTACGAGTTAATGTTTGTCAAAATCTTATTACTGAAAAACAAAAATGAAAATCTTAAGTTACATTTTCCTAATACAAATTATATTGGTAAAAAATTAGAGACAGCTATCAAATGATGTGCAGCTTCTCTATTTCCATTTGCTTGAATAAAAGGTGGATACATGGCATGTATAGGATATTGGAGTCTTTGTGTAAATATACCTAGCTAGACAAATTCCAAGGCTATCTTGTGTTTCTTGGTTATGGCTGCCAAAAGTTTACATATGCCATACATGCTTAAGGAATTTAAGTGTAGAAAGCATAGAGGTTAATGGAGTACCTGGAAATCAGCCAACTGTCTCTCAAATCAGTGTCAACTATGCATCTATTAGCTTATCAAATCAAACCATCACAAATGGAAAACATATGAAGTATCAAGAAGTGTAAATGGTCTGCAACAAGATAGATAGATAGATAGATAGATAGATATATAGATAGATCAAAATAGACTCAGGGTCCTTGTGAACTCTAACAGAACACACCTCACACAATTACAAAACCATAATCAACTTGCACTACACTCTGCTAATAGACTGGAGCCCTAGTCTCATGTGGTCTCTTCTACACAAGAACTCGCTTATTAGTCCAAAAAAGCTGGAAATATAATTCATCAAACCGAGCAAAATGGCACCATTCTTCCACAGTTCAATAGCAATGTTCTCTGGCCAAGTACAATAACTAATGGCATAGTGCCATAAATGAGATCTTTGTAGGTCAATGATAATAAAACCTTATTGAATACAACATACACTGTACATTCCATTGACTGATAACTTAAGCAGCATAAGTGTTGAATTAGAATGAGATTTGATGCAATAATCATCTTTGTTAGAGGGATATCATCTTTGTCAGTCACTAGCAGTCCTATTCTTGCATCATGAACACTTTCACATGTTGCTGATATCTTTGTAGAATTTATATATTTCTGATATACTCTTGCTTAGGAAAAACCTAGAACAGTTGTCACCTATCATTATTCTGTCAAGTGGGATTAGATCCTGTCTGCATCCTTCACTTAATCCATTTCCACCAGTAGAGAAAACTGATACCATCCAGTTTACAATTGTTTTTAATTTTTTTGTTCACTTCAGTTTATATTAGTATGGTCTTTATCAAAATCACAAATCTTTCTGATTTTTTAAACTGAAAAACATGTAAAAATATATATGCAAATAAATAAAGGAAAACATGAATTATTAGAGGTTTTGGCCAAATTGAAGCAATTATAAAATTTGGCCAGTATAAGGTTATCATTAAATGTATTAGAGTACATTTCTTTGAGATAACTTCACTTCTAAACCCTTAGAACATTTTCAAAAAATCAATCTAAAACAACTTTAAAATATTTTGAATTCATAAAATGTTTTTTCTATTTAACATTCAAAATAAAGTTTTATGAAAGTCATCTTAAGGAGTGCAAATTGGTGCAAGATATTAGGAAGATTCTTTTGTTAAGCATTCAAGAACAAAAAGGAAAACTCAAGGTCAATACAGATTTTAAGATACAAAAAATGTGTATTTACACTAGAACAAAAAAATAAAGAGTAGAACTGACCCAAAAGAGTAATTTTGAATTTAAAGTGCTTGCAAAATAAAAAGACAATGAGTTGAAAATTCTTCCTTTGTGCAGCCCAAATTTTATTTAGGCCCAATACCATAAAAATGTGAGAAATTCTTGAGGGATTAAAAAGTTTAGAAATGGTTGAATTGACTTAAATTAATTTTTCAGTAGATGAAAATTGGAGTCAAGTAGTCTGCCAAAAAAATTGTTAGGAAGGTATCTAAAGTTGAAGTGTATCTTATGTGGGCAGTTTGAAATTATTAGAATTTTTAAGAATTCAGTTGCAAATAAGTATCAGATATTTATTTGATGAGAAATGTTGAAGTGTAAAAAGGGATTTCTATGGTTAGTAAGAAATAATAGTATAAGTAGAATTTGGGGAGGGTAAGAAACATTTCACAGTTTTCTGGTGAGCTTCTGTGAACTTTTTCTTTCAGGTTGAAAGACTCCTAGAAATATTTATAAAATGCAGGGTTTTTTTTAACATTACAGTGCTTTTTGAGTGTTGATATATAAGTGCCAACAAATTCTCTTTGCTCCTAAGTCAAAATTCTTTCTGCAACTAGACTCATTAAGCTGTCATATTAGAATTCATTTTTATGAGAAAAAAAGTGTGAGTATATCTTTATTCTACGTAATTTCAAAGTAATTTTATTACCTTGAATTTTATTACTTTCTGAAAGTATTGATCACAAATTAGAATTAATATATTGAGTTTTGTTCTTGATATTCAATTCTGACTTTTTGTAAGCAACCCTAAATAAGGTCAATAACATATTTTAATTCTCTTTTTAACCAGGCTGACGAAAAACACTAATATTGCAAGAGTCCTATCAGATTAGTTTACTCATTCACAAATCAATATTCTTCACATAAATAGTTAGACAGCAAATATGACTATTTTTGTCACTTGATAAGCCTGAAAACAGATGTATTCATGTTATCATATAGATCCTAAGTGAAGAAAAACAGAATATAGCATGAAACGAAAAATACTAAGTCATTTATCAAATACGGAAAGAAATGATAAATCATTATTATATACAAAGTCATGCCCGTGGTGTAATGGTTATCGTCACAGGATATGAACACGGCGATACGAGTTCAATTCCTGGACAAGACTGATTGCATTTCACATAGCACTAATACCATTGGGAAAGGTATGAATCCAATTATTCTCCCTCCAGCTATGGGTAAATAGTAGGGCAGACTAGGTTCTTCAGCCTTGGTGAGGCAACTAGTCTAGGAGAAGGAAAACTCTGAATTCAAACCTGTTAAACTCCGCTTAAAAATTGACCTTGTGTCATATCCTGCCCGAGCGGAGGGGTTAGGTAAATAGGATATACAAAGTCATTCTCTGAAATTGCATAGCTAAAAAAATCTTATATCTAATAAAAAAAATCAGATACATTATATAAAACAAGTTATTTAAAATATTATATACAATAAGTAAGTAAAGTTGGCAATTTAAATTGAGGATGACCTCAAGGCTCCCTTTTCAATAGCTACTCTACCAAGGAGTAGGGAAAGGCGCTACCCCATTCTTTGGACTGCTCCACTTTACCCTTGATCCATACCTTATAATGCTGAGTTTTAAGCAAAGCAGCATCAAGTACCATTTTTTGCGTCTTTGGTATGACTCGATCTGGAATTGAACTCCAGTTTCCCAGACCATTGGCAAACACTCTACTCATTAGGCCAATGCCCCGGAATATGTCAAAATTATTAAAAATAATTATGATTAAAGGGTTTGAAAGTTTGAGCTAAGGTAAAAAGACCATAAACAAAGTCATTTTATGGTCAACGATACTGGATAAATGATAAACAAAAACAGTAAATCTGAAATGAAACATAACTCTTCAGGAAAATTAAAAACAATAAAAATAGATATTAATTCATTCAGATGAATATTTAAATTTTTATTTGACAAATTCACCTTTGTCAATATTTTTCTATATTATAAGATGTAAAAATTCATGTTTCATTTAAAATTTTAATCTTAGAAATTAGGTGATCCAATGAGACTATTTTAACAATGTCACTAATACATATAGTATTGGAGAGAACAAAGACAAAAATCTTAGACTCTTACCAAAGTACTGTAAGTTATTTATAATTTAGTTTAATATTTACAAGGTGTTCTGCATGTAGTTTTTCAATTAAAAATATCTTCAAGTAAATTAACATTTGCATTGCCTTTTTACTCATACAGATAAGTGATATCAAAGATTTAAAAAAAATGGACAGAGTTTTACAATGAATAGACAATCAGCAAACAAAAGAAATAAATCGCTATTTAATTTATCATAACCAATTTTAAGAAATCAATATCACATGTCACTACCCATAGAAAAGCTATTAACAAGATATTGATATTTCTAAATCAATATCTTTATTATTATTTACAACAAAATGTCTTTACAATCGATATTTATTCATCTGAGTACATTCTCTTTTATTATCCCTATGGAAATTATTACAGATGGCACATTAAGCAGGGTAACATGTTAATTATTGAGTATATTATAGTGGTAATGCAAAATTTGTTGGACAGTGGAAATATAGGTCATCATTAAAAATAATTCCACTTTAAATTCTTAATGACATATATACTTTAAGCAAAATCAACTCTTACAATCCAGATAAAAATATCCTGGCTCACATGAGTATTTAGATTTGATTCTTTGATCAGAGATTCATAAATGAACTGAAAATGTAAATTATTAGTATTAAATCTTTGGGTCAATAAAAATTGCAAGAGGTATGGAAAAATAGATGATTAATAAAAAATTTCAACAAATGAGTATGAGATATTTCAATCTCCATAAATATACTCCTGACATACCAAAGTTGTCTGATGTAGGTGCCTCACTAGGTGCTACTGAATTAGATTTATGTAGGCATTGTTTTTCAGTGTAAGATCATATTTTTGGAAATATAAAATTTCAAATAATGAAAACTATCATTTTCAGTTTCCTCAATATTTGTAAATCAGGTCAAGGATCATTCCTTGCTACTGGTGTCATGTAAGCTATGGGCAGCACCAAGTAAATCTCATTAGGTGCCATGATGAGAAATACTCAGCAAGGCACACCAACAACCTAATAGTGTATGGAAAACATCCATCCAATACTTTAAGGTTATGCAATTTCTTTAAACAAATTATAAAATTAAAGGGTTTTTTTATGAGCTGGGGATATTTTTCCCTCACCACTGAATTTTACTTTAAAAATGACTAATATAAATGTCAATGTAAAATTATTCTGAAAATAAAAAATAATGATGTTTTTGGTATTAAATTGATACATGTATATATTTTATATTTGACAATTGATTGAAATGTTTGAAAAATTAAAATCATAAAATTGTAGAATGAAGACTATTTTAGCTGTGTTTGATGCAAATATGTGGAACAGTTAATCCTCTCAAGAAAGCAGTGTGGCAGTAAATATCAAGAAGCATTAATTTCTTCAATCTCACCTCAAATATGATACCACAAGAATGTCTTTTTTTTAATCCATGAAGGTAATACCCTCATTAAAAATCAAAACATTTATGATCTTTGGTTAAAATGTAATTTCACTCGATAAAAAATAGATACATAGGACTTTGAAATAGGAGAAATGATGAATTTTGGTTTACTTCATGCTTTTCAAGCAATAGATTTATACAGATACATGGTTTTATGAGACATTTTTGTCTTTTTAGGACATTTTAGTGGATGCACTCTTTCATTCAATTGTGTGTGATGTGAATTGCAAATATTTTAACATTTAATTTACTTAACTGACAAAAACAACAAAAATTAGTCTGAACTAGTTTCTTTATTTGTTTTTGTCAAAAAATTTTGTCTTTCTAAAGAACATCTACTGTTACAAGCCATTTGTGAAACTTATTTAAGTTGGTTGTGCAGCTCATTCAGAGATGTTATGTAACCAAACCTGTTGGTTATATGATTAACTTACATTTTCTACAAATTAATTTTTTGATCATTAATTTCTTGAAAAATTTGCAATCAGGAAGTTTTCAGTTGAAGACATAGAAGAGAAAGGATTACATGGCTTAGGAAAGAGTAGTATAAATGTGATTTACTATGAGGTGGCAGTAAGTAAAGCAAATCTGAAAATTGATTTTACAGAGGTTGTCATTGCTATAGTCCAACCAATAGCTAGATATTTTCAGATTCTGAGTTAAACTGAAATTAATTCATGGTATCAAGAAAAATGTATTGATTTGTTACCTTTTAGGAGTGAATTCCGGAAAATAGAAACATAAGCTTAATTCATTATAAATATTATCCCAATTCTTTTTTTTGTGTACAAAGGGAATTTTATAGAAGCTAAATGAAACATTGTGTACCTATCTTCAAACTCCTGCATCTATACTAAAATAACGTGCCAAAATAAAACAAATTTAATGTGTACTAGTCAGCTGAGTTTTTATTTCCTCAAAGTTTACAAAAGTATATTTTATAACATTAAGGTGGACACAAGGCCCAAAATATACTAGTCAGCTGAGTTAAAGGTTAAAGTTTTTAGGCATGGTAAGATGAAACCAAATCACATGAGAAAAAGCTAATTTACAACACATTAAAGGAGAATTTATTCAAGTTTTATTCTTATGAGAAATATTGCTGAAATATTATGTCTGACAAACCAAAAGTTATAGTTATTACTGTAATAATCATAATAATAATAATGCGAATAGTTATCCTTTTAAACTCTCTCTCCCTAAATATTAGCACTGTTTTCAATTCTAAAAAACAATGTCCAATGTCCTCCTACCTGAAGAGATGTCCATCTCTGTCAATGAAGTAGCTTCCTCGTTCATCTCTTGGCCAGTTTGAATCTTTTGAAAGGATTTCAGTGAACAAAGTGTCTGGTTGACTGAGTAGAGTATCCCGAGTGGTTGTATAGAACATTCCACCTACGTTTAGTTTCACAATGCGTCTGTCTCCCATCACTGGATGACAATAAGACTTTTTATCCTTCTCCTCCTTATTTCTATTCTTTTGTAAGTTCCGGAAATCTTTAGTTCCTTTAAGTCTGGCTGCACGAAAAATGGTAAAAAAAAAAAAATAGAATTTAAAAAAAGCAAAGGAAATAAAAAAACAATTTTTGAATCAATTTTCTAAACACAAACAAATGTGACATAACAGCTGTTTGTCATCGCCAATAAATGCAACATACTCAACAACAGGCGTAGGACAATTGTAATTTGTGAACCGAAACAAACATACATACACACTTGACATGCTGTTATCCATCTTAAACACAAATTTTAAGCGACAATTGAAAGAAGAAAAAGAAAATAAAAGTTTTAGAGAATCCAACTGTCATGGTCAATCGATAGAAATAAACTTACAGTTAAATTTGATTGTAACAAGATTTTCGGTTTGCAAGAAATGAGACGATGTCAGTCATTTTTTAATGCTTCACACTTGTGGCCTTGTTCCAGACTGTGAAGCATTAAAACTTGAAGCTTTTAAGAAAATAGGTTAAAGAAGTTAAAGTCGGGTGGGGAGGAATCAAAGTGAATTCACGTGATAGTGAGAAGGATGATAATTATTATTTAGCAATTGCCTTATTCAAGTAAGGAAAGATAAGGGAAGGTTTGACTAAACGACTGAGAAAATGTAAAAATAAAAAAAGAGGGAAGGTGTATAATTTTAAGGGAAAAGAGAGGAAAAGATAATGCTCATGGAGGAAAGAAAAAACTTCATCAAAATAGAAAATATTTAAGAAATAAATAAACTTTGTCACGACAGGGAAGAAGACGAATTAAGTAATATCGATTGAAAAAACGCAGAAGAGACGAGATAGGTTATTTTTGAGAAAAAAAATTGTGTAAAAATATTGCAAGGATCGTATAATAAATTAACAAAAAAGAAGTGTCGAAACAGCCAGGTACCTACGAAGACAGTAAAAGTCAAAGTTTGCGAGAAAGGATACATTTAATTAAATAATGACAGGAGCTGTTTTAAAGAATTACCAAGCAAGAGTTTTTAACTCAACATCTATTCCTTTTTTTTTTTAATTTTAAACATGCAATAAAATAGCTCGTAGCAGTTCAAATGTTTACTGAATCTTTGCCCCAAAATTGAAATTGATTTAAATTTAGTTTTCTTAACTCTTTATTCTCCATTTAAAAGCTTAAAAACTTTGTTATATATATATATATATATATATATATATATATATATATATATATATATATATATATATATATATATATATATATTTTAAGGGGTGTGGAAGGATTCTGATAAACTTCATTCTGTATTATCAAACTATTTTCAAATGCTTTAATTCGATACAAAATCGTAACAGTCGCAGTAATTTACTAAGCGTTTGGCTCAGATGTGGCCTTTTATTAATACAAGTTTTTTTTAAAGTCCACAAGACGATTTTTTTATTTCTAAATTAACTTTTCTTGTTTACATAGAGAGGAAAAAATGTTCGTCTGGATCCGATGAGTGTATCGAAATTTTCTTAACGTGGCTTTTTTCGGTCATACTCCCGATTATAATAAAGACTTGAGAATTCAAGATTAAAGAATAAAATAGAAGTGTTTCAGCTGGATTTTATTTATTCTAAAATTGTAGCGTTTGTGCATTATCATGATGTAACACAAGGAGGTGACATACAAATAAATATTCACTAGGCTGAATTTATCTATAGGACAAAATTAAAATACAATGCCCGATCTGGTTTAGCCCTTTAAAAAAACTCATGATTTACACACACACTCAACTTATACAGATATCCAGATGGGGTTTAAATTGTCTTGAGATTTAATTGGGTCAATCTTAAAATAGTTTTGTTTACATGGGGTAGGGGCCGAGAGTTGCTTCCCTTACACTATTTTAAAACTCTTACTTTTCAAAATAATTTTTTAAAACCCAAAATCAAGTGAATAGGGCGTCTTCAAAAAATAAAAGCCCCATACATGTAAACAAGTTATATTTAATAAAGTCGATATAACGAGTTCAAATAATAAAAAGTATGTAAATACTTAGAAAATATTTCTGCTAAGGAATTTTTACACTCGAAAGACATACCGAAAAGGAGATTTTCAATTGAAAATAAAATGTTTATGATTAACATTTTATATAACATGCAACAGACTTCCAAAGGAACACTAGATAAGTGTGAAGAACTTCGTAACATATTCTAACTTGACACTCCCTGGATGTATCAAAGAATAATTGTTAAAAATGAGTGCATCATCATGTCATGCTGCTAGCACGGATTTCCCCTGACTCACTCTTTCGCCGTTCGTCTCTATCATTCATCGTCTTCTAGACAACATCCTATGCTGTTGTAGATAGGTTCTAGTTGGTCGTCCAACACTTGCACGTCCGTGTGAAGGAATCCATAGGAGAACGTCGCTTATGAGTTTCCCCACATGTCTTGTCCTTATTTGGATAGTTTTAGAGATGGGAGGTAGGTGGCCGTACAGTTGCTCTTTTGTGGGATGTTGTTTCCAGGATTTGTTCAGTATAGCTCATAGGATTCTCGATGCAATTTCCGTCTAGCCTTTTCTCTAAACGCTTAGTCAGCGTCCATGTGGTGCATCCTTATAGTAGAATTGACATGACCGCTGCTTGAAAAAAATTGCGTCTTATCTTATCGGATAAGTTTGACTTCCATATGATCGACAACCTATCGATAACAGTTAATGCCTTCGGTAGTCGCTTATTGATGTCATTTTTGGTAGATGAGACGTTATTTCCGAGCTATGTGAACTTGTTCACTAATTTCAAAGAGCCACCATTTAGTGTGGAGATCTCCTTTTTGCTTAAAACACATATACTCCATATACATGGAGGACAATGCTACCTGCTGCCTGCTCCAGACTACGCAACAGGGATTCGAAATAGATTTTTAAAATATGCACCATTTTAAAAGGTTTCTTGTCTTTTATCTATGTTGATAAAAGTTATTTTAAATAGAATGTTCATAGTTTGATAATCAACATAGAACATGGAAACAATGGGCAAACTAAAAGATGCGAAAATTTTCAAAATGATTTTTTATTTTAAAAATTTATCATTATTTTTTTTAATTTTTGAAAAACAACCTCGAGCTAAAGCTTTAGTTTATCTTCATAACAGTAAGATGAAAAGAGAAAAAAAATAGTCCGATGAAAACACATGAAGACATTCAGTAGCTTTGTCTCTTGGCACGACCACAACAACTATGATGTTAATTTATCAGACAAGAGTAGTTTTGAAAGAGTTGTTTTGACTTTTGTTATATCTATCTATGCTCTCGTAGATGAGTTAGTAAAGCAGGTAATACGTGTAACCAGACGCCCTTGAAGCAAAATGATATACAATTAACTTTTCGGCCAACCCAATATCTGAATGCATTATACCCCAATCATCTGAATTTAATGTCAAACCGGGAGGTAATTCTTTATTTTTGTTTCCGAAGCGCAGACCTTTGTTATCGTATGATAACTATAATGATTGAAACTTTTTAAAAAAAGCAACTAGAATTTAAGATGAAAGATAAAACTAGTCAAATTATTGATAGATAAAAACTATTTTTTAAATGATGATATTATTTACTAAATCACTAAACTTTAATTAGTCTGGCACGCAGGCTCGATGTTGCTTGAAGTACCTGCTGTTCTTTAAGTAGTCACTCATCTAAGTTACTAAGCAGGATTATCATTGCTTACCTTCAATGATCGATAAGGAACCGGCGCTTTCAGCGAGACTTTATGGTGACAGGACGATGAGATTAATATCAAATTACAGTCACCGTATTTATTAAATATTATAGCGGAATAGAAAGAGAAAGACGAACAAAATATTCAACAAATAATAATTCATATTTCAAAAGGAGTTAAGTGTTTTGAATTTTTTTAATTATTTTTCTTCGTGGAATGAATCAGTTCAGTGTTGAAGACAAGTTTATATATATATATATATATATATATATATATATATATATATATATATATATATATATATATATATATATATATATATTACATGGACGCTAACAAAACGGCTGGAGAAGAAGCTAGATGGCAATTACACAAGAATGCTGCGTGCAATCCTGAACAAGTCCTGGCAGCAACACCCCACAAGACACCAACTGTACGGCCACCTGCCCCCTATCACGAAAACTATTCAAGTTAGAAGAACCAGACATGCAGGACACTGCTGGAGAAGTAGGGACGAACTCATAAGAGATGTACTCTTATGGATCCCCACACATGGCCGCGCAAAAGCAGGACGACCAGCACGAACATACATTCAGCAGCTATGTGAGGATACAGGATGTTGTCCTGAAGACCTACCTAGGGCGATGAACGATAGGGAGGAGTGGCGAGAGAGGGTCAGGGATATCCGTGCTACCAGCGCGATATGATGATGATGATGATGATGATATATATATATATATACCCCTGGACAAAAATATAAGACCACCCTCAAAAATGAAGAAAAAGATTTTGTTTACAATTTTTAAAATATGAAAGATAAGGTTCAGAAACATTTAAATTTAAAATAAGGAGAAATTTCAATTCAATTTTATATGTATATTAGCATTTATGCTAAATTTTAAAATTTATTTTTGACATAAATATAAGACCACCAATAAAAACCAAAAAAAAGGACTTAATTTAATTGAAAAATTTATTATATATAGTCTACGTAATATAAAAGCTATTAAAACTGTAATGTTTAAAATACTAAAAACATTAATAGCTAAAGGAACTAAATTATCTGAATTTGAGAAAGGCGAGATTACAGCTCAGAAAATCTCAGAGAGAAATTTCAACGGCCTTAGGATGCAGTAAAACCGTTAACTGCAATTACTTGAAAAGTCCAAATAAGTATGGAACAAGAAAACCGACTGACAGGCCAGAAAAATTATCACAACACTTCAAGAGAATTGTTCGTAAAGTAAAAAAAGAAAACTTCGACAACATCAAAAATATTGAAATCTCAAGTGGATGCTCCTTGCAGTACTAGAAAAATTAGAAGGCATTTAAACAACGAAAAAATAAAGCACAAGAAAAGAATTCATCGTCCAAGGTTAACTATAAAGCAGAAAGAGAAATGACTGGAATATGCTTGTCAATATCAAACCATGAATGCTAAAAAATGGCGAAAAGTTGTTTTCTCGGATGAAAAATAATTCAATTTAGACGGTCCAGATGGCTTTCAGAAGTACTGGCATGCAAAAAAATTTTCAGAAGAGAATTACTCAACAAAGCATAGTGGAGGAGGATCTCTTATGATCTGGGTGTCTTGCTCATCTCCAGGAAAACTTAAACTACAATTTGTCAGTGGTCGACAAAAAGCAGCAGATTATGTGAAGATGCTAAATAATCTATCTCTTGTACAAGAAGGGTATCATCTACGCGGAGAAGTATGGATTTTTCAGCAAGATAATGCTGCTATCCACAAAGCATCAATAACAAAGAAGTACTTGCTTGAACAAAAAATTAGACTTCTTGGCCACCCAGCGTGCTATCCAGACCTCATCCCTATAGAAAATTTCAGGGGATTGATTGTTGCGGTATTTGTTGACCGCCCCACCCAACGGGCAAGTATGGCACAAGGCCTTTTTTATGGTGGGTCCGGACGCAGGGCCGTAGCCCACACGCGCCCGGCACTTCCAAAAATGCCAACGGCCCCGTCGGCATTCCCCTGATTAGGGGCGCCTCAGGCGCCGGGCGATGAACCCAACCTCCCCGAAGGGAGTAAAAGCCTGGGGGGAAGGCCCCCTGAGGCCGAAGGAAATTATCCAGCTGCCAAGACACACTCGGCCAGATCCGTGCCAGCAGCCAGCACGGCCAGCCAAAATGCGACTCAACAACTGGAGAAGCACAGTGTTAATACAGCTACGGCTCAGGGGATTGATTGTTGCAAACATTTATGAAGTAGGTCGACAGTATTCAGCAAATTCTGAACTCAAAAACGCATGGGAAAAATGACCTTCGGTTCAACTTGAGAAACTAGTTGATAGTATGCTGAGTGAATTATTGAGATTATCAAATCTAACGGTTAATCTACAAAATATCAAATTAAAAAAATTGCCTTTATATTCTATAGTTCTACGCATTGGTCTTATATTTATGTTAAAACAAAATTTTAAAATTAAGCATAAATACAAATATATAATGCTAATATATAATATAAAAGATGAATTGAAATTTCTTCATATTTTAGATTTAATTGTCTTTATGCCTTATCTTTCATATATCTGATTTTCATAATCTAAAAATTGTAAATATCTTTTACTTCATTTTTGAGGGTGGTCCTATATTTTTGTTCAGGGGTGTAGATAGTTCGTACCCACATGGAAAGTATTTACGATCGATCACGTCGGTTCATTTCCAAGATTCCACTGTAACTGCTGATAATCTTATTTCTCAGACACGGACTTAAGTTTCTCGCATAGCATGCTGGGAGATTAAATATTTTATCTATCTAATTTTTGTCTCTTTTTATCAGTTATTTTATTTTTCATTCACTACTATTTGACCATAAGTCAACATGATAGAGCTTTTTTAACGTATTGATAATTTTATTTTTGTACTGGAAAAGAGAGTTATTTTACAATTTTAATTTTTCCCTTTCCTTTCTAGGACTGACAGTTCGGGTGATTGCATACAGATATTGGGTTGGCCAAACATTAAGTCGGTTGATCATTAAATGATATTAAGCGCGTTAAATTTTATTTTTTAAAAATCGCTTTTCATGCCTTTATGTTAATCTAAAATGTTTTATTGATTTTAACACTCGAAGGAAAAAAATTAAGATTTCAAGTATGCTGTGCTTCTTTTATTTCAAGAATAGTAAAAAAAATGCAATACAAATACAAAAAATTGCTCAGGTTTAAAAGTACTGGGAATAATGAAAACATGTCAAAAATTGCTGTTTACGATGTTTTATGCTGAAAATTTTTCGCTGAATGATATTATCCTGTTGACTAACTGAAATTGATCTTTGTAACAATCAAATAAAAATATTGAAAATAATAATGAACGATATACAATGCGGGAGAGAGAACCAACGTAATCAAAATATCCAAATCTAGAGTCATAAATCATGTATTATATCAGTTATTTTAGTCACGTTGATAAATGGTTCTTAGTTAAACGAAAAAAATATTATGTTTAACCGTAATGAATATACTCTGTTTTTGAAATAGAGTGATGAGCGATATAAAGCGGCTACTTAAAAACAACGTGGAATGCACGAGATCATGGGGCAAGCGAAACGAACCATTACTTAAGATATCAAAGATCGGTTTTCATACAAGCAAGGTGATGCCTTGTATGGTGGTATTGGAAAGAAGACCTCTACTATGAGAAAATTCAAAACAACCAAACAATAGTTTCGAACAAATTCTGCGACCAATTAAGCCAACTGAAAACACCACTTGACGTACGAAAAACATCAAAATATTTTCGGACTATGTTATAACTGAGAAATGTCTTAATGAAAAGAATGGAAGACTGCAAATTGTATCTATAGCAGATAAAATGTACTGGGATGATGGAATTGTGAGGTTGGGTGAAACAAGCGATAAATATTTTAGTCAAAGTTAATGTTGAAAATGAAGAAATATTATTTGTACATAATAAACCGAGCAAACACTTATGAATAACTGTAAGCCTTCTTCAGATAATCTTTATGGAATCAAATATTGTTTCGTGGCGAAAAGTATTTACAATCGGTCACTGCTAGGTTTACGATAGCATCAGGCACTGTTCGAATGTCAATTTCATGTAAGATGCAACTTCAGTCCAATCTTTAAATTTCCTCTTATCTGCTTTGTGAAATCCCAATTTATATCAGATATGTCTATTCCGATAGGAAATTTATTAATTATACATATCTTCATCATGAAAAGATTCTTATTCAACTATAGTGTTCATGCATATGTGTAAATTTATCATTCTCCTTCAAGTGGGAAAAATGATTGGCATCAAATAAACTGAAAATGATATAAAACGCAGTGACATTTTTCAACAAGGATTCATTATTTAACTTAGTTTTTGTCTGTAGCAGACATTTTTTTTTAGATTATGCTCTTATTCATTCATCAATAGATTTTTATGGGGGAAAATCGGTATGATTTAGAATTGGTGTTTTCATGAATTTTAACAACAAATTATGACATCATTTCAATTTGAAAGATCAGACATTATTTGCATTTTTTATCAATTACAATTTGTATTTCCATAGGCACTTCGTCTGGTGTAATGATTAGTGAACTAGACAACCAGACCATTAACACTGGGTTTGATTTTCATTTCTGGTCTTGAGCCAAACTGAGTGAAACTTGGAAATAAGTATAAATGACTACAATTTGTATTTTCATTTGCAATGGATTCAAGCATAATATACACGATGTGTAAAGGTGTAATCTATTACGAACATTCCTGAACAGACTAATTCTAAACACACACACACACACACACACACACACATATACACACACACACACACACACACACACACCTAATAAAATAGTTTCTGGTTTTTTGAATCCAGAAGCCATTAGTAAGTTCAATCCTTTACGAAGAACTCAGAGAACATTACTTTATAATCCTCAAGCAAGCAAAAGAGCATATAAATCAAAAAGGTTTTGGTGGATAAGACAAAAAAAAAGACTTAAAGAAAAACTTATAATGTAAAATAATGACTTATTTGAATTTACTATGCTTTTGATGTATTCAATTACGCTCGTAAGTTCTCAATTTCTTTGGACCCTTGTTGGGCTTTAACGGTGGCTGCTACGTTTGCTTCGAACAATGTCTAAAGATAGTTGCGGGTGCCAGAAAGCCGTCTCGAAGGTGTCGAATGTGACACTGGTGATGTAACGTCAGATTTTCCGAATAAGAATGTCAGTTTCGTCATCACGAAGTTCTATTAGTCTCAGAAGCTACTGATTTGAAAATATAACATACACTAATAAGAGGGTATGGCGACGTCTACACATGTTCATCTGTGACGAGACCATGTAGCATTACAAATATTCTCTGCGTCCGAAACAAATGACTTCATCAAGCTCAGATAATGCAGGGCTCTCCAAGTAGCAGAGGAGTGTCAGTTTCATGAAGGCAGTCAACCACAGCCAATAGCTTAAAAGCATGATCCGACAGAGCAAATTCAATTGCCTTTTTCAAGACTGGGGCACCAAGAATAGTGAGTTCATAAGATGTTGCGATGGTCATGCTGCAGTGCGTCCATCAATGGTAAGGGTGATGTAGGCGGATTCTGATGTAAAATAACTGAGTTAATCAACTCAGACATGAAGCCAATTGTCGTCAATTACAGTAAAAATTACGGATGACTAGTTGATGGTTCTACCAAAATCAAAGGAAGATGATACATTTAACGTTTATTCTAACAAACTTTTTTAAAAAATTAAATATCTTTTATTAATTATTGTAAGTTGTCAAAGTTCTCGAATTCACCCATCTTTTTTTGTTTGTTCGTTTTTTTTTGTTTGTTTGTTTTTTTGTTGGTTTGTTTTTTCTTCTGTTTTTCCATTTCTTGTTTGATATCATTAATTTGAATTTCTAACCTATTGCAAGCCATTTTCATTTTAGCCGCTACCTTGTAAAGCTTTTTAAAGCATTTTTTTTCCATATCTATCCTCCAGGAGAGAAGTTTCCCCATACAAAAAAAAAAAAAAAAAAAAAAAAATTCCCCTTACAAGGATTAACTTATTTCCACAAACCTCTCTGTTTCTGCAAAATGTTAATGAAATCAGATGATTAACAGATTTTGAAAAAATTGGGTGTTGTAAATCATTACGTCACAATGCAGTGCGAACAAAATAACATTTAAAACAAAAATATCTCTGAATCTGTATTTGACACATAATTTTTAAATCAGAATTTTCAACAATCTTTCTTTTTAATGGCACATGATGATAAAAAAAAAACTAAGAAGTTTTGGACTATTTTCTGTCACATATCGCTTCTTCGTCCAAAGTGAAAGGTTAACAAATTGTAGAAATAAAATATTTTCGTGGTCGAATAGCGAAATTCAACATATATAGTTGAAAATTTTAAAATTTAGCATTTGGTGTCAAGACGATGGAATTTATCAAATTGTATTTTTCTCGTTGGTAATAATATTAGTTTTCATCATTAACAATTCCGTAATTTTAATTATTATTTGTTACTTCCCCACAGACCAACAAAAAATGACGATGTATAGATGTGATTAATAGAAGGTAACAAAAGACCAGGCTTGTGTTAGATAAGCCTTTTAGTCATACAAAAGTTTAACGAATTAAATTTGTGTTTTAACTTCTGATATCAAACTTATATTATATATAATTAGAGGAAATTTTCACGCATTAAATGTAAATTTTAAAATTATGAATGAATAATTTCTAATTAAAAAAAAAATTCTCTCATGTCCTTAAAACTTGCAAAACGCATTGAATTTTCACTTCAATGCATCGGTGGTAAGTATAAATGTAATAAAATTAAAAATGCAGCTGTTTCAACGCACGCGCCTACAACAATACCTTTGACATGCCACATCATGACCACCTTAGGTTGAGAGTATCCTTAGACACTTCCAGAGAGACACGTACCATTAGTGCTATTAAAAACAGGTACCTTTTTGTATAGCCAGCTTTTCTGCATTCACCCAACAAAACATTTTCAATTTACTTAGAAAAAGCTTTTTGTGATTTGCATGAAATCTCTAAGAATTTTTCTTTCGTTCGATATTTCATTAAAATTTTCCAGTCATTCGACATTCTATTTTTCCTCCATTTTAAAGAGAGAAAAAAACTTGTCAGAGTACGATTATTTTATTTTGTAACTTGACAAAAACAAAAATCAGCGAAAACGATAATTTCTTTTTAAGCACAAAACACTTTTATACTCTTTAAAATTTAATTCTGCAGTGAGTAGGATCAGAAATAAGATGACATGTTGTAACATACCGCTGAGAAAATATATGCGGTAATCGATAAAATAAGTTATATAGAAGTGTAATACTTACATTTACCATGCAGGTAAGAGTAAATTTCAGTCATTTCCTTTCTTTTTTGTTTTTATATTTAAAAAAAAACGCGTCCTCAACTAGCTACAACTCACTTATCCACCATACTTTTTTTTAGCCTTTCCTTCTCTCAACCACTAAAAAAGTGTCGTCTTACGGCCACTTGCCAATATATAATTTTTGGAACTTTAAATTTTCAGCATGTAACTGTATATACATTTTTAAAAAACACGACTGAAACTTACACTTGTCTTAATGGTGAATGTAAATATTACATTCCTATGTATTTTTGTATATTACTACTGACATTTAATCAGCATACTATTCAGGACAAAAACCAAAGATTAAAATATTGTCTCTATGTTTTTTCTTATTTTACTTTTTAGAATTAAACACAGTATTATTTTGAATTTGAATAGTGAAAAACAAAAGAAGTGATGTTCAAATTAAAAGAAAGAAAATTTAAAAAGTGATCATTAAGCTACATGAAGAAATGTTGCAAATATGTTTTTCGTAAAAAAAAAGTGATTAAATATAAAGCAGGGTTTAGAGAATTCTAAAATTAATATTTCGATAAGATGAGACATGGTTTTTGCAGTGGGGTTTTAATTTTCGGTATAAATGAAATTCCCTTTTTATGTTGAACAATTTAATTTCATAAAAAATACCTTCATTAAGTGCCCATAATCACAACCACCATCAAGCATTGTTATTTAAGTGGAAATTAAATGATTACCTCTAACCAGTAATTAAATGGATTAAAAAAATTAACTTCAAATATCTGAACAGTGAACAATGTTCTCATTTCGAAAGAAAAAGAAACAAAACTAAAGAAAAATAAAGTTTCCATAATCCAAAAACTCGTTTACATTCGAACTTCAGACTTTGATGTGTGAGAAAGATAGGATTGCAATAAAATTAAACAACGGATCGTGGTTTGACATGTCACGAAAGAAGGAAAAAGCAACATAGCCTGACGTAAATCTTTCAACATAAAAATTTGAAGTATTTTTACAATTAAAAAAGTAAAGGGTTTATTTTTAATGAATCAAATAATTAACTTGTCAAAATAGAGAAGTACAGTTGGGACCTTAAAAATAACTACCAACAGTAAAAAAAAATGCGGTTTGTCTTGAAGATCTATTTTAAATGACTTCACAAAAATGTCTTAGACATATAAAATTTTAAGATTGTATGTTATATGCACGGTGTTTGTTGTTTATTTTTATGTTCTCTTTAATGCTTTATCTGTTTTTTTACCTTTTAAACTAAATATGATGATGATGATGATGATGGTCAGTCAACATTACAGAAACAACAGAGTACCGCAACTTACCCAGATTTATAGTTCCAACAAGTTAGTCAATAAATACTGATTTTTGTTTGGGATTTTTTTTGTTTTTGTTTTTGTTTTTTTATCCTCTGAGTATGATAAAAACTTCTCTTTTTCTTTCTTTCTTTCTTTCTTTCCCGAAGCGGTCAGCGAGTTCTAAAAAGAGACGGTTGGTTTAAGTTTAGGTGGGTATCAGATTTCTTTTTGTGTAGTTTTCCTCGTCTCCTGACGACGGTGGTTTTTAAAGCAGCCAATTCAACAAAGTTTAGCTTAAGCTAAGCAAGAAATTTTTTCTCAGATGCAATAATCATGTATTATAGTCATTTCATTTGTAACTGCCTTTCGTTTTCTCGAAAGTGGAACTTTTATGCATGTGGAGTATTTTATATGTTGGATTGCGGAAAGTTTCTGTACACATTTACAGTGTTGGATAAATGAGTAGAGTAAAAGTGTAAGTGAACTTGGTTGATTGGGACAACTGTGTTAAGATGTGCTTTTTATGTGTCACTTATTTCTGTGTGCTTGTTTAGCTTTAAGACTTAAATGGTTGGTAAGTACGATTTTATTAAGAAAATATTATACAAAGGAGCTTGTGTGGTCGGAGTAAGTTTTGTTCAGTAATTCATTTTTATAACAGCAGCACTATATCCTTTTTCCCCCTTTATTTATATACAACCAATCTGAGACTTTTCTCTTCTTATGCCACATGTGTGTAAACTGTTGCCACACACACACACACACACACACACACACACACACACACACACACACACACACACACACACACATATATATATATATATATATATATATATATATATATATATATATATATATATATTTCAATAAACACTCAGCAGCTACACAGCTGATGAGATAGCGTGAGAAAAATTTCTATTCACCAACGCCACCCATCCAGTCACTTTTTATATTGAACAAGTGACTGAACATTAGTAAAGTTTAGTTTTAGTGAATATTACTATTATTTTTGATAATTAGACATACAAAATAGGAAAGTAAATTTGTTGAATGACCCAAATTTGATATGCGATATAAAAAATTACTCCTTTACTTCAGAAACGTTTTTTTCGTATCTTTTAAAGGATTTAAAAACTTACAGACAACAATTTTCATGATGTTTCTTTACTTTTCCTCTTTTTTCTTTATAGTTTTAAGCCATGCTTGCAATATATATATATATATATATATATATATATATATATATATATATATATATATGTGTGTGTGTGTGTGTGTGTGTGTGTGTTTTGTTTTTTAACATGCAAAATAATACCTTTAATGCAAAACAATTTTTGTATTTTTACACTTTTTTCTGCGAAACTGATTTTTAAACAAATTGTCACTATTTCCTCAAGTTAACGGAGGTAGATATTTGTTCGATAGATGTTATTTTGTTATCGACATCTAAAAAATTATCACAGAAAGATCACCAAAAAATGACTGTGTATGTGACTTAATACATGACTTCACTATTTCTGTGTGGTCTTGTTTCGTTGAGACAATCTGCAATGCGATGTAGTTGCTTAAGTTGTTATTAGAATTAATTATTGCTGCTAAGTCACTTATTTGATTAGTAAGTACTAAAACAAGACTTATTTGGATGGTGACAAACAATCTAGTGGGGTTGTAATTATTATTATTATTATTATTATTATTATTATTATTATTATTATTATTATTATTATACCACCACCACCACCACCACCATGGACGAACAAAAAAGTGAATTGACCGACTATTATCAGATGTTTTCCTGTACTGCACATCGTACGGATTTTTTAAAAAGTATTTATAAGTGATGTTTCTCAGGGATATAACACTGTTTTTTTCTTCTGAAAGTTGTTAGACCATCTTTTATGGGTTGGTTAGGAGAAATTTCCTCGACGAGGAATTTAGTCCGAACCAACACATAATAAAACAGTTGTCTCCTGAGAGAACCAACTTAAATCAGCAGTTTGGCTGTTTGTTAAATGGTTAATTTTACTGTAATTCGTAGAAATGAAAAAAAACAAACAACAACTTATATATGTAATTTAGAAACAATTTATGTCACTATAACATCACTTAAAAATGAAAAATCCTCCAAAGGATTTTGCCAAGTTATAGAAGCTTAGATTCTCCCTTCCGCTCTTCGGCATTTAATTGGAAATGACAGTTTACCTAAATTAGCTCCTGCTGAAAATGCATGCATGTGTGAAACTTTTTAGCTATCTACATTATTATTACTTCCTTTTTAAACTTTAGAAATATATTTTAATCTAGCAATTTTATATTTGGACTGCGATTACATTCACTTTTGGACTACCACCCGTGGGACAGGTATGATCCCCTTTATTTCTCCAGCTATGGGTTAAATAGTGCCACTTCTGTTTTTCTTTAAGGATAGCTTTGGCATTTAATAACCCACGAAGTTTGATATGTCATTAAACTAAGAAACCAAACCAATTTTATATTACTAGTTAGTTGCATAAAAGCAGATTTCCATAACAATGTTGGGGAATGTGGGTAAAATAAAAAAGCAAAAAGAGGGCATTATGACTTAGAGGAATACTCCTAGAAAAGGTAATAATATGTAATCGTCTGATTTTTTTAAAGCAAAATTTTCCTCTGAATTTTTCAAGACCAATCTGTTTATTTGACAGATCATTAACAATTGAGAAGAGAACATGTAAGAATCTTCAACTTAGCATGATACCTTGAAGTTTCAGAAAACCAGTTGGTAATGTTGTAGCCAGATTCTTATACTTTTACACCTTATTATACAAAATTTATTAAGTGCCTTTATATACTGAATTTAATTGAAAATAACTCCACAGTAACAACTTGAGAACTGGTTTTATAAAATATTTGATGACTTTTTACAGCTGAATGACATTTTTATACCTTTTTCTGTCAAATAAAAATAAATGTTGATAAAAATTATATTTGTTACATTATTCATTGTTGTTGTGCCATCATATTGCATGTGTTTTGTTGTGTAGATCATAGATTGCGAGCTGTGTTAAAAATACAAGTTATGATGTTCATTTCTCATGTTGGTACATTTGCAAGATGGAGGATCTATACAAACTGGTGGAATTTGATGTGAATAAGCAACACTATGCTGGCTCTAAGAGTCCTCTCGCCCCTATCATCAAATCATGCTTTATCTCAGGCCTGACTACTTTTTAATTACTTTACTACATAGGACTTTACACTCTTATAAATTATTTTGGGCGGTATGCCACTTGTTCCCACAACAAAGATGGCGGACGCTCACATATTCAGTCTCGGGAAACCATTGGCCAGGAGAACCGCGTGACTTGCTTAAAACTATGTCCGCGCGTAAATTTTCGTCCTGCGTTTGGAGCCACTTACAAGACGCGTATTTTCTATAAATACGTCGTCTTCAAACACCCTATCTCTTTTACCTAATTTCTTCGCAGCGGCAACACAATCCCTCCAGTGTGACTCAACAGACGTCAAATACCAACAACATGGATGGGCCTCGCAGACATACATTGACTATGAGACTTTTTCCAGTCTCAGAGAAGCCGCCTGTTTCCAATCATAAAAAGAAAGACATTCTAAATATGTAATCCTTTTGTAGTTTAGTTGTGTTAGACACACACACACACACACACACACTCGCACATATATACACACTATTATTTTGTTAATAGAATTAGTTATATTTTTTATGTATCAATGTAAGTTTTATTTTAATATATAAATTTGTTTTGTTCGTCGCCTTGTTTTAAATGTTCCCTTTTTCCGCACCGTTTTATATTCTTCACTCATTGGCTTCCTTCATTTACTGCTTTATTCATGTGCCTATTCAACCTTTTTTCTAAACCTATAACATAAACTTCATTAACATTAAATTTTGGGGGACCAAACTTACAAACCAAAATAACATGTCCCCCTACAACTACCAGGAATTATCCGCATGCTCCCTACAACCTACAATCTCTAGAGAAGGAGATAAAAAAGGGACCATCGTGGCTTCTTTGGAATAAACATACGTGTGAATCAACCCTCTCGTTTGTGCTATATTTTATCTTTCCATATACTTGGAAACATTCCCTATTCGAGGCCTACAATTTTCTTCGGAATTATCCACATAGCCGTAACATGGTGACAGAAGTGGCGTCACCACAAAAAGAAGTTTGTAAAAATTCGGATACTGAACCCTATCATATGTGCTCGTTTGGCACATTTAATATTTGAATATTGTTTTGAATTTGTACCATACCTGAGTTGTATTGTATTCGTTACGGAATGTATTTTTATAGACATTTGATGCTTGAATCAATCCGTGTTTTACATTGGTAAACTTATTCACTCACAATTGTCAGTACATGGTCACACCGCCATCTTGTAACTAGATTGTCTTGTTCATTAGACTGAAAGTTTGTTCGCCCAACATGCCTAATGCGGGGCAAATTACCGCACCAGTGAATAATTCCGATGAAGTCCTGCCGAACCAACAAGCTGTACTCGATCTAATGACTATTGAGTTTCAAATGCAACGACAGCAATTCGCCATGCAAGAACAGAAGATGCGTTTCATGGCACAATTTATACTAATTGAGCAACAGACTGCTGCCCAATTGCGCCCCCAGCGCGTAAAACCTAAATGCCCCGTAATCGAGTTAGACTCATCTAATAACAAGTGGATTATTTTCCAGGATGCATGGATTCACTACAAGCAAACGACTTTGCTGACCAGCCCTATTGAAACTCGAAATGAACTATGATCTGCGTGCAGCTCATCAGTAAATGAAATGCTTTTCAATTTCGTTGGTTTTGACGCCTTCAACAATGCCACAAAACAACAGTTGTCGAAATAGATTAAATCCATCGCAGTGAAGTCTGTTCACCCGGAAGTTTACAGACAGCAATTCTTCAGGATGAAACAAAGTAATGGAGAAACCATCATAACATTCGTTTCCCGACTGAAAGCCCAGGCAATGCTTTGTGCATTCCAGAGAAACAGTGGATGTTATGACTAGCATGGCATTACGTAATACTCTGAAGATATGATTAAATCGCAAGTCATTGCCGGTCTGCTTAAAATATTTCACCAGAGCAGAATTTTGACCGAGATTGAACCTGACTTTGGAATCCACCAGAGCTACGAGCCACTTCCAACCAGTCAGGACATCCAGTCCTGGTCAAATCGCTCCCATTATGCCTGCATACCAACGGAACAAGTAATTTAGGAGACCTACACCACCTAACAACAGGAACCATGAAATCATGCCGAAAATTGCAAGGTTTGTGGGTACAATGTGCACCCTAAAGGCTACAAGCAACGTCTTGCATGGGGCAAGTCAGTCCACAAGGGAGGTATAGAAAACTACTTTTCCTCAGTATGCCGTGGTGCAGCCTCATCAAACTGTATAATGAAGGACCCTTCTACCCACGACCAGGATGAAAGTATATCTTTCATAACGACCATGAGTACACAACCCCAATTATCACTAGATGGAGGAGAAGGAATCCCACATGGCACCGTCACTAGATGGGGGAGAAGGAATCCCACATGACACCGAGACTAACAACCAATTTATAACTGAAAAATCAGAACCTCCTCCATTCATTGATAAAAAAGATCGCCTTAAATGCAACTGCCCACAGAAAATTAGAACAGTCAATTAAAATCACCCAAGAACCTAAAGCTGTTCAAGTTACTACTGTAGCAGATACAGGGGCTCAAAAAACTAAAGCAGAAGACATTTTAATGAAACTGGGATGCAGCCATAATTCCTTAATTGCGTTTGCGTGCTATAAATGATAACAGTTTGTCAATAAAAGGAGCATTAATTCCCATTATATCGCTTGGTGTCGAAACTTGTTCGGAAACGATTTACATTTGCCCAAAGGTTAAAATAGTTGAGGCTTGTCAACAATAGCTTTCTGGTACGACACAGAAGTGAAAGAGCTGCCACAAAGAACGACTAAAAAGTAGCTGATGACACATTTGCACCTTGTGTCTGTCCCACTCGATCAGCTTGCCAACCAGTACCAGACACATTACCACTTCCAGAATATCGTGAGGAGCTGGAAAACTGGATTAAATGTTATTTTGCTGACAGCGCATTCAATACATGCACTCACCAAAAACTGCTGACCATGACAGGTGAACTATTCATTTCGTTCTTGGACGATTGCTAGCCTGTCACCATACACAAACCCATCCCAGTGCCACATCACTGGAAAGAAGCTGTTAAGTCACAGTTAGATGTAGATGTTGCACTTAATATCGTTAAACCAGTCCCCGCTGTGACACCGACATCATGGTGCTCCAGAATGATTACAGTTCTCAAAAAGGATGGGAGTCCACGTAGAACGGTCGATTTACAGAACCTGAATGCAATCACGAGACAGGAGATGCGCCATATACCCTCCCTGTTCAACCTCATCAGTACAGTGCCTCCAAGAAAGGAGAAAACATCTTGATGTCTGGAATGGGTATCACAGCGTACCCCTATCTGCAGAAGCACGCGACACCGCCACATTTATTACAGAATGAGGCACATATCAATATTTCCGAGCTCCTAAAAGACTTCCAAGCAACCAACAATGGCTACATAAAATGATTTGATGATGTTTCCCTCGCGTAGCTCGTTGTATGGATGATTTTATCTTATATGATGACGATGTGGCGCTTACATTTTGGCACACTGTTATATATATTTGATAAGGGGATCGTCTTTAACCTCGACAAGTTCCATTTCACAAAAGATAACGTGGAATTTACCGGTTTTGATATCAGCTCAACAGGATATAGATCCACTCAAAAGTTATTAGAAGGCATTAGAGAATTTCTATCCCCGACAAACATCACAGGAGTTAGAAGTTTCTTTGGTTTAATCGATCATGTTTCATATGCATTCAACCTGACACCTACCATGTTACCATTCAGAGAACTGCTCAAACATAAAAGCAAATTTTACGGGGACGAAACTTTATAACAGCTTTTTCAGTGGTCAAAAGCTGAAATTTTAAACAGTATCCAAGATGGTGTTCTAACATTCGAGATAAATCGACCCACATGTCTGACCACAGTTCGGAGCCGAAAGGGCATAAGATTTACCCTGCTCCAAAAACATTATGAATGCCCAATCACAGCAAATCATCTTTGCGGACCAGGCCATTAGAAAGTTGTCCACATTGGTTCTCGATTTACCAGGCCCATGGAAAGTCGTTAAACACCCATCAAGGGAGAAGCTTTGGCTATAAAGTTTGGTTTGGAAAATTGCAGAATGTTCGTTTTGGGCTACCTCCACCTGATACTTGCTATTGATCACAAACTTCTCGTGCCCATATTTAACGATCGTAGCCTAAATGAAATAAAGAATCCAAGGATCTTAGACATTAGAGAGCAGACCTTGATATACAAGTTCAAGGCTATATAGTTGGTATTACCCGGCAATACCAACAGCGAAGCAAAGTGGATATCCTATATCTCAAGGCTGATTGCCAAGCTTACAACAGTTACAACCGACTTAGAAGAGGCGATAGAGGCAGGAATACGACCAGGAAATATCTCCCATGACAAAGCGGGAGGCAAACATTAGTTATCAATATCAGAGCCTTTTAGAACCAATTGAACGGGGCTTTCCCGAGGGTAAGGAACTCTTGCCCTTACACGTTATCAACACACTAGTATTCAAGGGAGGATGCGTTTTAATCCTGAAAAATATACGCACTGAACTTATTCAGTTGCTACATATCGGACACCAAGGTGTCAATAGCATAAAGAACAATGCCAGATAACGTTTTTTTCTTCTTTTTTTTTCGACCTGGCATGAGAGTACAATTGAAGAACTAACGAGACCAACGTAATCATTGCAATGTAACTGCTCCATCAAATCCTAAAGAATCTGCGTCTAGACCTATACACCCAGACTACACTTTCCAGTTAACAGTCTCAGATATTTTTCATATGGTCGGTCGTAAGTACATCATATGTGTTAAAAGATATCCTGGTTGGACAGAAGTAGCATCAATACACCAGGATGCAAAACATTCTACGAAGATACTTCATTAACTACGGCGTTTCGTCGGAAGTTTCTTGTGACGGAGATCTCCCTCAAGCTTCTCTCGAACTGAAGACTTTTCTAAAAGTATGGAGTATCTACCGCTGTAACACGCGACGATCAGGAATTTGAATCAGATAATGACTTACCTTATCGTTGCCATAAAGAACTCGTCTTTGTCTGGTGTGCGAAGCCTTAATGCAAGGAGAAAACTTGTAGGCACCGGCACTGCAATATTTATGCGTATTGACCACGTGTGACCAGCATGCTTTGCCAACTATAAAACAAGGGCATAGTCAGGGTTGGGACAGAACTCTTTTGCCTCTGAGATACAGAGATTACTAGCAAAGGTGTCGTTGAAAGACGGTTGGATACGGTTGTAGCCCGGAGGAGGGTTCAGCAAGTAACTGAGTTCCAGTGACGGATTGCCTCTCTTTGGTGTTAGTCTGTTTTGTTTTTGTTTTTTTGTTGTTTTTTTTTTCTTCCCTATCTCTCTTTACGCTTCAGCCCCCGACTATGGTCAACATGTTACCCACAGAGTAACGTCAGAGCTGAACATGCTGTTAAATACATGAAGCGAATCCTCACAACGAACATCAGACCCAGTGGTTCACTTGATACAGATGAAGTGTCAAAAACACTTCTGCTCCACTAAAAGACCCCACCACCTGATTTAGATGCATCGCCATTTAGTCCTCCCCTAAATGATCACTTGCCGAACTCTGTCAAATTCAGTCGATAATGGCTGGAGCTTGCTGATCTACGTGGGAAAGCCATCAACCAACGTTTCTCAAACGCAACTCAACTCATTCATGACAGATATTCAAACCCACTCAAAGTCAGAGAACCTGTGGCTGTTCAGAACCAACATGGACATCACCCTCAGCATTGAAATAATTCTAGCACGATCATAGAAGCCCTCGCATATAAGCAATATCATGTATTAGTTGATGATAGTTGGCGAACCACACTCCAAAATCATCACTTCCTTCGTAAGATAAACAAAGATACCGGAAACATAAATCTCGACAATAGCCTTCCAAACCGGAATAATGCTAGTGATATCAATGACCCTGGGATACCTGTTGTGTCGCCCCCGGACACTCACCACCCAATACATCTGGTGCACCAAGATCCACCATCAACCAATGAACTATCAACGTTACCTGTGCCACTACAACTATCAGTAACTAATGAATCTCTAAAACTAAACAATGAGCCATACCTCAGAACCAGACCCATCCATACCAGGCAAATGCCACCCATATTTAAGGACTATCAATTTGGCTGAAAACAATACTGAACTTAGCAAAAAAGAAATATGTTCGTATCATATCATAATTATCTCCCTACAACCTCTACTCTCAAGAGAAGAAGATAAAAAAAGACCATCATGGCGTCTTTGGAATAGATGCATGTGTGATTAACCTCCTCATTTGTGCTATATTTTATCTTCCCATATGATCTGGAACATTCCTTTTCCTGGCCTACTATTTTCTTTGGAATAATCCATGTAGCCATAACAATGATCTTGATAACAAATTTATCAGTGGCACTCAAAACATGTCCAGGGTGGAATGAGTATAATACCCTGGTGACTAGGAAATCCTACATAGCCATTGGGTCTTAAAGTAAAATTTGTTTACTTGATTGACAGAATACTTGCATCTTCATCAATTATAATCACAGCAATTGAGAAAAGCCTGTTGAATGAATCAAGGAAAGGACAGGTGACCCAAATAATTACTACGGATCAGCAGTTTTATATGGTCACAATAGACATTGTTTCGTATTCCTTCTACTGCAGCAATGTCATCTCTTTATTTGATCATTTGAATCCCAAACTTAAATATGGTAACTAATACATATTCTGTTCTTTCTACCTCATAAGTCTTTATTCATGATTTACAGCTTTAAATATTGCTCTGAAGGTTCTTTTTCTTTCACTAACTTAATTTTCTATCTGACATGCTAATTGCGATTGTTTATCTTCAACAGAATTTTTGATTTTATCTATTTAACCATAGATAAATTCTAGTTGTTCTTTTTGATATGCTTTAGTTTCTTAAGTTTCCGCACAATAGTGTTGGTTTATTTTATTAAGTAAAGATGCTTTTTAAATGTCATCTTGTTTTTTCTTTACTGCTATTGATTTTCAGGGAACTCTACATTTTGCTCTTGGTTTGGTTAGTGTGCACTCAGCTGCTCTTTCTCAGTAGTCACAAAGTTTTCATAGTCATCATTTGAAGCATATCTTTCATATGTCTCCTAAAAGGTTTCACATTTGTTCCTTAGAGTTACATTATATAACAAATTTTTACTAAGACACTTCTCTTATCAGAAAATACTCGGTCAAAAGAAGAGTATTCCTCATTATTCAAAGTGCTTTTTATCTACTTCTTGTTTTTAAATATATGATCTACCTGTACTTTTGAGTTATTTGGGTAGGTGTTGGTTCATAGTTTCCTTTCCTTTTTGAAATTTAGTGTTTAAGCATACAATCCTTTTCTTGGGAGAGAATTCACCATTTCTATTTGGAAAGTTATGTAGACAGAAGTTATTATTTCTACATTTGCTTATATGTCACCACTGATGATAAGAATGTTGTGTTTGGGAATGTATTGGACACAAGAAGATGGTTCATTATAGAAGGTGGTGATATCTGTTTCATCTCTGTAGCAGAAGTTGCCATTAAATGTCGTACACATCATTCTCACTTGGATTTTCTCTATGCTATTCAATGAATCGAGCATCAGTTTTTGAGTGGCATAAGAGATTCAAGGAAGCCAGGGAGTCTGTGAGAGAAGTAAGGAAGTCAATACACCAGAGTTGATTGGCCAAAGGGTTAGGGTTAGGGTTACTATGTTGAGGTTTTAAGGGAGTTCAGGAAGAGATTCCGTCGGAAGAGGCCAGCACCCTTCAAATCGTGTCAGTGGCATTTCCACCAGGACAATGCACCAGTCCACAACTCCATCCTTGTCACAGACTATTTGACCAAGATGGGCATCAACACAGTTCCTCACCGTCCCTATAGTCCAGACCTTGCTCTCTGTGACTTTTGGTTATTCCCTAAGCTCAGAGGCTGTTGTTATGAGACAATTGTGGAGATGAAAGAGGCTGTGACGAAGGTCATTAACACGCTCACACAAGAGGACTTCCATGGGGCCTTCCAGAAGTTGTTGGAACAGAACAACAAGTGCATTGCAGCTGGAGGAGATTACTTGGAAGGGGACTAGAGTTTCATGTGTGTACTATTAATAAAAGTACCCATACAAAAAAAGTCTGGAAACTTATCGTATGCACCTCGTACTTTATTATGCAATGCCGTGTATAAACAAAACACAATAGATAAATGGACAAAAGGCTGCATCCAGCTCTTTCCAAAGAAAGGAGATCTTGTAATCACTTAAAACTACAGAAGCAAAACTCTTACAGCTATAGCTGCTAAGGGTCATTATGTCCTGCTTCTCAATCATATCTGACCTGAAGTTGAGAAAATTCCTTGGAAAAATCAGAACGGTTTTCAAAGGAATCGATCCACAACTTCTCAAATCATAACTATTCATCAAACCATCAAAGAAATGTGTACAAAAAATCTTGAGACAACACTACTGTTTGTTGATTTCTCCAAGACATTTGATTCCATACATGAAGTATATTGTCTCCTCGAAGAAACAGTTACCGCTATATTGATGCTCCACAAAAACATAAAAGTAATGGTTGATTTGCTAAGTGGTGACACAGATTTCTTTGACATTGTTTCTGGAGTCTTGCGAAAGAAAACATTAATACTATATCTATTTATAATCTGCCTATATTATGTACTCTGAACATCAATAGATCTAATGAAAGAAAATAGTCTCACACTAAAAATAACAAGAAATAGGTAATATCCTGTTGGCAGCAAGAGGCATTGACCTCAAAAGAACTCAGATAAAACAGTTAATGTGTTTTAAACAAGATGGTTCCATCTCCACATTAAATCACAAGCTTCTGAAAATAGTAGACCATTTTACATACCTTGGTATGAATATTGCACCTACTGAGACCGATGTCAACATACACATTGGTAAGGCATAGACTGGTATCAACTGGTTATTGACCATATGGAAAATTGGTCTTTCTGTTAAAATAAAACAGGAATTCTTCCAATCTGAAGCCATGTATGTACTGTTATATCGCTGCACTACTAGGATTTTAACAATGTGCTTATAGAAAAAGCTTGATGGAAACTATACAAGGATGTAAGCTTTTTTTGAAGAAATCTTGGAAGCCGTACTCTACAAAACTGATCTAACAGTTCTATTTCTAATAATTCAATTTTGCATGAGTCAACAAAGTTAAATAGTTCCAATTATTGTTATGTATTACTAACGATTCAATTAAACATCAGTCATTTGTTTACACACAGTTAAGTGATCAAACAGTTCTATTTGAAACAATTTAATTAAGCGTAAGTCATTTGTTTGAATGTCAAACAGTTCTATATGATCCATAGATAGGATCCTGTCAGGTGCCACCACTCTGGGCCAGAGAGGACCTGGGAGTAATGGCAATGAAAGGGTACTCTGCATCCCCAAAGTTCCAGCATTACTGGAGACTCACCATCAGATTGTTTAATGTCATATCCAGGACACTTGGTGGGGGCTTTACCCCTCTGCAAGGATGCAGTCAGAGTATTCTACAACCCCAGTTGACTGGGCTGACAATGTCTTGGATATTGACCAAAAAGTTGTCAAGGATTTTTCAAGCATCTATGGAAAACTATTATCTTTGGCAAAAGAAAGTATGACAGTTAATGGTAAGACATTATATAACTTGGAAATGATTTATGCAAAAATCATACAATAACTGATTATTAGTAAATTTTTTTATAAAAAGTCAATTTTAATTCTAAACCAAAAATACAAGTATTTTATTATTTCTAGTGGAACATTATACAATAAAAATGGGTATTATTATGAATTATTAATTACTTTACAACATTGAAACTGTAACCAAAATATGAATTTCCCTTACAAATATATTCATACAATTTAATTTTTGATTACAGTCTTTTACATTGCTTTTGAAGAAAATGAACGTTTTATAAAAATATTGAGTGGTATACATAAGAGGTAATGCTGTAGTTTTTATGTCAAACAAGCTGTAGGGGTTTAGCAAGAATTTTTAGCTGGAGTTTTTGTTGTTGTTAGCGAGGAATGGTTGTAACGTGGGTGCGTGTTTACGTTGAGTTGTTTCCTCGCTAAGAGTGTAAGGTCTTTCACTAATTGTAGTTAGGTATTAAAGGAAGGATGAAGAAGTAAGATGGCGATAGTCGAAAGGTGTTTTTAGAAATAAGTTTTATTTTGCAGCATGGAATATTGGGGTTTTTTTTGGTGCTGCAAGACTTGTGGAGAGGTGTTTTTGAGACAAAACTGACTTATGAGAAGTTGAGAAGGTTGAGATGGCAGTGTGTGTCGTAGGACGTGTGAGAGATTGAACTTTAGAGTCACCATGTAGTTTCGTGTGTCTGGTATTTTTGGGGAGGAAAGTATGCATTGTCTCCATTGAAGTGGCCCAGAGGTGAATTGATAGCTAGTGTGTCGAGAGCGGAATAAAAGCATCGCGTTGACATAGCCAATTTTGGGGTGACATAAAGTTGTGCCTGTGTGAGGCATGGAATGTATCTAATTTATATTCAACTGGGATTCCTTGCAACGAATCCATAAATTAGATGGGTTCCCTCGTGTGTCCATGCTGCTGCTATTCTAGAGCCGCAGTGAGACGTCTGCACTGGGCGCCGTTGTCCAGCTAAAGAGTCGCTATTGCTATTGAAGAACGGCCAGTGTGACGTCTGCACTGGACGGCGTTCTCCAGCCAAAGAAACTGGGTTTGGCAGCTTACCCGATTTGCTGGCCGGAAATGAAGGTCCGGGCTGAATAGGATAGTTCATGTTCATTAGGTGAAATTAAGTGTCGAATTAAATTTGCGCGCCAAACTAAAATACGAAATTTTCTTTCCCCTACAGGGGCTTTAGCATTGTGCTTGATCTTTCAAGATTGTGCCTACCTACCAACAACTGTTTGACTCGGTTGGGATTATTGTGTTTGAAAAAATTCCCATCTCTAATCCACTCTCTAATATAAAAAAAATAAAAAGATTACTCACCGTTTTAAGATCTTTCTACTGGAGTTAGATGTGGGCAAAATATTTATAATAAATAGTTGCACTCATTTATATCAAACCCAAACAAAACAGCACTACATCCTTTGGCTTACATCTGCTCTTGGCCTCCGGTTAAGAATTGAGGTCAGGGAAGGTAGCTATTATCTTTCCTCCCCATGCTGAATCAATGACCAACTCAGGAATATCAGTCTCTCATACTGCCAGTGGCATGTCAAGTCAGGCATTTTTAAGCATCTATTGCAAGGTCATTGGAGACAGACCAGCCTGCAGACCACTGGCCTGCCCTCCTTACATTCTAGTGTTAATAACCAAGCCACAGGCAGAGGGAGTACTGAAAACCGTTAAAAGATCAGGGGGAAAAAGTACACAGTGCACACCTCTGCCTTGCCCTTTAAGGGAATTACCTTTGAGTTCAGGTTTGCATCTGGGCTTTTACCTTTGTTTGTATTTCCAACCAATTTCAATCCAATTATAGATCAGGACCAAACTACTCCCCAAGAATGTAAATTGATCCATCACTCTAGCAGAAAGGAACTGGAAGAGGAACGCCACTTCTCCAGGTTCTCAGCAGAAGCCTTTCATTCTTTTTCATGTTTATCTTGGTCCTGAGACCTTTTTGTACCCAACAAGCAGCTGTTTCTCTGCTGTTATGTTGCTATGGCCAATACAAACATGATGTCATCATTGGCATATGCAGAAACCATCACTTGGAGCCAACAAGGAAGCACAATTCCACATAAGACTAGATTTGACCCCTCAGCCCTGAACCTTCAGAGCAGGGTCTCCAAAATGAAGACATAGAGAAAAGGGGACAGGGAGCAGCTCTGCTGAAACAACCATTCAATTGCAAAAGACCCCAAATGGTCCCATTCACCTGGACTATTGCTGTATAGAATGTTCATCCATCTATGGAACTCTGGCTCAATCCAGCAGTTTCTAAAATAACTGCCAAGAGCCAAGTGGTTTGGACTGATCCAATTGATCATCATGGCTTCAGTGTTCTCTTATATTTCCTGGAGGTTTTTGCGAACCAAGTGATAGTTGTTTTGGATTGATCTTCCCTTCACACTGTAGGTCTACTCAGTTCCAATCAGATCAACAATCCAGAAGTGGTTTACTTGAATCCATACTAAAATCTTTTAACTCTGTGTTTAGTCATCCAATTCCTCCCCTCCATGTTCACTATCTTCAGCAATGTGATCACAGCCTTGGTGACATGTCCTGAGATGGCTCCCTGGGCAAACCAATGGTCGAACACATCCATCAGAATAGACACAAGCATGTGTTACAGCCTCAAATACATTCAAATTAATTAATAAGGGAAACCATTAAGACCTGGTGACTTGTTGAGTCCAACCAGCTTCAATGTATCATGTACTTCTCAATCTGTCACTATCCCCTCTCAGCTAGCCACTTCATCCACTTGGAGAGGGGAAAGTTGGCTAAATAGCTGAAAAACTGCTCTACCAGGAGGTCCGGCAAATAAATGAAGTGATCCTGGAAATGCAAGAGGAAGGCCTTGTGAATTTCCCAATCCAAATGAATCCTGCATCCTTCCAGGGACATGACACACTCAATAGACTGATCAAAAAACCTTTACAGTTCTTCCTTATGTGCATACATATCCATTTTCATCCTTGTTAGATATCCTGTTTAGCCTAATTCTAACTAACTAGATCTACACCTAGGGAATTTCCCCATCTACCAACTGAACTGAACTCAGCCATAACATAATTGGGGGCATAAACCTCAACCACCTGAACTTGTACTTTTTCACAGCAACATCTGCTACAACCATTCTGTCCACCTCACCTGAATAAAATGACACCATTAACATCTGCATCCAGGCTGTATCCAATTAGCATAGAGACCTCAGCTCTGAAATGATAGCCAAATGCTGAAATAATGACATAGCTGGGTTCCATTACCTTGTTATCCCTCTTGTAAATGAAGTGTGTCTCCTGCACTGTGGCAACATCTATACAACAATTCCTGAGTACACTAAGCTCTTGCATCATTTTCCACACATTTATGTTGGCGAGGTTAAAAGTCATATAGACTTACATTCCTTAGTTACTGTCTACCATGAGCCAGAAAACCTTAAGCATGAGGATGCTGACACCCTTCTTCTGAGCTAGGCTTTGGATTCCTGGGAAACCAGGGATCCATTGCCCACTCAGCTGGGGCTATAGAATATACCAACTAGATCTCTGCAGAGAGGTAAGATCCTTCTCCCAAGTGTCCTGGATATGGCACAAAACAATCTGATGGCGAGACTCCAATAATGCTTGAGCTTGGGGGAATATGGAGTACCTATTCATTGCCATTGCACCTAGGTCCACTCTGACCCAGTGTGGTAGCACCTTATAGGGTTCTATCTATGAGTCAACAAGAACAGTTTGACATTTAAATTGTACACTTTGACATTTAAACTGAATGCAAACAAATGACTTTTGCTAAACTGAATTGCTTGAAATAGAACTTGAGGCTGGGTGAAGGAAGCATGGACTTGAGTAGTTTTGGGCTCTTCAATTGTGGTGATTGTGCTTTTTTTTGGAAAATGTTTTTGTGGGAACTTTTATCTTTTTTCTTTATTCTTCTTGTCTCCTCTCCTTCTCCATGACTTCCTCAATCTTTTTAGAGGGAATAGCGGAGATGTTGGTGATGTAGGTCCTAGGTTCTTTAGGCTTTCTGAGAGGGTTAGAAGTGACTGAGTCAAAAGTAACCTTTCATCCTTTTTTCACCACCTATGTTTAATTGAATTAAATACTCCACTTCTCATCACAGAACCATGATAGTGAAGTTGGTAGAGTCTGTGGTATCTTTGATGGATGTAATCTGCACTGTTCTTTTTGTTGCTAGTCCTGAAGGTGAAGTTGTTATTGTTACAGCTCTTGTTGAGGTAGGGAGAGCCTGTTGTATAGCCATGACCATGACCAACTATACAATCACATAATACATATGCATGCTATACACATATACATGCAGAATCAATGACACACAATAAAAATGAGCAGCAGTCTTTTAGAAAAATATACCTCTCACTTTATTTGAAAGGTTTGTGTGTGAGAGGGAGTTGGAGACCGAACAGAACTGCAACATATTAACCCTCACTCTATTGGCCATAATCGCGTTTCTTTCCTGTTTTCCTGGGCTGCTCAACCGGAGGCCTGGGGGCCCACTCTGCTGGGTGCTGGCTTTCTCTACCGCATCTTGTCACCAACGGGTCTGGTCTCCAAACAAACTGACTTCCTGTCTTCACCGAGTTATATAATATTTCAATGCCCCCTTCTTCTTGTGGGCATCACAATTGCACTCATTCAACCCATCCACGGTCAAGGTTACAATATCCTGATTATTCCTCGACCAGATGCACCTGTTATTTACAAAGGTGCATTTCCTATTTTGACAGCTCGGCTGGGTCGTAGGTCAATATACAACAAGCTCTCACTATAAGGCTCAACTGGCAGCAGAAAGTGGGGGGGGGATTAACTTTTTTTTATTATCAATGGTTACTCAAACAAGTTTGTTGAGGCTTCAGTAATACTGGAACTTTGGGGAATGCAGAGTACCCCTTCATTGCTATCGCTCCTAGGTGAAATCTGGTTCAGATTGGTAGCACCTGATAGGTCAAATAGAACTGTTTAACATTTAAACTGTACTTTTACTAAATTGAATTGTTTGAAATAGAACTGTTTATATGTATAAAAATGGATTTGATATTAAATAACCTACAATGTTTGATATGCCATAAAACCAAACCAAACCAAACCAAACCAAATCAAAGAAGTAATAAATTTATGCTAATTTATACTGTTTTTTGTTTTGCATAATCAATGCCATCAGGTTATAACAGTCCTATAATTTCTTACCTTGACCTTTTTTTATTTGCTTATGTCAGTAATTAAATGATAGGATAGTGACAACCAACCTCCAATCCCTATCTTTAAGCTTTGTGCCACATTTGTATAAAATTTGTGCCATAAATGCTCTTATTTGCTTACTTTGAATCAGATTGTTAATAGTTTTGATCACTCTGCATTTTATCCAGAATATTCTACTCCATTCTACTACCCTACTTGAGACTTGCATTCTAATTATTACTACTAGAGCTTAATTATGAGATTCCAAACTACAGAATGTTGCCACAACTGGAATTTGTTACATTAATTGACTTGTCACCTAATCAAGGTTAAGTTGCTTTTTTTTGGCCTACCTCTCTATCTTAACATTTGTTAGCCATTGGTAAAGGTTTGGGAGGTTCCCTTTTTTAGTCTAGCCACTGACACTGAGGTCAACCCATTTTCTCATACTTTGCCACAAGTGTTTTCTCGTCAAAGAGCAAAGGGCACTATCTTTTTCTGTAAAACTAACACTCAGTTAAAATGTTCTACTTTTAATGGACTTAACAATACCAATAGATTTGCTCTCTGCAATTCTTTTATAAATGTCAAGTCATACCAAAGACTCAAAAATGGTGCTTGATGCTTCCTTGCATTACACTTAGCATTATAAAGTATTGTTCAAGTGTAAGTGGAGCATCTCTGGAAAGGAGTAGCTCCTTCCACTACACCTCAGTGTAGTAGCTATTGAAAAGGGAGTCTTTGGGTTACTCTTGACTATGGTGGGCCAACTTACTTAACTTAGATAAGAACTATGAAAGAATGAAATACTACCTCTACCAGCTTGGAGAATTGGACAATACTTACGAATACAATTTTCTTGAAGAAGGTTTGAGTAGTGGATTCTTTGTGACCTATATTTTGTTTTAAATCTTGAATGATGTTCAGAAAGAATTACTCAGAAGCACAAGCACTCTGTACCCATCCCTGAATTGCATATTACAATATAGAGGGGAAGTGATAAAGGCATTACTACAAATGCAACCAACACTGATTCCGAGGGCAGAATTACTTCTGTGCTTCAGGTTGAGGATGAACCCTGCCAAGGTATCAGTTCCATGTCCTGATAGATTATCCATATGACTCTTTACATATCCTTATGTGGATCCACCACATTAAGAAATTTTTGCACAAGTATTGATATTTCAAAGGAGGTCCAGTAAATTGTATCCCAGAAATAGTCAAGCCAACTTAAACTGCAAAAAGTCATCCATCATATGAAAAGTGGCTAAAATGCCCCAAATTCACAATTGCCAATCATAATTGTAAGAATTGCTCAGGAATTGAGTTTTAGATACCTGAGTAAATTCTGTAAATTTCACTGGAATAATTCTGCAATGTGTCCTCATTTCAGACCATTAGAAATAAATAAAAGTATTAATATCAGGTTTGAGGATGAGCTAAACATCCTACCTATATTGGGTATTAAAATTAAAAGATGAACACATTCATCTAGTTGACTCCCGAAGGCAAAAGTCTTATTTTTCAAAGATATCACTGCAGTGATTAAGGTGTAACCCTGAAGCAGTGTCAAGATGAATCAGAGAGGGTTATAACTGTCAGTGTTGAGTTTGTCACTTGAGTTTTGTACCAACAACTTATTCTCATTGAATTAAATCTCTGCTACAATATGTTTAAATTACTCGGGGTTTTGCAAAATTTGCAGGCCTTAAAATTTAAGTTTGCTGCAGACTGGGGAGGTAGTGGCTGCATATCATTCTGGGTGTGGACTTTATCCAGTTCATGAACCCTGTGAAATTTATCAAGTGCATGCTTGGCAGATCCATGCAAGAATTACCCATACTGGTAATACACAACATTTTTTCTGTGATTATCAGATTAAACTAGTTGACTATCCTACTGAACTCCTAATGATGAAGAAATAATAAAATGCTACTTTTTCTGTGCTAAACAGTACTATTAATGCACACATTATATAGATCCATTTATGGACATTTTTGATGATAGATCAGTGGATCAGAGGCTTGAATGGATCTTCAGTCTTGAATCCCCTGGCTTCTTAGCATCTAAATCAATATCTGACTAAGATGAAATGAAAATGAAACTATTTATGGATAATACTGAGCACAAGGATGACCACTAATTTGTTCAATTACCATAGGATAAGGACAAGTTAAGGCTGGTGCAGTCTAATTATAATTTGGCTTGGATAAAGTGGTGCATAAGAAAAAGAACCTCTGCCAAGATTACTTAAAACTATTTGAGAATCAGGTGAGGGAAAGTATTATTGATGTGATAGAAAGTCCAAAAACATATGAGGAATACATGAGGATTCCACATAGACTAGTATTCAAAAATGAAAAAACCTGCACAACAAAGATTCACCCTGTGTTTAATTGCTCTTTTAAGACCAAAAATGCTATATCCCGCAATGATATTGCTTACTCTGGAGTCATCTTGATGTGGGACATGCTAAATCTGACCCTTCTTTTTAGGATGTGTATGTTCTCTAAGTTGACATTACAAAAGTATTCCTGATGATACATCTGATGAATGATTCTCGCAAGAATAAATTTTCTTTTTTTTTTCCTCAATGGCAGCAGACTGAAATGTTATCAATACATGACAATCATTTTTGGCTTTAACACCAGAGTTCATTCATTCTTAACTGCATATCAGAATATCATATAGGATTATATCAACTCGATGTAACATCCCACTTTTATGTGGATAATATAATTAAAACAAGCAATTTGTCATCTTAGTATAATCAGGCTGTAGAGAAACTCAAGGTGAGAGGATTTTCTTTTTAATCCTGTGACTCCAACTGTGTAGAGTTACAAGATTAGATGGAAGAGGATGGCACACTGGTGAGTCACAATTGACAGTGAGAGAAGGTACTAGGTACCAGTATACTATGAGTATTGCCCATTGCAGCTGTAACTATAAGTTAAATATTAAGAGCAGCATTCTGTCTAATGCATCTAGACTTTTTGGTTCCTTTCTCTGTGTCTACTAGTTACCATCCAATTATATATCCTTATTGAGGAGTTCACTTTTTTTTGTTAGCTGGTCCTCAATGTGAAGAAGGCATCTGTTTGGTGGTGCTTCTAAAAAAGCATATTGGTTTGCAGCATATGCCACACAAGAGGATGTTTCTTCTTTGGTTTTTATTGAGACCAAAATAGCTCCTCTCAAATTCAAAATTTTGCCTACATTGAAACTGTTGTCAGCCTTTTTAGCAAGAACATGTCTCTCCACAATTCTAAAAGTATATTCTTAAGTTACTTTTTTGGAAAGTTTATATTGTTGTGGATGCACAATTTGTGTTATCTGCTTTTTAGCCAAACTAATAATAAGAATACTTTTGTCAAAAATCAACTTAGGGATATTGTAAAAATGAAAACAAAGTTGAATATTGAATTCAAAACCCTGCAGATTTGATAACTAGGTGTTCAACTACATATAAATTAAAAGTTAACTTACATTTTTTTGACTGGTTTGATTTGGTTTGGTTTGGTTTTATGGCATATCAACTATTATAAGTTATTTCATGCCAAATATTCTTTATATATATATTAAATATGATTTGTAAACACATTTTGTTGATAACATTGTTAAACAAGTCTGAGCCCATTTTTTTGCACACAATTAAATGATTTCAAGCGTTGCAATCTAACACTGATAATTCTATTCAATATTAATCATTTGTTTGCATACACTGAAGTGGTTACAAGTATTGTTATTTATCACTAATTACTTAATATTTAACATTTACTCATTTATTTTCACACAGTTAAATGGTTCCATGTATTGCTATGTATCACTTTAACAGCAGCAACTGGGGTCAAAATTCATAGACACGAGTCTCGTACTGATGAAGTTATATATCTTTATTCACGCACGTATTCAGCGTAAAAACAAGTGCACATTCTCCAACTATACATTCTCCAGTGTGAAAACTCTTTTTGCCTTGCTAGTGACCCACAAAGAAAAATGTCAGTCTCACATTTGAAAAAAAACGAATTCACGCCAGCCGGTGTTCAGGCCAGAAGTCCCTCCCACACCTTCCACCCGGAAGCAACAGGTGCGGGAGGCAAAGTTCAATCTAAAAAACTATACTGGTTGAAACGCAAACTCTTACATTTACAATCACAAAGAATTCAATTAAACAGTCATCTGTTTACTCAGTTAAATGATCAAACAGTTCTATTTCAAATAATTCAATTTGTAATAGTCATGGTTTGCACTCAGTTTAAATGTCAAACAGTTTTATTTGACCCATAGATAGGACCCTATCAAGTGTTACCACTCAGGGCCAGAATGGACCTTGGAGTGATGGCAATGCAAGGGCACTCTGCCTTCCCCAAAGCTCCAGCATTACTGGAGCCATCAGATTGTTTATTGTCATATACAGGACACTCATTGGAGGGGATCTTATGCCTATGCAGAGATGCAGTTGGTGTATTCTATAACCCCAGCCAACAGAGCTGATATTTTTTGTCTTCTGGACCTATTTGGGTAAAGAATCAACTACTTTCTTGAAAATCCACTGAACTACTGGAATCTTGATTATAGTAAATTGTGCATTTCTTAGTTTTCTGTACTAATAGTAGTATCTGAGACAAGACTGTCATTCCCTCTGACAGGTGTTCTGATTTGTCAAAATTCTTAAATGTTGCTGTATGTATTTTTAGGTTTTTTTAGTAAACTAAGAAAGAATGAGTGGGGTTGTGTTAAGGTTGCAAAAACCATACTGCAACAGACCTTCTCAGAAGAATTAGAATATCTAATCAATCCTTTTGGGAAGAATGTGCTTGAGTAGATGAATTGGTGGGATTTATTTCTTGACAAGGCAGGAATAATTTATTCAAAGAGTAAATTTTACAAGTCTTCTATATGTAAATATAAGGTTATGAATTGTATCCTTCTTGAAAAAAAACACAACTTTACCAGACTTATTATTCTAGACTGCCATAAAGTTTCCACTATCTTAAATAAGGTCAGGCTATCTAGTTATGGGATTCTCCAAGGCATTTGTTAAATTTACAAACCTTTTGAAATCCCATCCCAAATTTATAGCGAGATTTCTAATTCCTTTGTTGAAGGATGCAATTTTCTACATGATGTGTTCACTTCAAATGACTTAAAAGAAAATTACTATTTTTGCATAATTGAGAACTTATGAATACCTTTACATTCTGCTTGGTACAATAGTGTCTTGGAATTACTAATGAAGACTATCAAGTCTTGTTTATACAAATTAGTTGGTTCTGTGCCCAATTTTGACATTATGAGCTTCATTTCAGACATTCAGAATATATTTAATGACAGACAATTAACACATCCATGGTTAGACATCCTAACTTCCAATCATTTTTTGCATTCAAACTTAAACCGCAAGTTTTGATAAATTGACTATTTGAAATGTTAATTCCGCCATTCAAATAAACATGAATTGGCTTGACATGAATTACTAAAAAGGTTTAAACATATATATACAAGGATTATTTAGTTCTTAGGTAGCAAACCCAAGAATTGCATCAGAATTACTATAACAGAATCAGCTGAGTGAAGTTGTAATAGTAAAGTTACCTAAGCCACAGCCACATAGGTAAAGTTATTCATCCCTTCCTAGGAGTTTGGTCTGTTCAGATAAAGTAGAGAGATTTATCTGTAAAAGTCCATTCTCTCAAACATTTGTCATTGGAGAATCCTTTAGGTTTTCTGAGTCTGGATCAAGATGACACCATTGTTGCTGATAAGCCTGAAATTTCTATTACTGATAGCCTTCAAGCTAATGAGATTGAAGAAAGTGTTTTTATCTGGCTTTATTCTGGCTGCAATCTGCTGGATGATGGCAGATCCATAATAGATGCAATAACTGGTATCATCTTTTTTCTTTTTGTAGATATCCAGGAATCACTCCCTACCAAAGACAGGTTATGTCAATGTCATCCTGATTGAAGTAACAGTGACAGACCATGTCTACCAACCATTACTAGTCTTTCCCTTGGTAAAATGTAGCCATAAGATGTGTTAACTTTTTCTTGATTTGTAGAGCATTTGTTTGTTCATTTGATTTTGGGTATCTGTTGTTTTACTCCCTTTCAAAGGAAAATCAGTCGGACCTCCTAACTGATTTTTTTGTTGAGGTGAGCAAGTGTCATAGAAAATAAAAGAATAACTCACCATTTTAATGGTTTACACCTGGAGGAAGTGACGGTGAATATAAATCTTTACAATGAACAGTTACTCAAGCAAGTAAAAGATTATGCTAATTTATACTGTTGTTTTGCATAACAAATCAGTGAAATCTAATACTGTTTTTTTGTTTGTCTGTTTTTCTGGTACCAAAATCTCTGGCTAAAGGCAGATATTTTCCACATATCAAAGGTATGTACAAAGGAATACTTTGCTCATTTATTTCAATGCTCTTTCTCAAATAATGAATCCCTTGTAGTAAGATTAAACCCTTTTCTATAGAACTATATACTTTTTGTGACGGCAAATTGACTAAAATCCCAAAACGGGACTTTATTTTTGCACGTATGAAGACGGGGCAGGTTGGCACTTGATCCCTTCTAGAATAAGTCCTCATTCAGAATTTTTTTTCTCAGGCATATAAGAACTGGCATATTATGTGAGGGATTAATTTAGGGCTAGACTGACCGCCGCTGGCAAGGGGTTCCAAATTTCACACTATCCACACACCCACCAGGTCGCTTTCCTTCCTTCCCCTAGACAATGGAAGATATGGACCTATAGGTTTAGTCGTAATAATATTATATTGTAGTAGTCGGCAACTCCGATTTCCCATGTGATATTTTAAAGGAATTAATAGGACAATTCTAAGCAAGATAACATAAGGCGAATAGAAGCTGAAAAGGAAGCATGAGGTAACAAATTCGTAGAAGACACGGCAAAGAACAACTCCGACCACGTGGTAACATAAAAATACATGAACCCTTTACTATACAAAGAGATACACTTTCAAAGTGTCAAATATATAATGAATTGAACAGTCCATGGACATAAATGTCTTTCTTCTTTTCTGTTCTTTCGTTTTCCTTCAAATTGAGAGAGAGAGGGTATACAAAATTTGGTATATAATTATCTTATTTTTTGACGGGGTTCCACTGGAGAATCTTTCTTCTTTCACGGGCTAATAGACTTTATGCTATTTTTAACACTGGCTTGAAGAACTTGGGTCCCTCGTGTCCAAAATATGTTTTTGTCTTCTTCACCCGGAGTAATGGCTATGGGTCTGTCTGCCACGAGCCCTTTTCAATAACTGCCTTTTCTTCTCGTTTTTTTCGCCGACAGGGAGAAGGTGCCACTTCCGTTTTAGGGTCCCAGCCAATCATTTGGCTTCTCCCTCCTTCCCCCTGGTGTCCGGCGACCTGAGGTTACTAAGTACCAACATCTGTTGGTATCCCCTCTGTGACCTACATTCTTTCTTAATGGTCACTCTTTGACGGCTTGCCACTGTTCATTCCAACAGGAGGATAGTATTAATCTTATTTCTATCGTCTCCATGAGATATCACGTGACATTTTCAATATTTTTATGACATTTAATTAACATCTTAGTGTTTTTCAGAATAATTTCCTTTGATCATTTTTGTAAGTTTTTTGAATGACAAAATTTATGTATCTTAAATGGCTGATTCACTGTGAGATTGCATTTTTCTAAAACTTTTTTCATTTTTCTTACCAATTGTTAAATATGCTTAGCTCATAGCTAAGACATTTTTTCAACTTATCTTTACACTAATTTTTTTCCTGATTAATTTATCAGTAAATAAACAAGGTTTGGTAAACAAGGTCGCAATATGTAAATTTTGCTACCTGCTTTATTTTTGTTGTCTTTTGTGAATGTTTCACTTGTATTCCATTGTTTAAATCAATTCCATGACTTGGTTTTGTTAAATATTCTTGTTGCTGAATATATAAATATTGTTTCTTCTCCATTCTCTTGTTCTTTCTTCACATCTTCTTTATAAATTAGCGGAGTGAAGAGATATAAAAAGAACAAAGGAAAGGATAACACTAGACCTTTTTTTGAAGAGACATTATAATGATAATTCTTTCTGATTACAAACACAACAATTATTATATACATAGAAAATCTTTCAAGAAAATTTAGTATCATAATTTTGTATCTGAATTAGTATATTGTGTTGGCTATTGTGTATTGAAATTTGTAAATTCAGCAGTTAATATTTGTTTGAATCTGATTGGCTGTTTTTAGGTTAAGTGAGACCCACAAGACCCTTCTACTTTTGTTTTGTTTTTTCAGCATGAGCAGAAGGATCTACTTGGCTCACTATTTTTGCTTTGTGAGCTCTTGTTTATTCGCCTTTAACTTTAGGCAGTTTTTCTTGAGCAAGGTGGCTTGAATAAAAGGTCCATTTAGTCTTTTCCTTACAGGGTTTTTATTGTTACTTGTTGAAACAATAAACCTACTGCAGGCAATTTGTGGTTTTGGTATGCTCTCTCCTTTAAAAGAAAGTTGAGTCTAAAGTCTGGAGGCGGTATTATTGGACTTTTGCTGACAAAGGAAAATGTTGGCCGGGTCAGAAAATGTGGTAAAAACCTCTGTAGACTCAACAGAAGAGAATTCAAGTTGAAATGAAAGATATTCATCTAAGAGGAGGAAGTCATGGTCTACTCGAAGTTCACTTAAAGAAATAGTGAACTTCATTTTCAACAAGTCTGCGCAGGAAACTAGAAGAACACGGTTGTCCAGGTTGATTCTACTCGAGAAGGAGATGCCGAGAAGAAGAATAAACCCTAAAAAATGGCTTCAAAATGAACTTTGACACCAAAGAAAGGTATTTTATCATAAACAAAAGTTAAACTGACAGTAGGAGGTTGACAGCAAGTCAGTCATTGTATTTTTTGTTACCCTACTTTTTGGGGAGGTTATAATATCGTCATTACTTGAATGTGTGACGGCAAAATTAAAATAAAAAGATCCCCGGATGAGCAACCATTTAAAAGTGTATGGGAGCTGGTGCATTTAAATATTGTTATCACCAAACGGGGAGTTCATTTTTTTCGCACGTGTGAAGACGGGGCGGTTTGGCACTTGATCCCTTGTAGAATAAGTCCTTGTTCAGAGTCTTTTCTCGGGCATATAGGAACTGGCATATTATGTGGGGGTTAATTTGGGGCAAGACTGATCGCTGCTGGCAAGGGGTTTCCAAATTTCACATTACACATACACCCACCAAGGCCACTAGCTCTTCCTACCCCTAGAACAATGGAAGATATGGACCTCTAGGTTTAGATATGATGATATTAACTATAGTAGTCGACAACTCCGGTTTCCCGTATAATATTTTTAGAGGAAAGAATAGGACAATTTAGGCAAGAATATTTTAAGGCGAAAGAAGCTGAAAACAAACATGAAACAAACAATTTGATAAAGACGACACAAATGAACAAACTTCAACACGTGGGAACACTAAGACATAACAATCTTTTTAATACACATGCGGATACACGTATTCGACATGTCGGCTATATTATCGCAGATAATACATAAACATAAATGTCTTTCTTCCTTTTTTCCTTTTCTTTAGTCTTTCTTTAAATTGAGAGAGAGAGACAGAGAGAGAGAGAGAGAGAGTATATAATTGGGTGTAGGGAGAAACAGTCTTAAAGTTTATTTATCTTTTCGGCAGATTCCTTCAGAGAGTATTTTCTCTTTTACGGGCTGACAGACTTTATGTTATATATAGCTCTGACTTGAAGGTATGGGTTCTTCTTGTCCAAGATACTTTCCGTCTTCCCCTGGTGATTTCGGCAGTAGTTTCAATATATCTTATTGGTTAAACTATTGTTCCGCAAATCTTGGTTTTGGTGCTTCGCCAGGAGTTTGGCACGAGATTCGCCCCATCTGTTCACGACGACCTCTGTTCCAAAACTCATTTTCTTTTACCCTATTTCCGCTGACAGGAAGAAGGTGCCACTTCCGTTTAAGGATTCTAGCCAATCATTTCGCTTCTATCTTCTTCCTTCCCCTGTCAGTCGATTCTTTAGGACCACTATCTCTTTCACCCGGTCACAGAATGCAAACATCTGTTGGCTTTCACTCTGACCCACATTCTTTACTTTCTCCGACAGGCCGTGAGGAATTGACCTATATTACTATTCTCATTTAACGGTCATTCTTTTGGACAGCCTGCTAATTCAAACACGGAGGGGTAGGGGACATTCCTTATCTCTCTCCCCTCAGTGGTCGACCTTGTGACAAATATGTGTTATTTTTGTTACCTTATTCAATGTTTTTGACAAGCATAGAGAAAAATATGAAAAGCCAGATTTTGTAAAATTTATTTCTCTTGAAATGAATTACTTTGTGGGAACCAGTTGCTTTTGTTTTTAAGAAATATAGACATGCTTCTCCTTCAGGTAACAAAAGTTAGCTTTCCCACCCCACTTTTTTATCTTCTTTATTTTTTATATTTTTCTCTTCCCCTTTGCCAGGCCTGAGAGTTACTACTAGATAATTTCTTGGGCTGGGCAGAGATAAAGTTTACTCGATTTGGGTAGAGTTGTACTTGATAGCAAACTAACATTTGGATAATTTTATTAACTTTTCATCTGTTGGTTGTTATAATTTAAGACCTAAAACCTTGCATATTTTTGAATTGAGCACAATTTCTCATATGTGACATACTTGTGACATCTCACATAGCAGCAGACAGCATACCCTGGGAGATGAGTAGTGAGAGATTGTTCACTGGAAACCCCTGGAGTACAAAGAATGAGACCCCTTTTGCCTACCAGCATGAATTAGAAGGCAAGGCAGTTTAGTTTGAAACAGCACAGTTGAACAGAGATCTGTGAAATGGACAGCTGAAAAAGATAATGTGGCATCGGCAGTCAGGAAGAAAAGGAAAGACCACATGTGAGAAAAATGAGCCTCAAAGAAGAAGCCTGATAGAACATAATCTTCTATCATGTCTATATCAAATATACCCATTAAATATCATTTCTCAGATAAGTTCTATCCATATATCTTGTGAATCTTATAATGTGTTTATGTTATTTTTTTAGTTGATTTTATGTTATTGAAATTGCCATTATGTTCGATTTTATTTTGCTAGTCATTCTGATAAGTTGTTTCCATACAATAATTCCTCAACCTGTTGTCGATACTTTTTTTATTATTATCTGGGATATATCCCTCACAAGCCAACTTGGGAAATAGGACGAATTATAAACCTTTATTAGTTTACATACTTCTTTGACGATGTGTCTGGAGACAAGGAATATCAAAATATCAAGAATATCGTCCGGACACAAGAGACATTTGGACATAGAGACATAACACTCTATACTAAGATGTTTGTATTTTCAAATGATTAATGATAAAATTTCTCCAAACTATCTTTTTATTTGACTGCATAGGAATTATAAGTTGATCAGTTTTGACAGATATCCTTGTAACTTTGTACATTTGAAATAACAACTTTAAAAATGCCCAATTTTGAATCATTCTTGCTATTAAAAACTTCACTGCATTTCTAGTTTCAGTAAATCTTCTTAATTATCTTTAACTACCAGCTGTGTGTAACTCATAATAGTTAAAAATAAAAAAAAACATCAATATTTTGATTCATCCCCTATTGATTTCTCAGTGAGGAAACAACTAAAGGCTGTTGTTGGAGTGGGAAATAGAATCAACACAAATGTGTTTTAGCAACTGCATTTGAACCTGGTATATGTAGATAAAGTTTTAACTTATCTACTGACTTTATTGCTACTCCAATCCATGTTGATTGAATCATTTTCTGTATCAACAAATTAAATATTTCTAGTAAAACTTCAAATAATCATAGAATTTACACAATTTCTACCAAAAATTTGTTTAAATATTCAGCATGTATGTTGTGTGTTGAAACTCAAGAGGAAAAGTATTATCAATGGTTATGAATTATTGGCAAATTTTACTGATATAATAGGGTTTAGAAAATATAGATAATCTAAATATAAACTGTTTACTTGACAGAATAAATCTCTCAAATTTGTATTTACTGTAATTTATTTTCAAATATTTTTAATCAGCCTATTTCTTGGGAGATTCCTTTAAAATAATTATATTTAAAGAATTTTCCTTTTAATATATTAAAGGCGTTTTTAAATAATTATTTGGGAGCATTGTTTTAAATATCCATTTTTCATCATCAACAATCTTATTATTGTTATTACTGACAAAACAGTTAATTTTTATATCATGGTTACTTTGTCTTTTTTAAAAACTTCTTTGTAATTTTTTTCTTTAGATATTCTTAGTACATTTATTGAATACTATTATAGTATCCTATAAACACTTTTCTTTCTGGAACATAATTAAATTTTATTAAGATTCAAGGGTAAATAAACCAGAATTTATCTATAGACTTGTTTTTAGGTTAGTTTTTTTGGTTTTTTCAAGGTAACCTAAGCCTGTCCTGTTTAATTTTAATGTCTCATTTGTCCTTTGCCTTGAGCTTTCTTCATGTGATAAGCAGCTACATCCTTTTCCACAGTCAAACCAGTTAGTTGTGAGTGGCAAATATCAAACCTACTATTTCACTGTCACTATTTGTTCCTTTTGCTCCAGTAATTACCATCCATTAATTTTGCTGAAAGAATAATTGAATAGCAGTAGAGACTTACTGATACTAAGAATAGCATTTTTATTTTTGCTACACTTGGTTTAACTTTCCTTTAAACTATTTTTGTTTGTACCTACTTACATGGTGCAAAAGCTATACATATTTTGTCAAATAGCAATATAATTACTAAAATAATCAACTCTTTACTTTTAGTAGAAAAGTAGATCCATAGTACAAAAAGTAAACTTAAAAAAAAATTTTTTTACAAACAATTAACAAGCCATAATAAATTAAGTAAGTTAATTTCCGAAAAGATTAGTATCTAATCCTGCTTCAGGCTATTTCAGAAATATTCCCAATGATTCTTCTTTCCCATTTTCTCTTCAACTCCTGCTTATTCTATTACTCACTGATTAACTAATAGTTTACACAATAAATCTTTTTCTATAACTTTTCTTGCTCTAAAAGACTTGTTTTATGTATACTCAAAATTTACATTCATTTTAAAATTTGAACAATTCATAACAGAAATTTAATAACTGTTTCTGAATTAGGATTTTACTCATAAACAAAACTTCTATCAACATTGATCAGGAAAGAAAATTTAAATTCAGCAGCAATCAAGTGGTGTAAATGACTATAGCCATTGTCTCTTGCTTGAGTTATATTTAAACCTTTAACCTGGCTTTGTAACTTAATTCTTAATCTAAAGGAAAGATAAAAATAGAAAAACACCTTTGTAAACTCTGTTGAATTTTTATTGTTTATAGTATCACGAATAAAACTGATTTCTGATGAAATTTTACTCTTAAGGGCATAGAATTTCAAAATAACTTTTATTTATAAGAATGATAAAAAACTCAATATAAATTATATAAACTATATGAACACTTTGTGATGATTATCAAAATTGATTAAGCAATTTTTTTTTAAATGCTGTCTAGATTTACTTTCTGAAGTTCAAGATATTTCAAAATTATAAAGCATTTTTCTAATTAGTGTCTGGGTAAAAAAATGGTTGCAGTATCATAAAATAGTTGCTCACTAAGGAATATATTTATAATAGAAGCAAAAGAAATAAGCATGTATTTAAGCTTTAAAACAATAGAAATTAATAATTGATAAAATTGGTCATGGCAATTTGATATGAAAAGGAAGATGCATAGATATTTTCACATTTCAAAGGTCAAAACTTCTCAAAAGTTAAACATTATCTAGGATTGCATTTTGGTGAATTATAGCAAAAGCATCATGGGACTGTAGCTCAGCACACAGTTTTCGATACGACAACCTAAAAATGACATTGCTGACCTGTATCTAATTTAGTGAAGGTCAACAGGAATTGACCCACAAATAGGATGTGAACTAATGGATCAATAGAATTGAGGAGAAACTTAAGAGAAAATTGCTAAATGAATATTACATAATTACATTTGAGTTGGTTTTTGTCTTACTTTTTTAGTTCATGTTGTATTTTCTATACCACACTTATGGAAGTCCTTCAAAATGAAGATTCCTTCTCCTTTCAAATAGATGAGTTTGGTTTTATATAAGAGTACCATTGGTTACTCTTTTGATAAGATCACTAAGCCTCACAGTATGGCCACACATTAGGTAGAGAATTGTTATCCACTATTGATAAGTTGTTGACTGTACTGTTAGAGCTCTTTGTGGGTACAAGTACAGTTAGTCTTAAAAGCCATAATAGTCTGACTACATGTTAATCTCAATCCTCATGGTCAGCTGCATATATATCCAGTTCCAATAAGGTGGGTAAGTGCCACATTGAGAACAGTATGGAAAGAGTCCTTGTAGTACAGTTATCTGTACTGCAATATATAGGTTGTCTCTAACAGCTAACACAACCTACTTCTCCAAAGGAAGCCCACTTCCACTGAGCCTTGTGTTGAAAATTAGCTATGTATCAATATGAAATAAAATTCTTGGTTCCTGGTTAATCTCTTTTCCTTTTATGGTGGCACCAGTGTAAATATATTTTCTTGAATACAAACTATATAACGTCAACATGGACAACATTGTAAACTAAGGAGTCCTGGAAGCCAGGACCTAAATAGGGCAAGGTATAAAATAACAAAATGAAAAACAAACTTTCATGGCTTCTCAAGACAACTTCAACCACTTGAAAATGAATTGGAACAGTTCCAGGAAAACAAAAGCATTGAACTTGTTTCGCCAACAGTGCAAAATAATATTTAGACAAAGGAAAATAAATGACCTGCAGGATCAGGTGGATGATATCCTACTACACTCAAATGATGTAGGCATTTGGAAGGTTCATAGCAAGAGTCTATCAGACATAGATAAGACATGGCCTCAAGTAATACTGTCAAAGTTCATGGAATATTGATGTTCTAGCCAAAACTTCAGAGTATCTCATTTAGAATGCTCTTTAGTTGGATCATGAGCCAAGATGTATTCCAATCAAAAATGAACCAGATACTGAAAAATTTTCCTGGTATCATAAGAATTACAAACAATGTCATCATGTTTGGAAAAAATGAGGATAAACAACAGTTTACAAAACTTGATGAAAGGTTGCAAAAGAGAAAGACCTAGATATTCAACAGCCTTAAATGCAACATAAAGATATAAATTTTTTGGTGTGTTGTATGATGAAAAAGGTATATATCATGACCCCAAAATAATAGAGGATATCCAAGCCCTAAAACCTCCAATGAATATAATGGAATTGCAACTCATACTGGAGATAGTTACCTACAAGGCTCTATTCATACCAAAGCTATCTGAATAAAATGCAAACCCACATGAGCCTAAAAAAGGACAGTATGTTTGCATGGACAAAATAAACATAAAAGGGCTTTCCAAAAGATCAAAACCCACATAAGTAAGGAAACTACACTTGTATGTTTTGAGCTAACCAGGCTAACAGTAATACAAGTGAATGCATCTTGGAGAGACCTGGGAGCTGCACTTGTACAAGACTGCAAAGCAGTCACATGTTCATCTAAATTCCTAACACCAGCGGAATAGAAGTATACAAATATCAAGTATCAGATGCTAGTGGTAGTATTTGGATGCAAAAGGTTCCTCAATATGGAAAATTGAAATGATAAGCCAAAAAACCTGTCATCAGCATTACTCAGTCTCCAAAGGATGATGATGGAGATACAAGAATACAACATCACGCTCAACTACCACCCTGGAGAAGACATGCTATTAGTGGATGGACAGTTAAAGCTACAAAATAAAAACAACCCAATAGACATTGATATCAGAGTAGAGTTTGCACAATTCAGCTCTGTCAAACTGACAGAAGTAAAAAAAAATCATCCAGAAATGACCAAGTCATATCAACCCTGAAAAGGCAAATACTTGCTGGTTATCCAGACAGGCCAAAAGACACTCTAACACCTCTCCAAAATATTGGTCATTCAGAAGTCAATTGAAGACTCACTCATGCTTTAAAAGGGAAGGATATTAATCTCCACCAACAAGAGGCAAAAAATACTACAAAGGATACGCACATCACACCAAGGTGTTGAAAAAGGCATCTTGTGAGCCAAAATCTGTTTACTGACCAGGTATAAATGAAGACATAGAAAAAATTGTCAAGGGAAGCCCAACATAGCAAAAGTATCAAAAGACACAACAAAAGACTATAGTAGACAGTCACAACTGACCTACTCCACCTTGATGAGGATACTTATTTACTAGTTACTGACTACTACTCAAAGTTCCTCTTCATATGCAAAATGAACAACCCTTGCATAAGTCATGAGGTGATAGGTGCATTGAAGTCCATATTTGGAGAACATAGCAATCTTGAGCATATGATTAGTGACAACAACCTACCATATGACAGTGGTATTTTCAATTCATTGACAAAATCTTGGATTTCAAGTATATAACTCCTCATCAACATATGCACTAATAGAAAAAACAGTACAAATGATCAAAAATGCAATGAAAAAAGTGAAAGACAGCAGAACAGATATGAATATCGCTTTGCTGTGCCTGACAACAATACCTGTAGACCACAAACTGACTAATACTGCCAAGTTGCTGTACTCAAAAGCAATAAGGAGTAACCTACCACAACATTGACCCAGAAAAAGATAAAATATACAAGAAACTACAGGCTCAACAAAAAGTAAAGAAAAAATACTATGGCCAGAGAGCATGTGACCTACCAACCCTCTAAGATGGCCAATATGTAGTCATTCAGAATCAGCAGATAAGAACATGGAAGAAAGCAGTGGTGACTGGAAGATGCAATGAGCCAAGATCCTCCAACATCCCCACCAAAAGTGATAGCACCATAGGACAAAACAGGCACCACCTCTTAGAAGTACCCTCCAACACACAAAAAGAGCAAAGGCAGAAGCCCATTCCAGCAGACCACCTGAGAAAAAGACATCATCAGGTAGGTTCATAAAAATACCAGCACAACATGCAGACTTTGTGCTACATAGCAGAAATACTATTTCTGAGAACCAGCAACCCAGATGATACAAGCTATACATACATGCACACTAATACTAAATTATATACAAAACAACATAATGGACTGCCATAATATACTAGAAGACACTTTGCAGAAGGGAAGGAATGTAGTACAGTTAAATGCACTTCAGGATACTGGTTGTTGCTGATGACTAATAGAGCTATCCGCCTCAAAAGGAGACCACTTCCACTGGGTCTCACTGGAAATTAGCTATGTATCTGGTCCTTGTATTAACTTTTTTCACTTCATGCTGTTTGCCAGTGGACAGCTTACCATATAAGATCTGAAAAATGAAGATTCAGGTATCCTAATTATTAGGCTGGTGTAGTATAGCTGATATAAATTATAAGTACCTCAATGCTCATGAAGCCACTGCTTTATAGTAGTGAGTATAGTATGTGAGACTCAAAATTTATATCAACTCAATAGAATGTCCTAATCTTACATCTGTAGAAAAGAGTTGAGATGCAGATGGCTATTTTGATGCTGATCAATAGGTTTTTGTTCAGGATAGCTTGATTCACTCATTTTGTAGACACATGGGCAGATTTTTATCCTAGTAGATGATCTTATTAAACAATGGTCCTATCGATCATTCAACAATTCTTAAAGCTCAAATGATAAGGACATCCAGGCAATTACATAAGCAAGTGATGATGTAATCAAGAAGGTGCTACTGTCTTAACCTTGGATACATCCAAGAGGGTTTTAGTTTTAGTAGATGGAAAAAGCATATTGGTGATGATGAGATCATGCTTAGAACAAAGGTTCAAGAGGCACATACCATTCTTATTAACTTTCTTGACTCAGGTTTTACCAATGATTCAGCATGAATGTTAATATCACTGCACATAAAGTTTAAAGCATTCTCTCTTGATGTAGTTATCAAGAAAGAAGATTTAGAAAGTCTAAGACAGGCAACAAATGCATTTGAAATTCAAAAAGTTGCCATTATGAAGAGGACTGGCAAATCCAATGAAACAGTGTTTGAAAAAAAAGGAAAAAATTATAAGTCCATGCTGTCAACAGATCTTCTCAATCCTTAATTGCCCAACACCAATTCTCATCTATGCACAAACCATGTTCTCAATTTACTAACAATCACACTCAGAAGATCTCAGAGCCAAACTTTCTAACTGTAGACTATCCAGAGTTTGTATATCCTGGTTTTATGCATTAATTGGCTAGTTCTTTGGAAATTAGTCATGGCCTGGTCATGAGAAAACCAGGCCCAAGACAAATGTTCTCTTTTTCATTTGACACGCCACTCATGTCTCTTCCAGTCTGAAGTACGTCCAACTTGTCTTCCATCGCAAAAAATGCACATCATCTAACTCTCTTCAACCAATGAGGTAACTCACCACTATACTTCCCTCTTATCTCCTGATCATAACAAAGGCAGCTGAGGGCAGGCTTCTCTGAAAAGGAAAAATATAACCTTCATCTTCAGATCAACTATCACTAGGAAGGTTATCAGGTGCTCTTACATCAGTCTCTGAGCTGCTGGCATGATGGGAGGAATTACCTGTTGAAGTCAACTCCATGTAAACCACTCCATGATGTCCTTCACATGATGTGGAATCCCATTAATTTATACTAAGTACAGACTGATGACCTCTGGCATGGAGCACTGTTTTCTGGCCACAATAGCATAATGTTTCTGTGATTCCTTTCTAGCCACTCCAGAAATTCTTAAAGAAGTTACTGATAAAAGCCTTGTCATTGTCAGTCAAGATTTTGGTTGGTGGACTCTGCTGAAAGAAAATCAATTCAATCTGGTGAATGATACTGGTAGAGTCTGGTTAACATAGCAGTTGCCATATTGTGAATGAAGAAGGACTTCAGTCAGCAAACCTAAGAAAATATTTACCACTGTAGTGGGTGATGTCCATTGCCAACCTGTTCCAGTTGTTTCTTACTTCCTGCTTTCCTTTCTGACAATGCACTTATTAGGCTTCAATAACCAACTTCACAACCTTTGTTGATACTGATGGATCAGCAGACCTAGTAAAGTACAACATCCTTTTCATGCTTAGTTGTCTACTTTGTTGGTGGATGTTAGCTAACTGAGGCAGATTCAGCTTATTACGCACAGTTATGCACTCCACTTGCACCTGTTTGGCTCCTTTCCTATGGTACTCTGGTAAGACAGTGCAACCAATTTAAACAAAATTTACTCAGCATCATGTCCATTTTCAAGGCATATTCATTGACTAGTATCCAAAGTGTTTCTAACCATCACCTTACAAACATTTCACCTGCCACTTTTGTGTTTATAGATCAAATTCTAGCAATAATCCATTCACCTGAGTCAGTCCACCTGAGCTATGCATTTCCGTCTATCCATGAATAGTTCAATAGCTGGCAGCATTGTCCTTTATTTGTTTAGTGAGAAGACTACTGCTGATGTATTTTCCTCGGAGCCATTTCATTTGTACTCTGACACAACGTGTTTGATCTTGTTGCAATGAAAGTAATATACCTCATACTGAGATCTGAGTGCCAAGGTATTCATCCCCTTTGTGTACCCCTGCATGCTGTCCCTGGTTATGTGGTTGGGACTAAAGCACTTAAAACAAACAATATCTTTTCTGTGCACATGCTTGTTGAATGAATGTGGCAACTGTCTTCTTTGGTTTCTTGTCATCAGTTATGATTGCCCGAATCTGAGTCAGAAGCTGCTCCAAGGTCAGTGTCTATTCAGGATGATGTCCAGAGATGCTGTCTGACATGTTGTGCTAACACAGACATGAATGTACATGCCATCCATTGCTTAGGCAACCAGCAGAGCCAAGACGATGCAGTTCCACCAGAAACTTATCCATCATTTCCCCCTGGTAAAATCATTTTGCCACAAATTGTTAATAGACCATTTTTGCTCTTTCAATATAGTCCATGATCAGCAAATCAGTCACAATGCCAATAAACTTTGGCATTGGCTGGATATCAAATGTCTTGTTCACCATTTTGAAAAAAAATTGCCAAAATAGCTTGTTGCAAGAAAGAAAAAGAAAAAAGGTCAATGCTGCCAGCAAGTCATCTCAGTCCTCAATCACCCAATACCATTTCTTATCCATGTATAAACCATGTTACCAATTCACCAATAATACAGACTGAAAATTTCAGAGTCAAACTCCCTAACCATAAACTGTCCAGAGTGTATGCATGCAGCTCCTGTGCACTGATTAGCTAGTTCTTTAGCTAATCAGAAGCAGCCTGTCAAGGCATATCCATCTTGTCTTTCATGACAGAAAATGCATGCCACCATGACTCTCTTGAACCTATTAGATAACTCAGTATTAAAAGACCTTTTAAGCAACACTGAAAAAAATCTATAACATTTCTAGTTCATGAAGAGCCATTTAAAACCCAATGGCATAAAATGTACTTCATCTCTTGTTGGACAAGCATCTACAATGATTCAAGATATCTCAATGATGCCATCAAGAAAAAATTGACAAATATTAGTAATAACATACAAGAAAAATACCAATTGGAAATACATAAACATGCTTCATGATTAGAAAACTATACCAAACACCAAAATTGCATCAGTACAGGCTGAGTAACTGTTTGTATTTTACCATATCTGAATAAATTTCTCTGAAGAAGAAATTCCTTAGGTAGAAAGTTTAATGTTAAAACAACTAGCAGTATACTCTAATATATAAAGGTGTAGATTGTTGTCTTTGTTTTTTTAAAGAAACTGCACCAAATTTCTTTCATGGCCCATAAATTTAATCAAAATGCCATGAATTTTATTTAGCTACACATTTCTGCAATAAAAAAAAATACCTGTTTAAGGTGATATAGGGCAAGATAAGAGTTTTCAGTAATTAATTTTAGCATCAAAAATTTACTGAGTGTTGCAGAAAACAGTTTCTTCTGTTGCAGAACTAGCACATCTGTTCAATAAGAGGATTTTAAACAAATACTGGAACAACATTTTCAAGGGACCCAGGTTTAGCACAAACCACAGTGTACTGATGTAAACTGAATGCAAAAGCTGTCATTTGTCTCAACAAAAAGTTTCCTCTTTTATTTGTTTTGCTTAATTTCCTGCTCAGCTTAAAAATTAGCATTTTGAACATGCTGCTTGGGTCTGGCTCAGTGATGCATCTGCTGTATTATTCCAGTTTGTAAGCATAAACAAATGGTAGGCATCATAATGCAGGATATCCATTCCTAACCTCTGCCAGTTCCTGTTCACTTCCAGCTTTCCCTTCTTGTGGATTGGTACTGGTTCTATAGAATGGCTGACTTAATAGCTGCTTCTGTGGATAGATAAATTTGGCCCACATCCATGTGGGTAGCACTAATCAGTGGCCCACATCCATTTTCTTTCTTCATTACATTAAATAACTTCTGTAGCATGCTCCTCAGTTGGTTGGCCATGTTTTGAGTTGAAGCAGCCAAAACATTGTCTATGGTCAGCTCATACTTTTTCACCAGATCCCTGAGTTTACTCATAAACCTCCTGATGAGCATCTCACTTGCCTTCTCGATCAGTGTTCAATATCCAGTACTATACACACAAAGAGGCAGTCTTCATGTTCAGCACTTTGCTGGATAGCCAAGTTGATGCTTTTCAACAAGAGCTCCAGTTTGGTTAAATTGATATGTTAGGTACCGTTCTTAGGTCACAGCCAACAGATGTTCTCCAGCACTGTCCCATGCCTCTTCAATGCCACTCCAGAACTGGCATTGAACCACACATTCAGATCCTGGCTATCCACACACCAATCTTCACTAGGTGAATCATCCTGCTTCACAGCATCCACAATCTCCAATATCATGCATTGGAGGAGGGTGTCTGTACCTCATAATCTCTGCCGCTTCATGATCAAACTAGCTTTCTTCTTCATTATTCCACAGAGCACACAAAGCCACTAATTTGCTGATCAACATATCTCTCACACAGAGAGAACACAGTCAGTCATGTAACAATGTTAGAAGCTTCTGGGACTATGCTTTATCACTTCCACCTATGCCTTATTTTGCTGCAGTACAGCTATCAAATATGTCAATATATGTTTGTAATTGACATACAGAAAGACAGTATGTTGAAAAATTGCCTTTTCCCTTTAATATCTGAATGTATTACAATGGCATCTAATTATGTCACCTCCTAGTCATCAGAAAAGTCATCCTGCGGGAGCAGGTAATCTCATTCATGTAGATTTGATATGAAGAGGCTGGAAAAGCCAATTTAGAAAATTAGGGTTTTGCAAATAAATCAGAAGTGCTTTGATGAAAATGTTGATATTATTTTTTTTATCACATAAAATTCATTGTTGAAATGAGAAATAAAAAAGTCCTTGAAAACCTTGAAAAAACACAAAATTGATTTTTTTAGGTGACTAGATTTCATAATATCACTGCAAGCCTGTAAAAAGGACTCAACATGGATATAGAAATAAGTCATTTGTTTAAAGAGGCTTGTGAATTATCAAAATAAGAGTCAGGGCAGAAAGATAACATTCAATACTTAGTGGTTGAGAATTCTGTTTGTGATTCAGCTAATTCTTGGAGTCAGTGTTTGTAACTCTGGGGACAACAAATGTATCAAATTTCCATGATGGGATTTAGAAATCTATATTTATTCCTTTCAGCTGTCTTTGGCAAAACTTTTGAAGACTCCGTAGTGGATGCAGATCAGTGCTGGTCATCAAAGAAAACAAAAGTGGATGTCATGATGATTGGAGGCATATCTTATGCGTATTGAAATGTCAGAGTGGTTATCATATTCACGGACTGGTGATTCTGCTGTTATATTCTGAGTTGTGGGCGAGAAATGTGTATGGTTGCAAAACAAAGAATGTATAGATACTCACAATAACACAGTAATGATGTTATAGAAAATTTTTTATAAATAGATTAAGTACAGAGAGTAGAATGGAGAAATATGTTCACAGTTAAAGAATGAATTCAGTGGTAGTAGTTACAAAGTTCATGTACTGTACTTGTCTCATGGTGGAGGGATAGTTACAAAGTTCCCGTGGTGAAGGGATGGTTTTCTCGGAATTAGGACAATGTTCTTAGCGGCGGCGATCGTTTGACGTATCGGATGACAGGCGCCGGACGGTGCGTAGAATCCTTAACACGGGTCGTGTGAAGGAACAAGTCTGTTTATTTCCTGTAGATATTTTACAGGAAGGCACAAGGCCTTAAGTTTTGGGGGGAAGGGGAAGGGTGTGGTCTTGCATTAACTATGTTTGTACTAAGGGAACCTAGCTAGCCACATTCGCCGACCCATTCAACAATACAATATATAGTCATTCATCCGTCGCCTTGCGCGCTGCTACCACCAAAATACCACATTTGCTCTATGGAGAAAGTCCTACTTAAAACCCCGGAAGTGATGCATGATTTCATTTACAAATTGTGATTTTTTACAAATGAATTCATATGATGGGGATGGGAGAAAAACCCCGAAATATATACAATAACAAAGAAACAAGGAAAAATCCCCCGTTTGGTTGCCCTCCCATCCCCCCGTCTATAAAATTGGAGGCCGACTGTTTTCCGGGGCGAAAGAACCGGAAACAAGTCGGACCTGCCCTAGGTGGGGCTGGGATCCTAATCTATAGGGGGAAAAAAAGAAGATAAAGGGTCGGGCACGGTGTGGGTCGATACAAGACGGTAATATGATTTTTATACATATGAATGTTCAAGATCTTCAGTAAAAGCGGACTGGGATACAGGTTGAGGTCGAACAATAATGGGGATGGGGAAGAGCTTGAATACTAATGACTAGATGACGGGGACAATGACTGACAACATACTGCTAACTAGGTTAAAGGGGAAAAACTTTGCCTACTTACCGGGGGTGGGGTCCCGAAGGACCCGTACCGTAGACGCCATGAGCGGGCAGAGGAGGGAAGGATGACTCCAACGTTGCCCCCTTTCGTACGACCAGACTCGCTGCATTCACCCACCTTCTGTTGAATGTTATGCGATCCAAGCGTTTTCTATCGCATCTGATTTTGACCCTCAGCTGATGCCGAAAATACAAAACCAGATCGCGATGAGAAAAGTTTGCATCGTCATACAATCCCTTCTTTCGCGTGATCCAAATCACCATTCGAGCTACAGCCAGGATCGCGAGAAACACCACACGCTTCTCACCCTGAAAAGGGGGAAGAACGTTGTCCACGACGTAACCAACGTCGAGCAGCATGAGCTGCTTGGGTTCGATGCGAGCCGTCCACTCTCCGACGTGATCCCAAAACGGGCGAACTCACTCGCAGTAGTAGAAGGCGTGCTCAGCCATTTCTTCCAATCTACTGCCGCAGCGAGGACAATCAGGCATGTCTGCTAGGCCCGCTTTGTAGTTCAAGCCGAGAAGGGGTAACGCATTCCGTACAAGTCGCCAGGTGAGCGAGAACTCGGAGTTGTTCAAGAAGCTCGATCCTGGCGCCCAATTCCAGTGAGAGCGGATCTCCTCCGCCGTCCAGCCTCGCCGCTCGCTAAGAGGATCAGAAGCGGAACCCACCACTAACTCCCGATATAGCTCTTTCCGAGGCCGGGAAAGGTCACTGGACCCAAGAAGGTTACGAAGGGCCTTTCGGCACTCGCTAAAAAACAGTGCTTCGCCCAAACGCCTACGTCGACCTTCAGCCTTTGGGTCTGACTTGAGGCGAGGAAAAGTCCGACTCGCCTTTCGTCTCCACACTGAGTCCCCTGTCAAGGACCGGCCGAGGTATGCAAGTCTTTCAGCAAGCCAGTGGCTCTCCAGATCAGGCATACCCAGACCCCCGTTGCGTGTACGTTGGATACAGACCTGCCTACGGACCATCGGCCTTGCACCTCCCCAGAGTAATCTGGAGAGGGATTGTTGCAGTGCCAACCGACGTGCCTTAGGCAGAGGAAGTACAGCCAATCGGTAAAGGATCAGAGGGAAGACGTACGTGGCGCACGCCTCCGCCCTGCCCTTTAAGGACAACCTCCTTGAAAGCCAGATTCCCACCTGAGCATTCACCTTGGTTTGTACTTCCGACCAATTTCACTCCAGTTGGAGGTCGGGCCCGAACCACACCCCGAGGATGCGGATGGGTCCGTCACTCCAGCGGAAGAGCCCTGGAAGAGTATTGCTACCCCTCCAAGCACCAAGCCGCAAACCTTCGCTTTTGTCAAAATTGACCTTGGCTCCTGCGATCCGCTCGTACTCGACAACCGCATCTTTCACAGCCTTTATATCCAGACGGCGGGATACAAAGACTTTGATGTCATCAGCAAACGCGGAAACCCTTGCTGCAAGGCTGCTAACAAAAGGTATACCGCGCAGGGACGGACTTGTCCCCTCATCCCTAAGCCTGCGCAGGAGGGGCTCCAACGCGAGGACATAGAGAAGAGGAGACAACGGGCAGCCCTGCCGCACCGAACGCTCGATCGCGAATACCCTCGAACGTCTTCCGTTCACCTGCACCACTGCCTGAGGGTTGTGGTACATCATGCTAATCCATCTGCGGAACTCCGGTTTGAATCCGGCAGTCTCCAAAACAGACGCCAAGAACCGATGGTCAACCCTATCGAAGGCCTTCGACTGATCTAAACTGATCAGCGCGGCTTCTGTGTCGTCTTCTATCCCCTCTAGGACCTCACGAATCAAGTGCAGATTGTCCTGGATCGATCTTCCCTTCACAGCAAAGGTCTTTTCAGGGCCGATCAGATCACTGATGACACGCTGTAAACGATTCGCCAAGACCCGGGCCAAAATCTTTAACTCTGTGTTAAGCAGAGTTATGGGCCTGTAGTCATCTAAACCCTCCCAAACATGCCTGCCACCTTTCTTCAGCAATGTGATCACGCCCTTGGTAACGCTACCAGGGATGGCTCCCTGGGCGAACCAATGGTTGAACATATCCGTCAGAATAGGCACAAACATGTGCGACATCCTCAAGTACACTTCGTAGGGCAAACCATCTAGTCCCGGCGACTTGTTCAGGCCGACCTGCTTCAACGCATCACGGACTTCGCATTCAGTAACCACACCCTCGCAGCTAGCCGCTTTAGCCACCCGCAGGCGGGGGAAGTCGGCAAGATAGCTACGAAACTCCCGGATCGGGAGATCAGGGCAGCGGGCAAAGCGATCCCGAAAGTGCGCCCGAAAGGCATCACGTATCTCACGACTCGAATGCAGCAGTCGCCCGTCCGTGGTCTTGACAGACGCGACGTACCGATCGGGAAACCTTCGCACTTCTTCCTCACGCGCAGTCGCGTTCGATTTCACAGCTTCGTAGAGAACTCTATTTAACCTAGATCTAACTACGTATCCCTTGTAGCGCTCGCTATTCTCACGCTCAAGGTCCCTCCTAGCTAGTTCTACACCTAGGGAGTCCCCCCAGCCACCGCCCGGGAAAGTCTATCGTCTATAGACTTCGCCTCCTTAGCCTTATCTAGTTTGAGCTGTTGACCGTATTTGGTGGCGAAGTCTCTAATCCTATATTTGAGAGAAGCCCACCACCTATTCCCGGTAACCGCCCCCACTAACGCCCGCTGAATTAGGGATTCCAGCCGGTCCCGGAAGTCCCGTATCTCCAGTAAGGAGGTATTGAACTTCCAGTAACCGGCAGACTAGGCCTATTTACTAACCGTAGACTGACTCTAACAAGTTTATGGTCAGTCCACGCTATCAAGTGGAACGTGGGACAACTAACAAAGTCAATGTCAGCTCGTCTCACTAACACTCTGTCCAAGTAGGAACCTACTTTGGCAGAGGGCGAACTATCTTGCCACGTCCACATCTCCCGCCCTGGGTGATCGAGACGAAACCTGTCAACGAGACTGTGACGAGTCACGAAGCCGGCAAGGCTGCTCTCACACCTTCCCGCACGACTAGCTCCCTGACCGACCTTATCTATCTTGGGATCAAGGATCGCATTCCAATCACCCATTAAGACTAGCCGCTTCGTATCGTCCAGGAACGGCGCCAACCGACGAAAAAAGGAAACCCTCTCCGCAGCGATATTGGACGCATAAACCACAACCAGACGAAACTTGAAACTTTTCACGGCAACATCGGCCACAACCAACCGGCCCCCGTCACCTGCAAAAACAACGTCAACATCAGCATCAAGGCTGCGTCCAACTAGCAAGGAGACCCCAGCGCTGGTGCGGCTGCCGTATGCTGAGAAAACGTTAAAGTCGTTTTCCAGCACCCGACAGTCAGCGTCGCAAGTGAAGTGGGTCTCCTGCACTGCAGCAACATCTACTCCGAGGTTCTTGAGTTCACCAAGCGAGCGCGCACACTTGCTTGAATCCCTCAGTCCCCTCACATTCAAACTGGCAACGTTTAAAGCCATCAATCCGACTTACCTTACTCATCGTCGACTACGGGCCGGAAATCCTTGGGTGTGAGGATGCCGACAGCCTGACGCAGGGAACCGGTGCCGAGTTCAGTTGTTACTCGGTTGTCCCTGGTGATTCCGCCGACATCTATCGGGAACTTCAGCTTTAGGGCCCTATAAAGAGAAGGGTGAACCAAAATCGGGACCCTACCCGAACAGTATGTAATACATTTTTTTAGGGAGGAGTGCTCCAACTCCGCCAGCTTTATGCCCGTATCAGTCTGACAGACCGTACTCAAGAACTTCCATACGCCCTTGGTACGGTCGCCAGCTGACCGGACAAAAGTGGTCACCATGGCTGCACTCCTGAAATTCGCGGGATTTGATACTTTTAAATTTTTAATTTTTTCCAAGCTGAGCAACGGCTTTAGTGCCTTCCGGAGCTGGAAGTCCCCAACTGCCTCCAGCTCCGCAGAGCACAAAGCCGCTGCCCGCTGTATCTGTCCGATTGATAGTTCTTGGTAATTTGTTTTCTTAGGAGGGTCGGTTTTTCTTTTTGGGGAAATGATTGCCGGGAAAAGTTCTTGAGATGATAAGTCTGCTGGGCTGAGTGAGGGAAGGGATGGGGTTCGAGCTAGGCCCGAGGGTTGTGCCCTTTCAGCAGACTGAGATCTGGGGAGTGGGATTTTGTATGGGCGGTGATATTTTTTGAAAAGTTCATGTTGGGGTGAAAGAGAGTCCATTTGTTGGGGAGGAGACTGTAAAGTTATTTTTGGAGGTGGAAACGGAGGTGGAGGTAGTGTAGGTGGTGGTGAAGGTACTGGTGGAGATGGGAGAGGTAACTGTGGTTGAGAGGAGGGACCTGCCTCAGGTTGGTTTTTTTCGGGGCACATTTTTTTTTGCTGCCCCTTCCCCACTGTCCCTTCTCCTCTTCAGATTGGTCGACGTTTCCATTTCTTCGATGATTTGTTTATTTTTCTTTTTAGTCTTTTTTGGTGATGCTATTGATGGTGCTGGTGTTGCTGGTGTCTTAGGTGTTGCTGGTTTCTTTGGTGTCATTGTCGCTGGTGCTGCCGGTGATTCTGTTGTTGTTGTTGTACTTGCTGCTGCTGTTGCCGGTGGTTTTGTTGATGTTTTTGCTGCTGCTGCTGCCGGTGATTCTGTTGTTGTTGTTGTTATTGCTGCTGCTGCTGCTGCTGCCGGTGGTTCCGATGTTGTTTTTGCTGCTGCTGCTGCTGGTGTTGGGGCCCTGGTTTGTTTTTGAGGAGGGGATGAAGTTGGACTTTTTTCCCCTTGTTTAGGGGATCCCCTCCTCTTTTTGGTCACTTCAGTCCAGCCCTCCTGGTTGTTTTTGGGCTGGACCTGACCCTTGGCCTCCGCTTCTTTGTTGATGGTGATAGTGGTGGCCGCTACGTCTTTTGTTGTTGTTACGCCTTGTTATCAGGTCGCTGGGGGCAAAACTTAGCGATGTGTCTGATTTGTTTGCACCCCCAGCACCTGGGGCGTCTCCCTTCCACCATCACCATCATCTGCCGATCCCCGCATATCAGAGTTTGACAGGCACAACCGGAAGGCATAATCCCCGTAGGCTGTCCCGGCCGGGGATCTGAGGAGGTTAAATTCCTCGACGTGGCCAAAGGCACTTAGATACGCCGCGAGGACCTCCCCAGTGATGATGGCCGGGACATTACATACCGTGACGCGAAGCCTACGAGTGCCTTTATACTCCGGCCGTAGCCTGAAGTGTTTCGTAATGATGTCCGATTCAGCTGTTTTTGCCGCTTGTTTTTCTGTAGGAAGGAGGACATCCCATGTCGCGAAACTTTTCCGGCAAAAGTATTGGCATGGGATGCCTGCCTTCCTCAGCAGCTCCTCGAAGACATCCTTCGTTAGCCCCACTAGCCTTTTTGTTTTGAGGTCGGAAACGACCAGCGAGAGGACTCTAGGCGTGATCTTGTCTGCAATTTCCGGGATGGGCAGTATTTCGTTGCCTTTGAAATACTTGGCAAATCTGCCCACCCGGTCCTTCTCGTATTCATCTGGTCCTCTCTGCTGGCCTTTCCAGGCTGTGGGGCTTTGTTGGGCCGGCTGAATCGGACTGTCTTGGGAGACTTGGGAATCGTCGGGTATCGGCAGCGAAGGCCAATTCGATCCTATTAGGCTTGGTGTAGTCTTTGTAGGGGTTGCCGTTTCACCCTCCATGGCTGAGGTAGAATTTAGCAGCCAAGGAGGGTAAAAAGAACTAAACCTCCACCTGTTGCAAGTATGGAGGGGGGGTTCTACTGTTTAAAAAAAAAGACGAGAAAAATAATCAGACACAAAAACGGTGAAAAAAGGCCACAAAAACACGTAGAACCCCTGGAAAAAAATAAGAAACGACAAAACAAATAAAGACACAAAAATAATAAAGTCCGACGACACAAACACAAGTCGGATAACAAAAACAAGAGAATTAACAATGTGTCACAAATAAAGAATTCTCGGTAAGACTTTTAAAAAAATAAAAATAAAAAATTCAATCAGAAAAAACAAAGTCTTACCGAGATAACCAATTTAACGTAATCCAAATAACAAGTTTTGCTTTTCAAAGAAAAATTCGACTTCTCGTCAACGTGGAGGAACGAGTCTGACTGATGATTATTTGGTCCGTCTATTTATATATTTTCTGTAGGCTCAGAAACGGCAATTTTTGTGCCCCGCGGGAAGCGTTCCGATTGGATATTTATTAATGTATTTTTTTTTTTTTGTTAATTTATCGCAAACGGAAGTTCTGCGCGGAGCCTATGCGTGAGCGACTAACTTTTCATTTTTAGTTGAGAACTCGAAGTGTTAACTTCCGTTTTTTTTTTCTTTTCTTTCTTTTTGTTTTTTCAAATCAAGGCAAGATCTCGTCTTGTAACAGCTCCCCCAGATCTTACCATGATTTGAAGTTGCTATGTTGTTAGTGCTTGCTTGCGTGCGTGTTTTGTTTTGGTGTTGTGTATTATCTATTTTGTTTTTTGGCACATAACTAAGTCTTTGAAGCGTGCTGGGAGTTGCCCTCGTGTTGTTCGTTTCGTTGGGTTTTGGGTATTGTCTCCGGAACTGCAGTCATTTGCGACAAGATGCTCCCCTGACGAAAGTGTAGGGAGTTGTGACAACGGGTGATGGGTAGGTTGCCGGGGTGGACAAGGAGGTAGGAGTGGTCGTGTCGACGGGTGATTGGGAATTTGGTGAGGTGGGGATAGAGCTGGAGGTGGGGGTGGTCGATGCATGTGTTGCAGGTCATTTGGTCGTGGTACGAGTCGACGGACGTGTCCACGGTGAACCCAATGCGTTTCACAGTTTTCGTTTTTCAATTGAACCACCAAACCGTTCGTTTTGGTGACCTCAAAGTCACCTATCCAAGGCAGGTGAGACAAGTGGGCTGTTGCGGATTGCGGTCGGTGGAGTAGCACCTTGTCACCGACTTGTATCGGGTCTTTGAAGATGCTGCGGTTCAGTTTGGCTTCCATTTTGTGGTCAGCATCGTTGTTCGCCAAGGCGACTCTTTGATGCACCTGTCGGAACAAAGCGTTTATCTGCATACCGTAAGCACCTGGGTTGTTGTTAACGATGTCTTGGCAGGGGATCTTCGGTAGACCAATGTTTGGTTGGCGGCCGGTGATAATGTAATGCGGGGATGCACCAGTGGCGGTGTTGGCTGTGGCATTCATTGAGGAAACTGCCGATTCGAGAACGTCCGTCCATTCACAGTTTCTGTCTTCGCAGATCGTGTAAAGGGCGTTTTTTAAGGTCCGGTGTTGCCTCTCAATGTTCCCCGAGCTTTGTGGTCGCCACGGGCAGTGAAGTTCCCGGGTGATCGAGGTTAGGTCACAAAATTCCTTGTAGACCTCACCAGTGAAGTGGGTTCCTCGGTCGGAGGAGACAATGCGGGGAATCTCGCGGTGACGAAGAAAGAACTGGTAGAGTCCGCGGGCTGCGTCGATTGCGCGGTCTCTGGCACATGGTATGGCCATGAGGTGGCGGCTGAAGCTGTCTAGAATAGTAAGGATGTACCGCTTGCCCTTTGAGAGGGGCATTGAGACAAAATCTATGTAGACAACCTCGAATGGTTTTCCGCCTCTCTTGCAATGGCCTGTGGACCAGTTTCGGCGCATGCCGTAATTTCCCTTGCGTTTAGCGCAGGTTTGGCATGACTGAACATACGCCCTGATATCGCGATTTTTGAATTCCCACCAGTAGCTGGATAGGTGTTCCTGCATGCGGGAGATCCCTGAGTGGTTGACACAGTCATGGGCTTGGTGGAGATATTTTGTCCGGAGCTTGTAGGGTACTACCAGTTTTGGTGTGTTTGTAGTATCCCTGATCATCAATACAGATGTACCAGGTTCCAAGTAGAATTGGTGCATGTGCTTGTTATATAGCCCGGTACGATGATCTTTGGGGTCGAGTAGGGTAGCGTCCGGTCTTGGGGTTGCCAACTGAAGAGCTCTGATGATTTTTGAAAGTGTGTCATCAGAGGCTTGTTCCGCTGCAATACCCATGTGGTCAGCTATCTCTTCAACCGGGATGGTCGATGTGGCATGAAACGCGAGGAATGCGTCGATGGCCTGCAGATGATGCTGAATGTTCCGTGTTGTGTGAGTCCCAGGGAGCAGCTGGGAGCTCTTGATTTCGTCCATGCACCAGGATGGAACGTAGATGTTTAGACTGGAGCCTTGGAGTTTGAAGCGCTTCCCTGCAGGTGTCGGGTCTGCCGTAAGCTTGTCCTTGCTGTGGCCATATCTCCGACTGAGCATGTCTGCCCAGACATTCGATTCACCTTCTACATATTCCAAGACGAATTTGTAGCACGATATTTCCTTCTGCTATCGTCGTATCTTCGCATTGTTGAATTCACGTTGATCCAAGTACGTGAGAGATCGATGATCTGTGAGGACGACGAAGGGACGACTACGCAAGAAGTAATCGAATTTGGTGATGGCCCATTTTATCGCATATGCCTCGCGTTCAGTTGTTGACCAGTTGCGCTCCGTCGCGTTAAAGGTGTGTGAGGCCACTGCTATTATTTTCTTTTGGCCGTGTTTATTCTCTTGCATGAGAATGGCCCCACATGCGATATCGCTGGCGTCGGTGGTGAGGGTAAAGAGTCCGGTGAAGTCGGGGAATGAAATGATTGGTGGTGAAGCGAGGCGCTTCTTAATTTTATTGAAAGCCTTGTTGGCCCCTTCGGTTCAGACGAATGTCCGTCCGGGCTTATTTAGTTCGTTTATGGGGGCCATTAGATTGGAGAACATGTCGGTTCTGATGCTCTCGTTAAGGCGTGTCTCGATGAATTGCCGAATCCATACGAGACGTCCGATGAGACTTTGTAGTTCTTTTCTCGTTGTCGGGGGTTTCATGTCGATAATGGCGCGGACATATTCGGGGTCGGCCTTGAACCCGTCGCTATTCACGATGCGACCGAGAAATTTAGCTTCGGACGCAAGAAAAATGCATTTTTCCGGGTTTAGTTTTAATCCGAACTTGCGTAGAGCAATAAATAATTGCTCCAGCGCTGTCACATATTCCTCGAAGGTTTTGGCGTGGACAAGATTATCGTCAATATATGACGATATGTTCGCGCGTGAGGCCACTGTGTCGAGAGCCTCAGCTATGCATCGCGAGAAGATTTGTCCAGCGGATGTTAGACCGAAGGCCAGACGGGTGTATTGGAAACAGCGTCCTTTCCAAGTAAAGGCCGTTTTATGGCGGTCACGTTCGTCAATGACGATTTGCCAATAGCCATTGCGGAGGTCGAGTGTTGAGAAGTACTTGTTACCTTCGCCAATCTTGTTGAATGTCGAGTCAATGGTAGGTATTGGGTATGGCTCGAGATCGACTAAAACCTTGTTGAGGGTTCTTTTGAAATTTGCGACCACTCGAATCTTTCCGTTTTTCTTGCGGACGGCAAAAACGGGACTGTTAAATCCTTTAGGGTCGTTGCAAGGTTCGATAACACCCTCACTTGCCATGCGGGCAATTTCCGCGTCAACATCACCCTCCAGTGCTTGGGCTATAGGGTGCTGTTTTTGGCTCCTGGACTGGCCGTTGGTTGGTATGCGTATGGGCTTGATGAAAGTGCCCCTTCTATTGTCGTCGGTGCCGAGAATGTCCGCAGAGCTGATGAGTAAATCGGCGGTAGCTTCTAATTCACTACGGCTATGATGGTCTGGAAGCGATAGGCCTACGGTTTGCTTAAGCCAATGGAGTTTTTGGTTGAGAGTCAACCCGTTAGGCAATGATCTGGCTGTGGCTCGTGGTTCCTCGTTGGAAACGGTTAGGGCGCCGTGTGAAAGGTTGTGGGTCGGTTTTATCCTTGGATGGACGGTTGTAGAGAGCGGGACAGTATGTTTTAGCTTGCCAGATGGGAGTGTGCGCGCAAGTTCTACAGTCGCCTTCTGGTTATCGATAGTATAGGATAACAGTGTGTGGTGGCCGAGTATGTTCTGACCGATCAAGATGGGAATGTCTGATGTCGTGATCAGTGTGTCGACGTTGAATAAAGCGGGGGAAGTATCGTCACCCAAGGTAATGTCGCAGGTGAGCTTGCCCAGAATAGAGATGTTCCCTCCGATTCCTTTGACTCGGATGTTGGTTTTGGACATGTGTCTTCTTGCATCTTCAGGTAAGCGAGAAATGGGAATGATGCAAGTCGTGCATCCGGAATCCAGCATGCCTTCACCGGAGAATGTGATGCCGTTGTTGCGGAGGTTGATCTGAACAAGGGGCGATTGGAGATCAGGTTGGATTTGAACGTTAAATGTGTGATGATGCTGAGTGGATACATGGACCTGGGAACGAGTCATCACATCTCGTTCGGTCCCAACCGAAAATCCAGTTCGTCGAAGCGCGTCGCGTGTTCATGGTTGTGCTGATCGCTATCTATTCCAGGTAAACCGGTGTCAGTGGTCACTATGTGTGCTTGAGCATGAGGGGGGTGAAAATATGGGCACCTGTTGCCCTTAAAGCATGCGCGGCCTCGTAAAAAAATTTTGCACATTGCTTGTTGGCTAGGTTGGCCAGCGCTTCTTACCCTTTAGTTCCTCGAACGTGGACGTAGGCTGTCTTGAGTCCTCCATCTGCTGGAAGATGCCTTCGTTCAGTAGTTGCTTTGCCAGCTTGACAAACTCCTTCTCCATTGCAGGATATTCCCTTAATTCTGGCTTAACATGTATGGTGTAAGCCTTATTAAGGTCGGTAATGAAGCGGTTTACATCGCTGCCCGGTTCGAAGGTCCGGATGGATTTTGTGGCATCCCGAAGTGACTGCTGTCGCAATAGAAGCTCATAGTTTGTGGTGTGTTGTTGCAATGTGTGCCATCGATCGTGTGTGGTAGTTTGCTGAGCAGTTAAAAGTTTGTGGAGGTCTGTTTTCAGTTCACTAATGATTAATTGTGCTAGCGGGTTATCTGCCGGCTCCATGTCAATTTTCGTTTGGAGAATCGTTGCTTTTTGCTGTTTTATAAGTTCCAAGATTTCTGATCGAGAAAGGCCGGAGTATTCCATACTTGTTTTGCTGCACGCTTGACACCAGTGTTATATTCTGAGTTGTGGGCGAGAAATGCGTATGGTTGCAAAACAAAGAACGTATAGATACTCACAATAACACAGTAATGATGTTATAGAAAATTTTTTATAAATAGATTAAGTACAGAGAGTAGAATGGAGAAATATGTTCACAGTTAAAGAATGAATTCAGTGGTAGTAGTTACAAAGTTCATGTACTGTACTTGTCTCGTGGTGGAGGGATAGTTACAAAGTTCCCGTGGTGAAGGGATGGTTTTCTCGGAATTAGGACAATGTTCTTAGCGGTGGCGATCGTTTGATGTATCGGATGACAGGCGCCGGACGGTGCGTAGAATCCTTAACACGGGTCGTGTGAAGGAACAAGTCTGACTGATGATTATTTGGTCCGTCTATTTATAGGCTCTGTAGGCTCAGAAACGGCAATTTTTGTGCCCCGCGGGAAGCGTTCCGATTGGATATTTATTAATGTATTTTTTTTTTGTTAATTTATCGCAAACGGAAGTTCTTCGCGGAGCCCATGCGTGAGCGACTAACTTTTCATTTTTAGTTGAGAACTCGAAGTGTTAACTTCCGTTTTTTTTTTCTTTTCTTCTTTTCTTTCTTTTTGTTTTTTCAAATCAAGGCAAGATCTCTTCTTGTAACACTGCCAAGATCAATGTTCTGGAAGTGGATGGCAAATCACTGGTACTTGACCTGCTATTGGGGATTGATGAGATAAAAGCATTAGAAAGCATCATTGTTGGGCCAATGAGATCAGTGCAGATCAATGACTGGAAAGTCACAATATGTGTAGCCATTTTCATCAATGAACCTGACTTCATAGCCACCTTTGAGCCAAGCATGGACTATGGTATGGAAGTGATCAGAGGACTGTGCACCTGAAGGACTGCACAATGAGATGTCAGAATATTGGGATTCCGCTGAGATCCAAAAAGACTCTGAGCATGAGCCCCATTCATAGATAAACAATGGTTGGTTTATGCAAAACCCAGAAGAAAGCAAGGTCCTCCCAAAGATAGTAATTTTATTCATGAAAAATTGATTTGAAAAAAATTATGCATGTTCACCTCTATGCTCTATTTAATTAAAAAAAACGATTGAGTTATTATTGCTCATTAAATATGCTGTGACCTAACAAAAGGTTACTGAATAAGAAATATCCTAAATGGAGGGTGGAAATGAAATGAAAATCTTTATAACATTAACAAAATACAATACTTGCTAGCAGCATGAAGAAGGTATCCACTGCCAGCGGTAACTGCTAAGTCAGTATAATTACTCCCTCGCATTAGTGTCCAGTGAGGAATAGGACAAACTCATTAATCTTCATAAGTAGAATGTGTAACACGCGCTCCCCTTTTTTAGATTTACTCTGCACAGAGTCCATATCGTTTCCTTTTCGTGTTAATGTTGATTCTCACTGAATCCTCTTTGTCTTTTTTGTATTTTAGTCTCAGGAGCTTTCTGAGGAATGGGCACACAAATGAGTCGAAAAGAACTCCCATGGGCTCAACATCTACAGGAGTATTGTTCTCTTCATTTATATGCCTAATTTTTGTTTGATTCAAGTGCCTTTTGTGCACCATTTTCGGTCCTTTGACGATACTTCCAACTTCCTCATATCTTTTCCCCGTTTGATACAATCAGTAAAAAACCTCCTCACCCTCTTCGTAAAATTTATATCCAGTTTTTTGTACCGTATGTTCGACTTTTTTTCCTTTGGGGTATCAGCTTGTCAAAGACCGGTCTTATTTTCCGCGCAAACATTTCTGTCGGTGTCATGGCCGAGTGCGCATTTTTATTTGATGTAAGCTGATACACTTGAAGAAACTGTTGCAATTCTGCCTCTGTGAAGGTATCCACGAACTGTTCTGCTTGGCCGTTGCTTCTGCGGTGGTAAGGGGCAATTGTTACGTGCTCCACTATAAGCATTTTACAAAATCCCTTGAATTCTTTTGATGTAAATTGGGTGGCATTGTCCGAAACAATGGAATATGGAACTTAATACCTCGTGAACGGACAGGCTTTGTATGACTTTACCAAACTTTCCATGTCTCTATCCATACCACGCTAGCACACATAACTTTTCATTAAGCTTTTCATTCTGAATATACCAGGATGCCCTGTGTGAAATTCTTAAGAATTGGTTTCTATTGTGATCGTGGTACCACCACTCTTTCGCTGTCCATGGGAATGTCATTGCTAAATGAATATATCATGAATTTTGTTTTTTTCCACTCTTTTAGTTTTTTCTTCATTTCCACTATAAATTTGTCATCCAACGTTTTATTTTTAATTTCTTACAACGTCAAGGATAGTTTCCGAACAGTATTGCATAATATTTTTTAAATCTCTACATCCGCTTGTAGAGAAGCAATGACCGTGTCTTCCAATGGGTTCACTATTTGGGGTGATAAGTCTGGACACTATTTTGGAGGATAAGTCCACTTAACACAATTTACTAGATGGCAAGAAGTCCATCCTGAAATTATAAATTATAATTATAATTCAATGCAACCTATTAACTCTATGGGTCGGTAAACCTTTTTTGGACCCAAAAATAGCTAGCTATGGTATGTAATCCGTTTTTGAGGTAAAACTTCTTCCGTGGAGGAATCTATGAAACTTCTTAAGGACAAAAACAATCCGTAAACTTACCTTTTTTATCACATAATAATTCTTTTCGGCTGGAAGAAGCGTCTTGGATGCATGAGCAATAGGTTTAATCGAGCCGTTTTTGAGTTTATGCAAAATGTAGGCTCCTATTCCGTATGAACTTGCATCGCAAGCTACGATCATTTCTTTTTGGATCGTAATGTATCAAAAACAAGTTAGCATTCCTTTAATTTTTTTCGAATACTTGGCACTCCGTCTTCCAAACCCATTTTGAGTTTTTTTAATACTTTATTTAACGAAGCTCGCAAACAATACATGTTTAGCACAAATACCTTGTAATAATTTGCCAAACTTTGTAGGGAGCTGACATTTTCAGGAACAGGCATGTCTTTTATAGCACTGGCTCTTGCTGGATTTGGTCTTCAGCCATTTTTATCAATTATTTGTCCTAGATATCTGATTTTATTTTTTTAAATAATCGTATTTTTCTTCTTTCAGCTGGAATCCATAGTCCTGAATCCTTCTGAAAACTTCAAAAAACTTTTTTCTTGTGCTTATTGCGGAGCCGATAAGCGTGTCGGCTCCGCAAATTATTTAAGGGATTTTACATGCGTGCGAATGTAGTGACAGCCAGAGGCAATGAAGGGAGACAAAAGGCGAGATGACAGATACAACAAAAGTGACGTTTTTATTGCCGGAATTACAAACGTGTATGTAAATGTCCGTGGCGGTTGTATGTGGTCTTCAGCTAGGATGGGTTACGTCGATAGCTGGTGTGGTCGAGTCGTGGTTGTACGCAGCTGGACGTTCGACGAGGGTAGCTGGCGTAGGTCGAGTCGTGGAGATACAGCTAGATGTTTGATGCTGGTATGCTGAGATCGGTCAGGTCGTTGTATGCAGCTGGATGGTCGTTGCGGGCAGCTGAGGTCGGTCGGTCGGTCGGTCGGTCGTTGGTAAATCGATGTCCTGGTTTTGACATTTCGTTGGTATGGTCGAGTCGTGGTTGCTAGCCCGTAACAGCGAGTCGTTACGTGGACTAGTTGTTGCAATGCTTGGGCAGTCCGTAACAGCGAGTCGTTACGTGGACTGAATGCTGCATTGTAGGAGTGTCGTGGTCGGTAGATCGATGTCCCGGTTTTGACAGTACGTTGGGTTAACCGGGGGTGTGTCAATCTGTTTGCTAGCCCGTACCAGCGAGTCGTTACGTGGGCCAGATGCTGCAATGCTAGTGTAGTCCGTAACAGCGAGTCGTTACGTGGTCTAGACGCTGCATTACTTGGGTAGTCCTTAACAACGACTCGTTACGTGGACTAGATACTGCGTGGCTGGGGCAGTCCGTAACAGCGAGTCGTTACGTGGACTGCATCGCCGGAGCGTCGTGGTCGGTAGCTATGGCTTTGTCGTGCCAGATAGCTGTGCGGGCGTATCGTTTACGGTAGCTATGGCTTTGTCGTGCCAGATAGCAGTGCGGGCGTATCGTTGACGGTAGCTATGGCTTTGTCACGCCAGATAGCTGTGCGGGCGTATCCTTGATTGTAGCTATGGCTTTGTCACGCCAAAAGCTGTGGTGGTAGCTAAGGCTTTTCGCACCAAAGCTGTGTAGTAGCTAAGGCTTTTCGCGCCAAAGCTGTGCGAGCGTATCGGGCGGTAGCTAAGGCTTTTCACGCCAAAGCTGTGCGAGCGTATCGAAACGATAGCTAAGGCTTGCGCGCCAAAGCTCTGCACTGTCGAGTGAACAGGCCAGGAGGCCGAGGCTAAGATTGGCGTTATCTTAGCGCTGCGCGGATAGTGGAGCGGTAGCTAAAGGCTAACCCTTGCCTTTAGCGCTGCGCAGCCAAACGGACGAGCGGAACCGAGCGATGGTTAAGACCGGCTGGTCTTAGTGAGTCCTCTTCGTGTTTGCCTCCAGGCCGTCTATTTTGACTGGTCATTAATGACCGCCAGAGATGCTCCGACCCGCAGAAGGTGACCTATCATAGCCCTTAAAAAGGACCGTAAAAAAAGGTTGTTGAATCTACCACTAGAAGTGACGGTCAGGTGGGTGCAACCACGATAACGTAGGACCCGAGCCTCGTGGAGCCTCGTGGCCCCTGAGAGCGTCCGCGTAGACCTCTAAATTTTCGCCGCCTGAAAAGGGAAGAAAGGGAACTCCACTTCTGTCGCTCCACGTAAATAGAAAGTCCTTCTACAAAAAATGGACGCAGAAAATATGTACTTCTATAGTCCGGTATAGGCTAGCGAAGAGTATTACCTCCATTTTTATCGAATTATTTCTGGCAGAAGTGTTTTGCAAATGTTGATAAATATTAATTTATCCCTTTCTTAGCTGTAACGGCTGGTTAGAGTCGAAAAAGGGCTTAGTCATTTCTGGCTGTGCCCGGATGTTATTTTTCTAGGGCAAAGGTGTAATCCGATCTGTTTACGTTCGCAGGCCGGTCGCGGCATGCTCTTCTAGGTTTTCACTTTTCAGCAAAATATCATCAAGATAAGCGACTGCAAAGTAAAGTCCATTAACCATCGTATCCATTACTTGCTGAAAAATAGCTGGGGTGACCTTTATCCCCAAAATCAACCGACTGAATTTGAATATGCCTCTTTATCGTAAATAATTTGGAACATTCGTCGTCCCCTTCAATCTGCAAATACGAGTCGCTTAGGTCGATTTTCGAAAATATCCCCCCCACACACACACACTTAGTTGCGCAAAAACCTCTTCCGGCCCCGGAAGTGACTAATGATAATTTTTGAGGGCATTGTTTAAGCCCGTAGAGAAATCCGCGCAGATACATATCTCTTTAGATTTTTTCTTTATACCAACGTGAAGCCCAATCGCTATAGTCAACTTTAGATAAAACACTCATTTTTTTCGAATCTGTCAAGCTCGTCATTGATCTGTTTTAGCGATGCAAAGGGGATATAACTTTTCTTTTTGAAAACCGGTTGTACATTTTAGCTTTCATTTTATTGCATCAGCCTAAACCCCCAGAAAATACCTCTGAGAATTTAATTTTCAATTCTTTCTTTAAACTTTCTGCTTTAATTTATCGGCAAAACGAACTGATTAGACTGTTCCATAATCTAAACTGCTCCATCCAGTCCGTTCCAAAAAGGTGATTTGTATTTTTCATTACAGTCTTAATTTAAACGTTTTCTCGTTCAACGTCAAAATTGTTATAAATTTCCCTTAGAATTTTATTTTCTTGGCTGCAACACTACGAGCAGTTTTCTTGGGAACCATTAACGTTGGTTTTCCTATTTTTCCCATGTATATACATTTATTATGCTTAAGTCGAATCCGCAGTCCAATTGTAATTTAATATCTTTATTAAGGATTTTTTCCAGCACAAATTTCCTTATATTCTGACCAGCAGATTCATCCACATTTGTAACTTTAACCTAATTATTCACTTGTTTTTTTTTTTGTTTTTTTGGGGTTTTTTTGTTTGTTTTTTTTGGTGGGGGGGTCTTACTGTGAGTTTTCTTCTTTGCAACGAAAACATTCTTTGTTTTTGTGTGAACAGTCATTATGAAAATGTAGTTCTCTACATGCGTAACAGGGGGTTGGAGTAATATATTTTTCTTCACTTTATTTTCTTGACACACCGTTTTAATGTGCGACACACCACTTACTTTGATATTTTTAGCGTCTTGTTGAACATTTATAAACCTCTGACAATCTTCTGCTAGGTTTTGCGAAATCAGATTGGGTTTATTTTCAAGTTTATTCAAAACCCCTCAACTGATTTCAGTGTCTTTTGTCGACATCAAACCTTTATAGGATACACATTTTGTCGAAATTATTTTTTTGAATGAGGAGGTATGCGTTGACGGGACTTTTTTCGTCTTCACCGGAGGAAGTGGATTTGTGACGTGACCGGAACTAACACCGTTTTTGATGTTGAAGCGGAAAATAGGAAACTCGGCCTTTTTGGGGAGAAGACTTTGGTGAGAGCAGACAGCTCAAAAAGGAGCTACGCGCTTGACCGCTGAGAACCATGTGGCGTGAAGAAATTTTCCTCTGAATAGGAAAACTTCTAATGGCTGACTGAGAGCCTGATGGAGTTCTAACATGTATCCTTTATCAACTGCTGAATCTCCAATTCGAAAGGAGATATTTTTATTACTGACCTGAGAAAATTTTATCGAGTTACAAATTCAATTGCTGAGTCTCCTATTCGAAAGGACAAAATTATAATTACTAAACGGAGGCAATTCTTTCAAGTGTGACGTGGTATGCTACCGAGAGAGAGAGAGAGAGAGAGAGAGAGAGAGAGAGAGAGAAGGGGAGGTCAATTCCCCTCCCCATCTGTGTTTGAACCAACAGGCACTAAGACTGACCGTTAAAATGATATATGAATGGCGGCCAGCTCCCCACACTCTAGGACCTGCAGTCTGTGGAACAAAGAAAGGAATCCAGGTCACTCGAGTATCATGACCGGATTCAATGGTGGGAGAAGGTTAAAGTCAAATGATTGGCCCATAGACACTTAGAGCCAAAATGCCATTTTTCCATTAGTGAAATTTAGGAAAGAATCTTCAATTTTGGGACAGAAGTCAGCGTAGAAAGACATGCTGATTTTCAGCCGACCCCGGGGGAAGTCTCCCGTAAAAAGAGTAGAACAGAGTCTTTGAACGCTGACCTCAGCCGACTCCGGGAAGGTCACTCGCCCGTAAAAAGAGAGAAAGAAATCTGAACATTGAAACTCGTCAAAGATAAGTACAACTTAAATTGTTTTCCTTTTACAAATTCCTAAATGTTGGGAAGTTATATGTATTCAAAAAAAAAAGTGAGAAACTAAAAAGATTCTGTTTCATCAATAGTAAATTAGTGAATGAACTTTGTTACGTGCTTCAGTCCGGCGACTTAGACATTTTCTCGAATAAAAGAAAAAAGAAAGAAAAAAGAAAAAAGGAGAAAGAAGAAAACGACCGTTGAGAGACATTTATGTTTGATACTTCCTGTTGGCTTTATATTGCCGATATTTTAAAAGGAAACGAGAAAAGAAAAAGGAACAGTTTCTTAAATCTTATTATTTGTTTGGTCGTCGCCTATTAAAATTTTGTTATATTTTAAATGCACCCTTGTGTTGAAATCTTTTGGTTGTGTTATTTCTTCTATCGAGTCGTTTTCTTTTGCACATATCTGTTTCAGCTTCGTATCGCTGTCATTAATTCTCGCTAAACGTCTTATTGCCACCTTAAAACATTATAAGGGAATTTTGGAAATTTGACTATAGTTAATATTTTCTAACCTCAAAATCCGTTTTTCCGCTATCTGAGGGGGTAGGAAGACAAAGGACTTGGTGGAGTATGTGAACGTGAATTAGTACCCCTTTACCAGCGTCTGAGATCAGTCTAGCCCCAAATTAACCTCCACATTATTTGCCGGTTTACCATATGCCCGAAATAGGACTCTTGACTAGGACTTATTTTGCAGAGGATCAAGTGCCATACTTCTGTTACAAGACGAGATCTTGCCTTGATTTGAAAAAACAAAAAAAAAAAAGAAAAAAAGAAAAGAAAAAAAAAACGGAAGTTAACACTTCGAGTTCTCAACTCAAAATGAAAAGTTAGTCACTCACTCATGGGCTCCGCGCATAACTTCCGTTTGCGATAAAATAACAAAAAAAAAAATACATTAATAAATATCCAATCGGAACGCTTCCCGCGGGGCACAAAAATTGCCGTTTCTGAGCCTACAGAAAATATATAAATAGACGGACCAAATAATTATCACCAGACTTGTTCTTTCACACGACTCGTGTTAAAGATTCTTCGCCACCGTCCGGCGCCTGTCATCCGATGCATCAAACGATCGCCACCGCTAGGATCGCTGCCCTAATTCCGAGAAAACCATCCCTTCACCACGAGACAAGGGCAGTACATGAACTTTTTAACTACTACCACTGAATTCATTCTTTAACTGCGAACATATTTCTCCATTCTTTTCTCTGTACTTAATCTATTTATAAAAATTTTCTATAACATCATTACTGTGTTATTGTGAGTATCTATACATTCTTTGTTTTGCAACCATACGCGTTTCTCGCCCACAACATTCATATCACAGATATCAACAACTCAGAATATAACACTGGTGTCAAGCGTGCAGCAAAACAAGTATGGAATACTCCGGCCTTTCTCGATCAGAAATCTTGGAACTTATAAAACAGCAAAAAGCAGCGATTCTCCAAACGAAAATTGACATGGAGCCGGCAGATAACCCGCTAGCACAATTAATCATTAGTGAACTGAAAACAGACCTCCACGAACTTTTAACTGCTCTGCAAACTACCGCGCACGATCGATCGCACACATTGCAACAACACACCACAAACTATGAGCTTCTATTACGACAGCAGTCACTTCGGGACGCCACAAAATCCATCCGGACCTTCGAACCGGGCAGCGATGTAAACCGCTTCATTACCGACCTTAATAAGGCTTACACCATACATGTTAAGCCAGAATTAAGGGAATATCCTGCAATGGAGAAGGAGTTTATCAAGCTGGCAAAGCAACTACTGAACGAAAGCATCTTCCAGCAGATGGAGGACTCAAGACAGCCCACGTCCACGTTCGAGGAACTAAAGGCTTACCTTATATCCACCCACGGGAGCCAAATGACAAACTTTCAGTACCTAAGCCGAGCATAGGACCTTCAGCGACATGAGGGAGAGAAAGTCACTGATTTTGCAGGCCGACTTGAAAACACAATCCGAGAGGCCACAGTCCACATCACGGCAAAATTCAAGTCGGACAGACAAAATGCTGAGATGACGGCCGAAACTGCGTTTTCCCTAATGGGGGCCATGCTCATGAGTGAAAAGATCAAGGCATGGACACCTAACATCTATCCACACCTCGTCAAAACTATGGACAGACACTACTTAGCGGGTGGTATAGCCAGCGATGCGCAACGCTATCTTGATCGTGGTATCAAAACGGACATCACCACCGCCGCTGAAACCACTGCGCTGATGGCGAGCCAACCTACACACTCTGACAAATCTCGTAGCCTTGAAAGTGACAAGATACTAGCCGACGTACAGCTACAGTTGCTGGATCTGAACAAGCAACTGTGGCAAACCCACAGGCGGAACCCATCCATCGTTGACTGGAAAAGTCGAACCGCCCCCACCTACAACATGAAGCATAACCGGGCACAAAGAAGTGCTGGCCAACCCAGCCAACAAGCAATGTGCAAAAATTTTTTACGAGGCCGCGCATGCTTTAAGGGCAACAGGTGCCCATATTTTCACCCCCCTCATGCTCAAGCACACATAGTGACCACTGACACCGGTTTACCTGGAACAGATAGCAATCAGCACAACCATCAACATGCGACGCGCTTCGACGAACTGGATTTTCAGTTGGGACCGAACGAGATGTGATGACTCGTTCCCAGGTCCATGTATCCACTCAGCATCATCACACATTTAACGTTCAAATCCAACCTGATCTCCGATCGCCCCTTGTTCAGATCAACCTCCGCAACAACGGCATCACATGTTGGATTCCGGATGCACGACTTGCATCATTCCCATTTCTCGCTTACCTGAAGATGCAAGAAGACACATGTCCAAATCCAACATCCGAGTCAAGGGAATCGGAGGGAACATCTCTATTCTGGGCAAGCTCACCTGCGACATTACCTTGGGTGACGATACTTCCCCCGCTTTATGCAACGTCGACACACTGATCACGACATCAGACATTCCCATCTTGATCGGTCAGAACATACTCGGCCACCACACACTGTTATCCTATACTATCGATAACCAGAAGGCGACTGTAGAACTTGCGTGCACACTCCCATCTGGCAAGCTAAAACATACTGTCCCGCTCTCTACAACCGTCCATCCAAGGATAAAACCGACCCACAACCTTTCACACGGAACCCTAACCATTTCCAACGAGGAACCACGAGCCACAGCCAGATCATTGCCTAACGGGTTGACTCTCAACCAAAAACTCCATTGGCTTCAGCAAACCGTAGGCCTATCGCTTCCAGACCATCATAGCAGTAGTGAATTAGAAGCTACCGCCGATTTCCTCATCAGCTCTGCGAACATTCTCGGCACCGACGACAATAGAAGGGGCACTTTCATCAAGCCCATACGCATACCAACCAACGGCCAGTCCAGAAGCCAAAAACAGCACCCTATAGCCCAAGCACTGGAGGATGATGTTGACGCGGAAATTGCCCGCATGGCAAGTGAGGGTGTTATCGAACCTTGCAACGACCCTAAAGGATTTAACAGTCCCGTTTTTGCCGTCCGTAAGAAAAACGGAAAGATTCGAGTGGTCGCAAATTTCAAGAGGTGTTAGTCGATCTCGAGCCATACCCAATACCTACCATTGACTCGACATTCAACAAGATTGGCGAAGGTAACAAGTACTTCTCAACACTCGACCTCCGCAATGGCTATTGGCAAATCGTCATTGACGAACTTGACCGCCATAAAACGGCCTTTACTTGGAAAGGACGCTGTTTCCAATACACCCGTCTGGCCTTCGGTCTAACATCCGCTGGACAAATCTTCTCTCGATGCATAGCTGAGGCTCTCGACACAGTGGCCTCACGCGCGAACATATCGTCATATATCGACGATAATCTTGTCCACGCCAAAACCTTCGAGGAATATGTGACAGCGCTGGAGCAATTATTTATTGCTCTACGCAAGTTCGGATTAAAACTAAACCCGGAAAAATGCATTTTTCTTGCGTCCGAAGCTAAATTTCTCGGTCGCATCGTGAATAGTGACGGGTTCAAGGCCGACCCCGAATATGTCCGCGCCATTATCGACATGAAACCTCGACAACGAGAAAAGAACTACAAAGTCTCATCGGACGTCTCGTATGGATTCGGCAATTCATCGAGACACGCCTTAACGAGAGCATCAGAACCGACATGTTCTCCAATCTAATGGCCCCCATAAACGAACTAAATAAGCCCGGACGGACATTCGTCTGGACCGAAGGGGCCAACAAGGCTTTCAATAAAATCAAGAAGCGCCTCGCTTCACCACCAATCATTTCATTCCCCGACTTCACCGGACTCTTTACCCTCACCACCGACGCCAGCGATATCGCATGTGGGGCCATTCTCATGCAAGAGGATAAACACGGCCAAAAGAAAATAATAGCAGTGGCCTCACACACCTTTAACGCGACGGAGCGCAACTGGTCAACAACTGAACGCGAGGCATATGCGATAAAATGGGCCATCACCAAATTCGATTACTTCTTGCGTAGTCGTCCCTTCGTCGTCCTCACAGATCATCGATCTCTCACGTACTTGGATCAACGTGAATTCAACAATGCGAAGATACGACGACGGCAGGAGGAAATATCGTGCTACAAATTCGTCTTGGAATATGTAGAAGGCGAATCAAATGTCTGGGCAGACATGCTCAGTCGGAGATATGGCCACAGCAAGGACAAGCTTACGGCAGACCCGACACCTGCAGGGAAGCGCTTCAAACTCCAAGGCTCCAGTCTAAACATCTACGTTCCATCCTGGTGCATGGACGAAATCAAGAGCTCCCAGCTGCTCCCTGGGACTCACACAACACGGAACATTCAGCATCATCTGCAGGCCATCGACGCATTCCTCGCGTTTCATGCCACATCGACCATCCCGGTTGAAGAGATAGCTGACCACATGGGTATTGCAGCGGAACAAGCCTCTGATGACACACTTTCAAAAATCATCAGAGCTCTTCAGTTGGCAACCCCAAGACCGGACGCTACCCTACTCGACCCCAAAGATCATCGTACCGGGCTATATAACAAGCACATGCACCAATTCTACTTGGAACCTGGTACATCTGTATTGATGATCAGGGATACTACAAACACACCAAAACTGGTAGTACCCTACAAGCTCCGGACAAAATATCTCCACCAAGCCCATGACTGTGTCAACCACTCAGGGATCTCCCGCATGCAGGAACACCTATCCAGCTACTGGTGGGAATTCAAAAATCGCGATATCAGGGCGTATGTTCAGTCATGCCAAACCTGCGCTAAACGCAAGGGAAATTACGGCATGCGCCGAAACTGGTCCACAGGCCATTGCAAGAGAGGCGGAAAACCATTCGAGGTTGTCTACATAGATTTTGTCTCAATGCCCCTCTCAAAGGGCAAGCGGTACATCCTTACTATTCTAGACAGCTTCAGCCGCCACCTCATGGCCATACCATGCGCCAGAGACCGCGCAATCGACGCAGCCCGCGGACTCTACCAGTTCTTTCTTCGTCACCGCGAGATTCCCCGCATTGTCTCCTTCGACCGAGGAACCCACTTCACTGGTGAGGTCTACAAGGAATTTTGTGACCTAACTTCGATCACCCGGGAACTTCACTGCCCGTGGCGACCACAAAGCTCGGAGAACATTGAGAGGCAACACCGGACCTTAAAAAACGCCCTTTACACGATCTGCGAAGACAGAAACTGTGAATGGACGGACGTTCTCGAATCGGCAGTTTCCTCAATGAATGCCACAGCCAACACCGCCACTGGTGCATCCCCGCATTACATTATCACCGGCCGCCAACCAAACATTGGTCTACCGAAGATCCCCTGCCAAGACATCGTTAACAACAACCCAGGTGCTTACGGTATGCAGATAAACGCTTTGTTCCGACAGGTGCATCAAAGAGTCGCCTTGGCGAACAACGAGGCTGACCACAAAATGGAAGCCAAACTGAACCGCAGCATCTTCAAAGACCCGATACAAGTCGGTGACAAGGTGCTACTCCACCGACCGCAGTCCGCAACAGCCCACTTGTCTCACCTGCCTTGGATAGGTGACTTTGAGGTCACCAAAACGAACGGTTTGGTGGTCCAAGTGAAAAACGACAACTGTGAAACGCATTGGGTTCACCGTGGACACGTCCGTCGACTCGTACCGCGACCAAATGACCTGCAACACATGCATCGACCACCCCCACCTCCAGCTCTATCCCCACCTCACCAAATTCCCAATCACCCGTCGACACGACCACTCCTACCTCCTTGTCCACCCCGGCAACCTACCCATCACCCGTTGTCACGACTCCCTACACTTTCGTCAGGGGAGCATCTTGTCGCAAATGACTGCAGTTCCGGAGACAATACCCAAAACCCAACGAAACGAACAACACGCGGGCAACCCCCAGCACGCTTTAAAGACTTCGTTATGTGCCAAAAAACAAAATAAATAATACACACACCAACAAACAAAACAAAAACACACACGCAAGCAAGCACTAACAACATAGCAACCTCAAATCATGGTAAGATCTAGGGGAGCTGTTACAAGACGAGATCTTGCCTTGATTTGAAAAAACAAAAAGAAAGAAAAAAAGAAAAGAAAAAAAAAACGGAAGTTACCACTTCGAGTTCTCAACTCAAAATGAAAAGTTAGTCGCTCACGCATCGGCTCTGCGCATAACTTCCGTTTGCGATAAATTAACAAAAAAAAAATACATTAATAAATATCCAATCGGAACGCTTCCCGCGGGGCACAAAAATTGCCGTTTCTGAGCCTACAGAAAATATATAAATAGACGGACCAAATAATTATCACCAGACTTGTTCTTTCACACGACTCGTGTTAAAGATTCTTCGCCACCGTCCGGCGCCTGTCATCCGATACATCAAACGATCGCCACCGCTAGGATCGCTGCCCTAATTCCGAGAAAACCATCCCTTCACCACGAGACAAGGGCAGTACATGAACTTTTTAACTACAACCACTGAATTCATTCTTTAACTGCGAACATATTTCTCCATTCTATTCTCTGTACTTAATCTATTTATAAAAATTTTCTATAACATCATTACTGTGTTATTGTGAGTATCTATACGTTCTTTGTTTTGCAACCATTCGCATTTCTCGCCCACAACATTCATATCACAGATATCAACAACTCAGAATATAACACTTCCCTCGACGTCACCTGCGCATAAAATGGACTCTCGTCCTGGGATAATTATTTATGCAGCGTCACACAAGTTTTCTACCGTGGAATTGCTATACCGAGAACACAAAAATTATTAATGCTGAACACTAGGCTGGAAGGAGTTCTTCCCTTTAAGGCTCTTCATAACACGAAAGTTCCTACGTTTTAAGAAACAAATTGCTGAATTGTCTCAATACATTTTTCTTGATTACAATTGCTGCTGCTGTTCAGCTGAAGATTCTACTGTTGTGAAGACTTACAATTTTTAAAGGACATTTTTGAACCTGTAAGACTTTTATTTTTTAATTCTAACAAATTCTATTATTTCTTTGTATCCGTACCTCTGCTTTGTTCGTTGTTTTCGGCCCAAATCTTTTTCGGAGACAACTGTCAAGAGTTAACCGTTCGGTCATTCGACTGAACGCTAAAGTAAAATAATTTTAGCTGTGTGTGCTTTCTTTCTTTTCAAAAGAATATAATATGCCTGTTTTATATATATTTTTATCTGTAAATAAATAGACAGTTTATTGGAAGCACGTGTTACTTTTATTCCTCGTTTAATATTAGAATTAAAATTGACACACGTGAGGGTGGTTATCTTGTGGTTAAAGAACCGTGAGTTATCACCCTTACAGTGTGGTTGTTTTTTGTTTGTTTTGTTTTGTTTTTCTTTTTACGTTGAAGGACTTGTTTCTTGTGTTATTTTTTGTAAGAAACATAATCCTTTGATTTTCTTTAGTTTTAGATAAATCAATTAAGAACACGTAGATAATATTCTAGAAAAAAAAATCAAAATCTCACATAGAATTTATTCTCTTATATTTCTAAATCAATCAGCGAAGGACACATAGAATAGAATATTCTAGAAAAATCAGATCAGAAACTAACTTGTAGGAAAATTTGTCACAGAAACAAAAATAGTTAGGTTCCAAAATAAATAAGTAATTTCTGTGAATCTGACTGCTTGAGACAGGACATGGGTTGTGTCTTCACCGACGTTCACACATTTGAACTTTATTTGATCTGTAATAAACTTGAAATATTTTACTTTGATCCGGTTTTATTTTACCAAAAAGTATAAATACCAAATTTTTTTATTTCAAAGTAGAGACCGACATGCCAACAGACAGGCACAGCACAGTACCATAGATTTGACGTCAACGATTTAAAGTCTGAAAGATTCATACATACCAGGACTCACACGTATTGGGGCCTCCGCGATATATATTACCATTATAATAATATTATAGCGATGGCCACGACACGTATACACACTGTTACGTGGTCTACCACTGAGAAGAGAGAAATAAGGAATTTCTACTACCCCTCCATTTGAATTAGCAGGCCACCAAAGAATGACCGTTAAGAGAGGGATAGGAATCTAGGTCAATCCCTTTCGGCTGAAGTAACGAGCCCAGGTCAGAATGGAAACCAACAGATGTTTGCACTCTGTGACCGGATGGGTAAAGAATGGGGTATAGGGACATATAGTAGTCCTAACGAATCGCCTGACAGGGGGAGAAGAAGATAGAAGCTAAATGATTGGCTAGAATCCCAAAGCGGAAATAGCCCCCTTCTTCCGTCAGCAGAAATAGGGGTAAAGAATATCAGTTTTAAAGATGATGTCGCTGTGAGAGGACGCGAGTCTCTTACCAAGACGCCGGGTGAAGAAAGCGGAAAGAATCTTGGACAAGAAGAAGACCTATGCCTTCAAGCCAGAGCATTATGAATATATAAAATTCCGTCAGCCCGTAAAAGAGAAAATACTCTCCGAAGGAACCTTCCGAAAAGATAAGTAAACATTAAAACTGTTTCTCCCTACACCCAATTATGTACTCTCTCTCTCTCTCTCTCTCTCAATTTAGATAAAGACTAAAGAAAAGGAGAAAAGGAAGAAAGACATTTATAGTTATATATTATCTGCTGATAATATAGCCGACATGTTGAATATATGTGTCCGCGTGTGTATTAAAAAGATTGATATATTTTAATGTCCCCACGTGTTGAAGTTTGCTCATTGTGTCGATTGCTGTCAAGTTGCTTATTTCATATTTATTTTTCAGCTTCCTTCGCCTTAAAATATTCTCGCCTAAATTGTCCTATTATTTCCTTTAAAAATATTATACGGAAAACTGGAGTTGTCGACTACTATAATTAATATTATTATATCTAAACCTAGAGGTCCATATCTTCCATTGTTCTAGGGGTAGGAAGAGCTCGTGGCTTGGTGGGTGTGTGTGTAACGTGAAGCTTGGAAGCCCCTTGCCAGCGGCGGTCAATCTAGCCCCAAATTAACCCCCATATAATATGCCAGTTCCTATATGCCCGAGAAAGGACTCTGAACAAGGACCTATTCTACGAGGGATCAAGTGCCAGACCGCCCCGTCTTCACGGTGCGAAAAATAAACTCCCCGTTTGATTATAACAATATTTAAATGCACCAGCTCCCATACGCTTTTAAATGGTTGCTCATCCGGGGATCTTTTTATTTTAATTTGCCGTCACAACACACATACACATGTATGTAAGTACAAGTCTATCTTCTCTCTTTAGTTTGGACAACTATGAACATATTCACACATATACACATATTCAATTTGACTGACAATATTCATGTTTTACATACACACATATGAACACCTTTTAAATAATCATTTCCTCGCCATTTTCGAGCTGATATAGAATATAAAATATTTTGTTTTTAGTGTTCTTGTTTTTGTCAAATTTCTCATGTCTACGTTGTTTGTACAAATTGTGTTGTATTATTATGGAACCAACACCCGAAGTTTTACTTTTTGCAGAACCTCGGGAAATACTATTCATCCACATCTTGAACATATGACATTCTTTTTGGAAATTAGGTTTCACGATATCTTGGAAATTCTTGATAAGTTCTGTGAAACGTGAGTCACGCGAATCATTAGCTACAGTGGGGAATAGAGCAACAATATTATGAATTACTCTGGTGCTGCTTAAATTTGTGAGAAGGTCTCTCAGGGAACGTCTTTTAACATCTATTAGCAAATCGTAGTGGTCGATGAAATCAACTCCTAAAATCGGTTTGTCTATATCAGCAATAACAAAGAACCAGACAAATTCTCGTTTTAACCCCAAGTCCAGCGTCACCCATTTCTGGCCGTACGTCTTAATGACAGATTTGTTAACTGCTTGCAGGGTTGATTTATCACTACCCATAAGCCTATCTGAATTAGTAGCAGGAAATAATGATATTTGTGCCCCGCTATTTACCAAACATTTTAATCCTGTAGAGACGTTCTGAATATATAAAAGGCGACTTTTTGTCACCTCACCGGCATACATAGTCGCAGAATGTTGCTGGCTTAAAAGTTTTCCCGAATTTGTAAAATCATAGGGTAGGTAACATGTCTGTGCTCAGTTTCCGTATTTTTTATGGATATTCCACTCTTTCTTATTTTTAGTATTCGACAGGCTCTTTTGACAACCCCTGTCTCTCGGTATGAAATATCTCCGACCATTTCTATATGTAATACCAGACATTGGTTAGAGTGTTCGCCAATGGCCCGAGAGACCTGGGTTCAATTTCAGGTCGAGTCATACAAAAAAAAAATGGTACTTGATGCCTCATTGATTAACACTCAACAATATACGGTCGGGGTCAAGGGTAAAGTGGAGCAACCCAAGGAAAGGAGTAGCGCCCTCCCTTACTACTCGGTGTAGTAGCCATCTAAAAGGGAGCCCTCGGGTCACTCTCGACTAAGGTCGCCAATTTTACTACTTATTTCTGGGTGTAAAATAATTACGCCCTCGGACGGGAGAAGCTGTGGCATAACCATCTTTAAAGATGACTATCAGGGTATCTAACAATTTTTAAACATTGCATTACCTCAGCTAGGGACTCTGTGTTGTTGCGACTGTCCTTAATTTGTACACTAGCAATGTGGACGTCTTCCGAAGTCATGTCCGCCATTTTGTCTGCAACCTGAGCTAAATTCTCCAAACACTGACCGTCGCTGACGGCTGCCAAAATTTGCTGCCATTTCTCAGATAACCGGCTTAAAAATATGTGCCTTATTATGGGGTTCTCTTTATTCGCTAATTTTTTTAGTTTCCGTAAGAATTCTGAAGGCTTGTTATCACAGAGTCTTTCCTCAAACAAAAGATGGGCTATTTTTTTTGTCCGACACTGCAGTTCTGTTTAAAATTTCCCTTTTTAATTCTTGAAAAGGGTTCGTGGATGGCAGGTTTAGAATAATATCCCTGACCGTTTTGGCTATTTCAGCCAAATTTTGAAGTGTTTTGAGGGGGAAATTTTGTTGGCTGAGTTAATAAAAGTTTGGGTGGTTTAGGAGAGAATACCGGTGATATTCTAAGAGAAAAATAAGAGGAAGTGTAAAAGACATAATGAGCAATTAACGTGAAAATAAAAGAACAAATTAAAGAGAGAAAAAAATATATACATGCCGAACCAGTGACTGTTGATAAGAAAAAACTTTGAAAAAAAAAAGAAAAAAAGAGAAAAAGAACCATAAAATGTGGTTGAAAAAAAAATGAAAAAAAAAGAAGAAAATGAGGGACAATACGAACACTTTTTTTATCTTTATTTCAATGACTTTTGAGTTTGGGACTGATGCATGTTTTTTTGTAGCATTGTTTTGTTAAGATTGTATTGCTGAAAATTTTGTTGATCAGTTCGACATGAGGAGGAGCGGCACATTAGTTTAAGAAAATAATTTGTCATCATCGATGTCAAATAATTTTATTTGTGCATGGATAAGCATGTAACGTAATGGCCAAGGGATTTCGGTTCATGCCTTTGAGTTTAGTTAGGTTGAGAACCTTTCGGCTCAGCACATGGGTTAGTTAGGTGCAAACATTGGTGCAGGTGTTAACGCGGACGCGCGCACGCGGACGAAGGTGTCATTCAGATGTCACAATAGTTCAAGACGAAACGGGTGACGGAGTGCGAGTGACGTCACGCACCGGAAGCGCGCAGAGGTTTGGGGAGAATTGAAAGTTAGGGAGTTGAATACTAGACGCCAAACGAGGAGAATCGACTTTTGGAGCTCGCAGACGCGAGGCGAACTTGTGCCCTATGGGGACCGCTCGAGATGGGGGTCAAATGAATAAAATATGTATAGAAGATTGTGTCTCTCCTCCTTATGTCGAAACCTTTAAGTCAAAGTTAATAAAAAAGGTTTCGTACCTGAACAAGAAGTCGTTACGTGTTTTCGAATTTCGAGATTCCTATGTTCTTTATATGTTCTATCGTTATGAACATTATATGTCTATTTTGCGTATGGCGTTAATTGTCGCCATAGTACATTTGGATGGACAATTTTTAAAAGCTTGTAAAAAATGAATCCCCAAAATTTACATGATTATTAATGTTACGTTCCGCTCTCTGGCCAAACAAACGACAACACAGAATATATATAACAATATATATTTATTTTCTCGACAGACGCTTGTGTGAAGTAGGAGCAGTCAGGAGAGGAATTAGAATCGTTCGTCTATGAGGCTTGAACTCTTCGATGTAAGTAGACGATGGCCGAAACAACACACACAGGGCAACGACGGGACCAGCTTTCGTGAACAGCGGAATTTTTTCACTCTCTTCCGTTCAATTCGTCGGCCTTATATTACCTTCAAACTCCCACGCGGAGATATGGACACGCCTCCACGCCCCCGCAATTTCTTCCGATATCTGGCGATCGGGATGTGTCACTTCCGCCGTCTTTGGAATGGCATGTGTAATCGTCATCGAGCGGAAATAACTGTCATGCAGTTCACAGGTCACTCTCTTCCGGTGCATCACTTTGTAGCGGTACGGTGGGACCTTCCCCTTGTCCCATATTGTCAGCCAAGCTCACCGATGCGATTTCTTTCGATTACTGGCCATTGGGATGTGTCACTTCCGCCATCTTTGGAATGGTATGTGTGATCGTCATTGAGCGGAAATAACTGTCATGCAGTTCACAGGTCACTCTCTTCCGATGCATCACTTTGTGACGGCACAGTGAGATTTTTTTACCTTGTCTCATATTGTCAGCCAAGAAGTATTTTACATTAATATCATCAACAAATTCTTTTATACCATTGTAGCAGAAAGAACTTCGTATTTTTGTTTGGCGCGTTAATTAATTTGACCGTTAGGATCGACGGATATTCTCACCCAATCAGGATGACTAATCCTATTCATCCCGGACCATTTTTCTGGGCAGCACCAAATTGGGGAAAAGCCGCCAAACACTCTCTTCCTCAGAAGCTTTCGAACTGGACAGACGTGCTTACTGTCCGCTCTCTTCATTAGCAGCAGCATCACGACACCATGAGGAAAGCCATATAATTTATGGACCTCTTGAGTCTATTCTCATAGATCAAGGGTTGAATATGAATTAGATGAATTCAATACGCCACACACAGGAACAACTTTAAGTCACCTTCAACTTTGGCTATGTCGATTGCGACGCAAAATTTCGCTCAGACATCCGAACACTTCATCCCTGGGAAACATTTTCTGGAGACATTCACACTTCTCTCCCTAAACGACTATGACCACATATTCATGGGCGACGATAACGTTCCTGTCCTTAACCAGCAAACACGACCTTTGCTACATCTATGGTGACCATATCTTGCTCACACATTCAACAATGCCTTAACCGTAACGCTGCACATTTCGCTCAAGCATTTAGTTGCTAAAATTCCTTATTAACTCCATAACTATTTCCTTCCTTCCTTCCTACGAGACTTGCAGCATAAACGTAAACCCTTTATTCCACGCTGCCATTAAAACTATCATAAAAACTTTCCGACATCTGGATTCTTCACTCTTTTATTTTCCAACAACATTTAGCGAGGAAATAACAACGTAAATAACACGTAACATAACTATATTTTATCGCTAAACCATTATCAAGAAAGATGGGATAAAATTCTGATATAAATCTTATTTGCAGAACTCAAAATATCTTTATTTGAATAGTTGTTTAAATTTTTGATGACTGGATCTACAATAGAAATGGGGAATTTTATTGTGAATTATTATTTTACATTCACCAATTTTCTGGTTTAACCTGTTCTCAGAAAATCTTCTTTTCTTAATGATATAGATTATTTTAGTAATCTTGAATTATTTTTTAAAACAACTAATAGTTTATGGGATTTTGAAAACTGTAAAAGTTAATATACATACAAAATTTGAATTAGTTACTTCAAATATCCTTAATTTATCAGAAAAAAGTCCATCAAATATAAATTTAAGGAGAAAATATGCTTAACTTATTGAATGTTATCTTTTTAATTTCATGGGCTTAGAACTATCAAAGATTATTTACTATGAGACGAAAAAATGTACTTTTTCACATAATCATTCACATTATGAACATAAAGAAATGATTTATCAGTTACTCAAGACTATATCAATTATTGAAAAAAAAAAGATTAATTAGCCAAGAAACACTTTATTCTCAGAAGCTATGATTCTCATGGATTCCTCAATAAAATATATTTGAATTAAACCAGTGCTTTATTCAAGCCACCTTTAGACTCAGTTTTCTGAATTAATTATTGATACTTTTATTTTAGTGACCATTGATAGTATTGTGAAATGAATACAAAATGAACACTATTGTTACAATGTCTTAAAAAACAAAAATCAGATGAAGGTTTACATACAACTAAAGTAGATCTAGACATTGCATGCCAAAAATACCTTATCAAAAGTCAATCAATGTTTATTCTAAAATTTTCAAAAAGCTTTCAAACAATCCACCTAAAAAAGCCAAATCCTCAGTTCAGTTTGTCTCATTAAACATTGCAATGAATATAAATATATTCTTTATTTCAGCTGTTATATATAAAATACATAAATATTATAATATTAAAATGTCACCTAGGTTATTTACCAATCAAGGCTAGAAGTATGATGCACCCTGAGAGAATTGAACTCACAAAAAAATGGTCTGCTAACCTCGCTTCCTGACCATTACACCACGTAAGGTGTCCTTATGCCAACTTATTTATAAAATGTTTAAGTAAGGGAGATAACACATTAGCTTATTTATAAGTTATCTCCCTTCTACATTTTATAAACGCTGATTCATTAAATTTCAGCACTATTATTTTATTTTCTTTCAATAAGAGTTTAAAGTTATATATTCTTTTTTATGTACGTTATTGTCTCTGTAATGTAGCGTGATGTAGAGAAAACTCAAAAGCAGTGTAGCTAGGTTTAAGCGCCCAAGCTTTATTCACCGGAAACGTTGCAGGCTTACGAAGCTGTTCCTTATTTTCACACGCGCCGTTTCGCAGGAGGTTGTAGCCGTAGCTACGTATTTTATAACATTCCCCTCAGTTTTATTGGTTTGGAGTGCTTCACACACGAACGAGATTGTATAAGATGTACGTTGTAGTCGGTATGTGTGTGTGTTTGCTTAGGCGTGGGGAGTTTGACAACACGGTGTCGGGGTGACTGAATGTATTTATGCTATTTATGGTCCTTGACTATTTAACGTTAATTTTGATATTTAAAATAAGGGTTTAATATTTATGCTTCCCCACAAGTTTAATGTTGAGGTTTGATATAGAGTTTGGTGTTTAGTTTAGAATTAAAGGTAGTATATAGGCACATGAAAAAAGTTGTAAATGAAGGAAGCCAATGAAATAAATGAGTGAAGATATGAAACAAATAAAAGTTGTAAAACGGCGTGGACAAAATGAACATTTAAAACAAGGCGACGAACAAAAACAAATTTATATTCTACAACAATAAAACTTACATTGATACATAAAAGAAATTACTAACTCTACAAACAAAATAATAGTGTGTGTATATGTGTGAGCTCGTATGTGTGTGTGTGTGTAATACAACTAAACTATAAAAGAATTACAAGTTTAAAATGTCCTTTTTTATGATTAGAAACGGGCAGTTTCTCAGAGACTGGAAAGCGTCTCATAGTCATTGTATATGAATGTCTGCGAGGCCCATCCATGGTGTTGCTTTTCTCTCCTGTTGATTCACGCTGAAGGGAGTGTATTGCTGCTGCGAAGAAATTTGGTAAAAGAGAACAAGGGTGTTTGAAGACGACGTATTTATAGAAAATACGCGTCTTGTAGGTGGCTGAAAAACGCAGGACTTGAATTTACGTGCGGACGTATTTTTAGACATGTCACGTGGTTCTCCTGGCCAATGGTTTCCCGAGACTGAATATTGAGAGTCCGCCATCTTTGTGGGAACAAGTGGCATACCGCCTAAAATAATTCATAGGAGTGTAAAGTCCTATAACGGCTAGACTTGCGAAGTTGTTTCTCATGTGTCGGGGGTCGTTGTGACCCTGGTTTCGCCTGAAGGTTTTTTGTTTCAGCTGGCACTGGTATGGATGCATGTTCTGGCACTGCAGGTACACTAGTTGGGAGAGTGGTTGGTTGACGGATGTGGGTTCTATTCCTTCTATTGAATCTTCCACTTACTTGGACCCCGTAACTGCGTGGTGCTTCTTTGCCAATGACCGTCCCAGATTTCTTGTTGCTGTTAGAGATTTGTGGGTGGCATTTCACCCTAACAGGCTGTCCTATAGTGAGATCAGGTAGTGGCTTGGTGTGACGGTCATAGTATGTTTTTGCTGTTTGTCTCTTCCTTATGAGCGTGCTTTGTATCTCTGCTTGCACTTGTGGTTTGTAATCAGTGGTTTTGCAAGGTAACATGGAGCGAGTGTGCCTGGAAAAGAATCTTTGTGCTGGTGAGCTGTACATACCAGGTGTGGTTGCATTACACCATTCCAGTATGGCTCTCCACATGTCTGTGCCTTCCTTTGTTGATTTTTTATGATCCCTTTCATCAGCTTCACTGCCGCTCCAGCCCGACCGTTCGATTGATGGTGATGAGGACTGGAGGTTATGTGCTCGATGTCCCATGACTTCAAGAATCTGTGGAAATCACTGCTTGTGTAATTGGTCGCGTTGTCGGTTATCATTGCTGCTGTTGCATCATATGCAGCAAAGATGAGTTTGAGCACTTTGATGAGGAAGTTTCCACTTAAGTCTGGGAGCTGGCTAACTTCCTCAAAATCTGAGTATATATCAACCAATACTACAAAGTGTTTGCTGTTTAGTTCAAAACAGTCACTGGCCACACACTGCCAGGGGTGGACTGGTATTGGGTGGGTCATCAGAGGTTGTCGCTGTTGCAGCGGTTGGGTCAGTTGGCAGGTTTCGCACCTTCAAACTGTCTCAGTGATCTCTGCATGCATTCGTGGCCAGAACATTATATCGCTGGCTGTGTTCAGTGCGTACTGAATGCCAAGGTGAGATCTGTGTACCCTGGTGATCATCTCGGGTCTAAGTTTGGTTGGTATGATGAGGCGTGTGTCTCGGTATGCCAGGCCATTTTCAGAAAACAGTTAATCACGGTATTCATGGCTAGTATTCTCTCATGTTTAGTGGGCTGTCGTTTTTGTCCTCTGGCCTGCCCTTTTTTGAGACCTTTATTAGTGTCTGTAGTGTTGTGTCATGACTGGTTTCCTCTCAAATCTGTGAGAGGCGATGGTCTGTGACAAAGAGGGTATCTTCCATATAATTATTTCCCAAGTCTCTTATGAGTTCCTGTTTTTGCAGTTGGAATATGGTGCAGTTATCTTCTGTCGTGGCTTGAGCGGTAAGTAGTGATGCACGAGACAGGGTATCGCTAATGTCCATTTGGGGTCCTGGCTTATATTTCACATCTAAGGAGTATTTTTGGAGCCTTAGCCGCATCCGCTGGAGTCTCTTTGGGCTCACGTGAATGGGTTTTGCGAGTATTATCTCTAGTGGTTTATAGTCGGAGAATACTTTACCGAGAATGTATTGTCCAAAACATTCCGCGGCCCTTCATGTGTTAGGACTGCCCCGAGACCGACTTCTAAGCTGTCACATTCAAGTGAGACTTCCTTACCGACGTCATAGTAGTGAAGAATAGGGGCTTTGGTGATAAGCTGTTTGATCTGAGTGAATGCTGTTTCATGTGGTAGCAAGGCAAACACAGATTCCTTGTCCAGTAATCGTCGCAGTGGTTCATATACTGTACTGAGTTTGGGTGCATACTTGGCAAGGTAGTTTACAACTAGTAATCGCTGAACGCCTAGAATGTCTTTAGGGCGTTGTATCTCTGATATTGCTTTGACTTTGTCCGGATCCGGTCCCAGCCCCTGTGCACTGAAAATGTGTCCCATATAGCTGACGGAGCTTTTTTTTTTAAGGTGAACTTAATAGGGTAGAGCTTTACTCCTTCTTTGCGGCACCTTTCCAGAAGTGCCGTGAGGGCAGCATCGTGGCTTTTTTCAGCTTCCGCGTCGCTGTCATCGGACCCATAGATTATGGTGTCATCTGCAATCACTTGGATGTTATGGAGTCCTTCGAAACAACGGGCGAGTCGTCGGTGCCATTCTTCGGGGGCTGAGCTGATCCCAAATGGCATTCGAAGCCCGCGTATTCTGCCAAATGGGGTCCAGGCTTTCTTCATTTTCGTTGCAATTTCCTCAACTGTTGGCGTTGGGTAATGGTTACGCCTGATCGCCTTGCTCAGATCGTATGGGTCAATGCATATCCGCAATTAATTTGGTTTCCGAATAACAACCAGGTTGTTGATCCATGGAGTTGGCTTTGTGACTCCTTGGTTGACCATTTCCTCAAGTTTTCTTTTTTAACTCTGTTTTAAGTGGCAGAGGGACTCTGCGAGGATGATTTTGCATAGGCTTGACGTTTTGGTCGATTTCAATTTTGAATTCGCCTGATAGCTTTCCTGTTACATATCCACATAGGTCCACGTCCAAAAATACGACCAAGATGAAAATACATGAAATGTACATATTCATACCGATAGGAATCCGAAAACACTCGAAACACTTGACGACACTCTTCTGGTTCAGGTACGAAACTTTTATTTACCTTTTTGAGTTTAAAGGTTTTTCGACACGAGGAGAGAGAGACACAATTTCTTTCTATGCTGACTTTTCCCTCTGACCCCACCACGTGTGGCACATTTCGTAGACCCCAACTGGTCTCGCCATGGCGAGCTCCGAAAATCGACTATCTTTTTCTAGCGTCGAATCTCAACTCCAACTCACCCGACCAACGCGCGGCGCCCGTAGCGCACAAAGTCGTCTGACCTCGCCCAGGTCTGAATCTCAACTGCTTTTTTTCAAGTCCCCCAAATCCCCCGCTTCCGGGCATGACGTCATTCACGTCTCCGGTCCTATTTTCTTTCTGGGGTTTTTATTGTGACATCTCTGATTGTCACATCCGCCCCGCGCGCGCGTGAACAACTGCACTCAAATAGCCCATGCACTAACTCACTCATGCACAAGGCGAAATCTTCTCGGCCTAACTAAACCGAAAGGCAAGATATATAAAACGAAAAATGATAATATAAAAAAAATCCCTCCGCAATTATATAACATTTCCCAGGCCAGAGAAAATGTCTTCTTAGTTGCTGAGGATGTCTTCTTTTGTGGTTGGCTTTGCCTCCTTTACTTCACTCAGCTGTCGCACACATTCTGTATTGAAAGCTATGAGCTTGTAGTGGGTGCATGTAGCGAGTGAGAGTAAGTTCTCGTCCGTATTTTACGGGTATTACTTCACGATTAGTTCCACCACAAATACAACACAAATTTTTACAAGCACGTAAAACAAATGGAATATGACAACAACGAACATTAAGAAACAAAAATTTAATATTCATAACAAAACAGGAATGAAAATAAACGAGAAACATAATGTGCGAGTGGCCTTTTGTAGAAATACAGTTATGGCCAGTTAAATGAAAATAAGATTGTTCACAAGTGTGTGTGTGTGTGTGTGTGTGTGTGTGTGTGTGTGTGTGTGTGTGTGTGTGTGTGTGTGTGTGTGTGTGTGTGTGTGTGTGTGTGTGTTTAAATGTTAATAAAGTTTATCAAATAAATGGTTCCATGGTTGGCCGAAGTAAGTTGGATGAAAATAATTGTCTTTACTTATATATGTAGCATTATTATATATATATATATGTGGGTGTATATGAATGATGGACCGTACATATGGGTCTTTGCTTTCATTAAGTATGCACTGTGTTTTTTCTTAAGATTTTGGCGACAACGTGTCACATTGATGAAAGAAAGTTGCAAGCCTTTCCCGTTGCCCGTTTCCTGACCTCTAGTGGTAAGTCTTTTTGGGTAGTAGACGGAATGACTTTTTTGGCCGTGGAAGAAATAAATTGAATGACCGACGACTGACCTGGTTGAATAAATTCTTCGTTATTTATACTTTAGTAGTGGATCAAAAAATAGTTTTATAGCAGGTCCTAAAATTTAAGCGCGTAGACATTTCCTGACCAATCAGATTCGTATTTTTACTAATTTGTTTTAGAGCCTAAAGAAAATTTCTATTAATTAATTTCAGATCCAGATTTTCTAGAATGTTCTTATTCTATGTTTGTAGCTGATTGGTTGAAAAATAAAAAAATGTAACTTCAATGCTAATGTGGTTTTGATCCAAAATTTCTAGAATGTTCTTATGTATGTTTTTGTTGCTTATTTTAAGGCTAAAAAATGTGTATTCTATAAGCTTCAGAGCGGAGCTAGCCTGTCCGGAAAGTAATGACGGTGAGTTGCTCTCCACAACTTGGAAGGTGATTTTTTTTTTCTTATTCCTTTCACTTCACAGTGGAGTGTTACTGAGCCCATAGGAGTTGTCATACAGCTTCAACTTTTTGTGAGACGGCTGTAAGGGTGCTTTTGTAATGCGTTTGTAGTCAGCCTTGTTCCTGTATACAAGAATTAAACATATATCGTTGGTATAGGATATTTTGTTTGGGTTCAAAGTAGTTTGTGAATCTTTCCAAAATTTTTTGTGTGTCTCCTCGTTCTTCTGTCGACATTGACAGGTTTTTGTATATTTGCAGACATTCCTTGCTGATTACCGAAAAAAGTGTGACTACCTGTACGTTTACTGCTTTTTTTCCAATATCCGTCGTGGTCGCATAGTTCTCCCATGTTAGTTCGAAAAGGGCCGAGTTTTCTCGCAGATCGCCGTCCATTTCCATTTTTGCTGGTGGTGGAATTGCGTATGCCATGTTTGTTGCAGAGTCGATAAGCATGTCGACCCCGCAAATGATTTAAGTTTAATGCGAGCGAGTAATGACAGCCAAAGACAATGAAGGAAACAAAGGCGAGGTAACAGATACAACAAAAGTGACCATTTATTGTCGGAATTATAAACGTATGTGTAAAGTCCGTGGCGGTTGTCTTTGGGTCTTCAGCTAGATGGGTGATGTCGATAGCTGGTATGGTCGAGTCGTAAATGTGCGCAGCTGAATGTTCGATGCGGGTAGCTGGCGTAGGTCGAGTCGTGGAGATACAGCTGGATGTTTGATGCGAGTAGCTGTCGGTTGAGTCGTAGAATGCAGCTGGACGACTGTTGCGGGAAGCTGAGGTCGGTCGAGTCGTTGAATGCTGCTGGACGATCGTTGCAGGAAACTGAGGTCGGTCGAGTCGTTGAAAGCAGCTGGACGATCGTTGCGGGTAGCTGAGGTCGGTCGTGGTTGTTAAATCGATGTCCCGGTTTTGACAGTACGTTGGGTTAACCGGGGGCGTGTCGTTCTGGTTACTAGCTCGTACAGCGAGTCGTACATAGGCTAGTTATTGCAATGCTAGGGCAGTCCGTAACAGCGAGTCGTACGTGGACTGGATGCTGCATTGCTGGAGCGTCGTGGTTGAAGTCGGTATTGGCTTGGTCGTATAGAGTCGAGCGAGTTGGTGACTAAGACTGATCCGTGTCTTCGTACTACGGACCAAGTGAACAGACGGGGAAACCGTAGCTAAGGTTTGCCAGGCCTACGAAGTCAAGCGAGCGGATCGGTGAAGCTAGGGCTTTGTCGTGTCCCTAGCTGTGCGGGCGTATCGTTTACGGTAGCTATGGCTTTGCCGTGCCAAAGCCGTGCGGACGAGTCGGGACGATAGCTATGGCTGTGTCGCGCCAAAGCTGTGCGGACGTATCGAGACGATAGCTAAGACTTTGCGCGCGAAAGCTCTGCACTGTCGAGGGAACAGGCCAGGAGGCCGCGGTTAAGATTGGCGTTGTCTTAGCGCTGCGCAGATAGCGAAGCGGTAGCTTAAAGCTAACCCGTGCCTTTAGCGCTGCGCAGCCAAACGGACGAGCGGAACTGAAGGAATGGTTAAGACTGGCTAGTCTTAGAGTCCTCTTCGTGTTTGCCTCCGGGCCGTCAACTTCGACTAGTCGTTAAGGACCGTCAGAAGGAGACCTCTTATGGTCCTTAAAAGGACCTTTAGTGCATATCAATGTGATGGAAAAAAGGGGTGAATCTACCACTAGAAGTGGCAGTGAGGTGAATGCAACCACGATACGTAGGATTCGACCTCATGGAGCCGAGTGGCCCCTGAGAGCGTCGTGAGACCTCTGAATTTCTCGCTGCCGAAGTCTTGTTCATATGAAGGAAAGACAACATCACTTCTGTCGCGTCACGTAAATAGAAATTCTCCTATAAAAAAATGGACGTAGAAAATAAGTCCTTCTTTAGCCTGATATAGGCTAGCGAAGATAATTAATTCCATTTTTATAGAGTTATTTCTGGCAGAAGTGTTTTGTAAATGTTGTTAAATGTTATTTTATCCCTTTTTTTTTTTTTTAGCTGTAACAGCAGGTTAGGGTCGAAAACGACTTCGTCAATTCCGGCCGTACCCGGATGTAGTTTTTCTAGAGCGAACGAGTAATCCGAACTGTTTATGTTTGTAAGCAGGTCGTAGCATGTTTAATTGTTGAGGAGGTTTTGTCCAAATTCTGAGCTTGTTTAAATCCACGTGGTTCGATAAATGTTTCTTCCGTACGAAGATGAGAGTGTACGTAAACACTAGAATCCGGAGTATAATATTGCGCACGTTTTGCTGAATGTGGTGAGAGTGTTCACAGAGTGTGTATGTTTAATTCCAAAGAAAAACATCCCACTGACGCCATGTAATGTAGCGTGATGTAGAGAAAACACAAAAGGTTTAAGTGCTCGTGCTTTATTTACCGGAAACGTTGCAGGCCTACGAAGCTAGTCGTATTTTTCACTCGCACCATTTCGCAGGGGGGTTGTAGCCGTAGCTACGTACTTTATAACAGTCTCTAATCAACGACATTATTTTGTTGTTTCATGTGTCTGTAGTCAAATATTTGTAGAACTTTCTCAAACACCCTCAAAAGAGGTGTTCGAAATAAGCCCATCAATACTGTATCCACCAGTGTCACTTCTTTCTCCATCATCACGTGTAGTTTGATAACACTTATTCTTTTGATTGTTTTTGCTACATCACACAAACTTTTATTGTCTGTTATAATCGGCAAAGAATTTCTGCAAATATACAAAAACATGCCAATGTCGGAAAAGGAACGAGCAGACATACACAAAAAATTGTAAAGACTCACAAACTACTTTGAACCCAAAGAAAATATCATATACCCACGATATATGTTTAATTCTTGTACACAGGAACAGGGCGAAATGTTCGACGCATATTTGATCAAACTAAGACACCTAATCAAAACGTGTGAATATAGTGCCCTTGAGGAAGAACTACTGCGTGACTGAATTGTAACAGGTGCCAGCAATAATTATGTTCGGGCCAGGCTACTCAGCGAAACTGGACTCACACTAAACCGGGCGATATATATCTGCAGGAGCACTGAACAGGCAGAAAAACAGCTCGGCAAACTGAACAACTCAGCGGAGACCATCCACTACACCAAGGCAGATAAAAAAAAAGGCATGAGAATTCATAAAAGATTGTAAATTCTGTGGACAGAGCCATGACAAAGGGAAGTGTCAGGCTTATGGACCCACGCGTGCTATCTGCTTAAAGCGCAACCATATTGCCAGAGTATGATAATCACAGGTGCAGCCCACCCCACTACAACGGCCAAATAAATCCTCAACAAAACGAACTGCAAAGGTGCGCTACGTTGAAACAGAAGCAGTCAGCAGCGACGAAAGCATTTATGTCTGTCAGATCGCAAACACTATCATGCAGACGTTCGCTTATCCACCCCAGGAGACCGCACAAAAATCGCGTGTAGATTCCAAATTGACACCGGGGCCAGTTTCAGTACCCTGTCCTTTGCTGACTACAAACGCATTACAAAAGTACCCCTACAGCCGTCTCACACAAAGTTGAAGCTGCATGACAACTCCATACTTCAACCTATGGGCTCAGTAACACTCCACTGTGAAGTGAAAGGAATAAGAAAAAAAATCACCTTCCAAGTCGTGAAGAGCAACTCACCGTCATTACTTCCCGGAGAGGCTAGTTCCGCTCTGAAGCTCATAGTTTTCAATACAAAATGTGTGCAACAGCTGAGTGAAGTAAAGGAAGGCACAGATATGTACAGAGCCATACTGGAATGGCGTAATGCAACCACACCTGGTATGTACAGCTCACCAGCACAAAGATTCTTTTCCAGGCACACTCGCTCCATGTTACCTTGCAAAACCACTGATTACAAACCACAAGTGCAAGCAGAGATACAAAGCACGCTCATAAGGAAGAGACAAACGGCAAAAACATACTATGACCGTCACACCAAGCCACTACCTGATATCACTATAGGACAGCCTGTTAGGGTGAAATGCCACCCACAAATCTCTAACAGCAACAGGAAATTTGGGACGGTCATTGGCAAAGAAGCACCATGCAGTTACGGGGTCCAAGTAAGTGGAAGATTCAATAGAAGAAATAGAATCCACATCCGTCAACCAACCACCCTCCCAACAAGTGCACCTGCAGTGCCAGAACATGCATCCATACCAGTGCCAGCTGAAACAAAAAACCTTCAGGCGAAACCAGGGTCACAATGAGGTTTAGCTGTGTTGTCAAACTCCCCACACAGATAAGAGACTACACACTGTAATTGTAATTAGAGACTACCAACCTGCAAGTAAGATCCAACTATAACACACACAACAAAAAACACTAAACACGAACGTACAAAAACACGCCCAAGCAAGGACACACACACACCGACTACAACGCACATCTTACACAATCTCGTTCGTGTGTGAAGCACTCCAAACCAATAAACAATGGGAAATGAGGGGGGATGTTATAAAATACGTAGCTACAGCTACAACCCCCTGCGAAACGGTGCGTGTGAAAAACAGGACCAGCTTCGTGGGCCTGGAACGTTTCCGATAAATAAAGCTTGGGCGCTTAAACCTAGCTACACTGCTTTTGAGTTTTCTCTACATCACGCCACATAACATTGTCTACCTAATAGCAGGGTAAAATTGATTTCCTATCATTATAAATATTTTCTGTGATTATTTTTACCATAAAAAGTCATTGTTGTTATTTTACCCGTTGAAAATAAGACAAAATCTATATTTGAAGTGTAAGGAAAATTAAGGCCTACTGTAGCACGAAACGTGACAAGGGGAAAGGAACAAGGCAACAATTTGTTTGAAAAAAGGGTTTATATTTAGAAAAAGATAAATAAAAAGGAGAAAAGAAGAATAATTACAAAAAGAGTTGTTTTCTGCAGACTTAGCTATAGCATTCGTCTTGGTAACAGTTCTTTCAGTTCCAAGTTGTTTTGGTGGCTGATCCTTTCAGATTCAAACGCTTTAAGAAGGAGAATTCTGGGTCCCTTGTGCGTAGAGTATCCATCTATATAGCGCCATATGGACTCGTAGTCTGTTTTGTCAGCAGTCAATATTCCGTGTTACATCATTAGCGTCAAAGGGACAGAGGGGATATTAGTTTGAAAAACGCTCTCACGTGTGGTGGTACTGCAGATGTGCTGATAGCGGCCCGTGATTAGTTGTTTTTCAGCCAATCATGAGGAACGTAAAAGTGACACCATGAATAATTTCCAATTTCCCCCCCCCCCAAAAAAAAACGAAATTGCAATATGAAATCATTGCAACGTAATTTGTCATACAGTTCTTAATAGTTCATGGAGGAATCTATGTTCCGACTGCAGAAGTAGAGTTGTTTGTTTAGATTCTATAAATGGAATGCGATGAGCCAATTATTATTATTATTTTTATTTATTTATTTATTTATTTATTGCGTTGTTCAAGGGTCGTAAAAAGCAGAAATTGCCATAAAAATCAGAAAAGTTCACCAAAACATGAATTTTGCAAAAATGATGTACGTGAAATTTTTTTTGGTTTTTAAAGGCTGAAATCGCCAAAAAAGTGTGAAAGTTCACAAAATTTGATTTGATTTTTTTCTTTTTTTAAGGCAGAAAAGGCCAATAGAGTGAGAAAGCTCATAAAACTTGATTTTTTTTGCAAGGAAAGTTTCCAGGGAGGAAGAAGAAAGAAGGAAATCTTAAGTAGGAGATGCTATTTGTAATTTTGGATATTAACCTTTTAAAATGTTTTTTTTATTTAACTTATTGGTAATGACTACTTTCAGTAATATATATACGGATCATTGGGAGAGTGACGTTTTCCCTTGAGGTTTTTATTCCTTTTGGGGCGTTGTGAAACGAGGTTGGTAGTACTATCAGTTGTCGACTTCCTCGTCACAAGCTGCTTCTGAGTTGGGTACAGTACCAAGGAGGTGTGCGTGAGTCAATGACAGCTCTAGTGGATACAACAATTTAATGGAATGAATTTGAACAGAGCCTTCTCCTCTTTTGATTTCACGGAACGAACTTTAATATCGTCATTAATTAATAATTAATTCCAGAACCATTCCCAGAAGCCAGAATGGTCTAGTCTTAGCGGGGTTTTTCACAAGAACCACATGATCAACACATATTTTATTTTGGAAATTAGTCTCGTGCAGATCTCTACACTGCTCTCTTAAACTCAATTAGTAATCCTGATAACAGAGCTCACGGAACTTAGACAACCTGGTATCATGAGCTTCAATAGATTTAATAACACCAGATCCAGAAGGATGGTCGGCTTTCCAAACATCCTGATCATCCATTTTCAGTGCTAGTCCTACATTTACGTTAGGACGAAGAAAGCAATTCGGTGTTATTTTTCAAGGTTCAAATCTGAAGAATATCTGTACATTGAATTTATGGCATTCTGAATATCAGATATTACCTTAAGAAGATCGAAATAATTGATTCGGGAACGTCCAATAGTTTTGTATAAACAGGACTTAATAGTTCGGACCATGTTGTCACGACATGAGTTATCTTATCCATGCCTTATATGTTTGTATGGGTTACTTGCCCTTGCTTTGACACAATAAAATATGGTCTTACTACTAAATACTTCTTGGTACTTTTCTCCGTTACTTATTAATCATACTAACAAATAGTACCAGTAAAAGGTACAACATGGTGGCAGCGGTAAAACTCAAACATGGAGCGTTACCCTAAGCAAAAACTGAAAGAAAAAACAGGAGAATATTAACATTCCAACAACGTTTCTGTCCTTTACCGGCGACAAGTATAAACACGTGCGCGAAGACGCCATATTGAATTTTCAACCTGTAAACAGTAAGTTGTCTGTTTTCTTCTCACAATCCCTTGCATTGTTTTAATAATAATAACAAGAACGATGTCACATCATGCAAATGAACCACATATGTGCTGGGAAACAATTAATTTGGTGGAATCCTTCAAATTCTTCAAGCAACAATGTGAGTTGTACTTCTCCGTGAGAGGCATTGACGAAGATAAACAGGTTGATTATATTCTTTTGTTGTCGGGAAAAGATGGTCTAAGACGGTACAATTCTTGGTCATTTGCAAACGAGGCCGACAGACGGAACCCCTCTGTAATTTGGGAAAAATTCCTACAACAATTAGAGCCTCAAATAAATTTTCAGATCGCACGTTTCAGCCAACAAAACTACGCTCAAAACGAGACGGAAAACATCGATGATTTTCTCGCGAGGTGCAGACTAAAAGTACGCAAATGCAAATTCAGAGATGAGCAAGAGCTGGAAGAACGTATAATTGACCAGTTAATTGTTGGAACAAGATTCCCGGAGTTGCAAAAGCAACTACTTAGCAAGAATGAGACCATGACCATAGAAGAAGTGCTAAACATGTGTAGAAGCTATGAGGCTTCTATAGAATATATGAAAAAAATGAGCGAGCTTCAAAGAAAGAATGAAAGCCAAATAAATGCAGTCAAGCACAGACCCGAGCGTTCAAATACCTGTAGTAAATGTGGACTTCACCATCAACATGGATATTGCCCTGCTCAAGGCAGCACTTGCTCAGCATGTGGACGAAAAAGCCACTGGGCTGAAATGTGGCAGCAAGCCAGAAAAAAAACTGACAGGCAGCCACAAACAAACAGATTTGCCAAACATAAAAAATTTGGACCAGCCCAGCCTGCATTTAAAAACCGGCAGAGCTGTATTAATGTTCAGGACCAGGTGTGTGACGAATTTGAGAGAATGTCTTTCCATTCAGTGCGTGACCACAAAAAAAAAGAGCCCTCGGTCAGAAGCATTCGCCACACTGGACGTCATTCTACCAAATAGGAAAGGAATACATGACTTGAAAATCAAGGTGGATACAGGTGCGGAGGGAAATACACTCCCCTTACGTACATTCCAGCAGATGTTCCCGGAATGGGTAGACCAGAACGGTCATCCACGCCCAGGCACAACGCAAAAGGAGTCAGCAATACTTACGGCATACAACGGCTCTAGTATTCCGCAGCACGGTTCCGTTGGAATTCATTGTGCCTACAAGGGTGAATGGAGATACATAAAATTCTATGTCATCATCATCATCATATCGCGCTGGTAGCACGGATATCCCTGACCCTCTCTCGCCACTCCTCCCTATCATTCATCTCCCTAGGTAGGTCTTCAGGACAACATCCCGTATCCTCACATAGCTACTGAATGTATGTTCGTGCTGGTCGTCCTGCTTTTGCACGGCCATGTGTGGGGGTCCATAAGAGTACATCTTTTATGAGTTCGTCCCTGCATCTCCAGCAGTGTCCTGCATGTCTGGTTCGTCTAACTTGAATAGTTTTCGTGATAGGGGGCAGGTGGCCGTACAGTTGGTGTCTTGTGGGGTGTTGCCGCCAGGACTTGTTGAAGATTGCACGTAGCATTCTTGTGTAATTGCCGTCTAGCTTCTTCTCCAGCCGTTTTGTTAGCGTCCATGTAGTGCAGCCATATAGCAATATCGATATGACCGCTGCCTGGAAGAAACTGCGTTTCATTTTATCAGTTAGGTCTGATTTCCATATAATCGATAGCTGTCCATGCTTTCGCTAACCTCGTTTTGATGTCCTTTTCGGTTGATTCGACGCTGCTTTCTAGGTAAGTGAATTTGTCTAGTAACCTCCAATGGACCAACAATACTAGGATTACCCTCTCTTCAAGAGCTAAAACTGGTCACATTGCACTGCCCCATCCAGAGAACAAAGTATACCCCACTCAACGATATAACAGCTACACTAGCTGCTCCTCCAAAGCATACCCCAATCAACTCTACGAGAGATCTGATAGAAGTGTACCCAGAACAGTTTGATCGAATTGGTGACTTCGCAGGGGAATACCACATCGTGCTTCGCCCGAACAACCACTCCATGATTCATGCGCCTAGAAAATGCCCCATCCACATGAGAAACGAAATAAAGGCAGAACTGGAGGAAATGGTGTCCCACGGAATAATCCAAATGGTGGATGAGCCAACTGACTGGGTGAACAGCATTGTGTATGTGCGCTTGAGCAACGGCAAACTTCGCCTATGCTTAGACCCTCAAGATCTAAACAAAAACATCATGCGTTGTCACCACAAAACCCCAACCATGGAGGAACTCTCACACAAACTGTCTGGTGCTAAAATTTTCTCCAAGCTCGACGCGGAAAATGGGTACTGGTCAGCCAAGCTTGACAGAGAATCACAGCTACTCACCACTTTCAACTCACCATTTGGGAGATATTGCTTCAAAAGAATGCCATTTGGACTGGTCATGTCCCAATATGTTTTCCAACAAAAGATGGACATGATTATTGGAAAATGCCCTGGAGCGCTTGCATTAATTGATGATGTGATCATCCATGGAAAAACCAAAGAGAAGCACGACCACAATCTACAAAAATTAATGGAGACTGCACGCACTGCTGGCTTAACATTCAACAGTAGCAAATGTGCAATAAACCAGAAACCAGATTTTCTGGTGCGATATTTGACGAGAATGGTATACACCCAGATCCTCAAAAGGTGGAGGAGATAAAATCACTCCCCAGCCCAGCTAATATTAACGAACTACAAAATGTTTTGGGAATCATTACCTACATGGCACCATTTATTCCTAGGCTCTCAGACCACACAGCCAACCTCAGAGAGCTCTTAAAAAAGATGCTGAATATGAATGGAGCAGTAGCCACCAGAAGTCGCTACAGGATATAAAGGACATCATATGCAAGGAGATGTTACTCCGCTATTATGACCCTTCCAAAAAGTCCACTATACAAGTGGATGCATCATCCAGAGGTTTGGGTGCAGCCCTAATCCAAGAAGGCAAACCAATAGCTTTTGCCTCGAAATCCCTAACTGAAACGGAGCAGCGCTACGCCAATATTGAACGGGAGCTCTTGGCAGTCGTATTTGGCTGTGAAAGTTTTCGAACGTATATTTACAATTGTTCATTTGAAGTCGAAAGTGACCACAAACCCCTGGGAATGATCTGTCTCAAGAATTTAACAGCAGCACCTCCCCGACTTCAGCGGATGCTCCTGAGACTCCAGGAATATGATATGGTCATCAAATATCGACCTGGCAGACGGATTATCAAGGCTACCCAGCAAGAAAAATAAAGAAGTCATCGATCTAGACATCAAGGTAGATTTTGTGCAATTCTCGACTTTGAAATTAACGCAGATCCGTCAAGCAACGAATGCCAACCCAACATTATGCGAGTTGAAGGTGCGAATTCTTAAAGGTTGGCCAGAATCTCGCCGAGAACTACATAAAGACCTTCAGCCATATTGGTCTTATCGAGATGAGCTCTCTATAGAAAATGGTGTATTGCTCAAAGGTGACAGGATTCTGATCCCCAATTCAATGCAACCAGAAGTTTTGGAGAAATTACATTATGGCCACCAAGGAAGTGACAAGTGTAAATTAAGAGCCAAAACCTGTGTTTTCAGGAGTGGCATCAACAATGATATCGACAGGATGATGCAGAAATGTGCTATATGTCAAGAACTCCAGAAGTCCCAAACTGCTGAGACTCTCATGCCACATGAGATCCCTGCGCGACCATGGTAAATCATAGCCACTGACATTTTATGTCTTAATGGAATCAACTACCTCCTCCTTGTAGATTACTACTCCAAGTACCCTTTCATCCACAGACTGAGAGAATTCTCCAGTAAAGAAGTCATTGGTTTCATCAAGCAAATTTTTGCGGAGCAAGGAATTCCGGAAAGACTGATCAGCGACAACGGCTCACATTTTAGCTCTCAGCAATTCAGAGAATTTGCTAGAGCATGGGATTTTGAGCATATCACATCTTCTCCCAGATACCCCCAATCGAACGGCATGGCAGAACGATGTGTACAGACCGTCAAAGCAGCCATGAAGAAAGCTGTAATGAGCCCTCGAGACATAAACATGACCCTGTTGTGTCTCCGATCTACTCCGATAGATCACATCATCCCATCCCCGGGAGAGCTACTATTTAATCGGAAGCTAGTCAGCAATCTCCCTACAAAATGCACCAACCAAAATTTCCGAAAAGGGGAAATTCAAGATCGCCAACTACAGAGGCAGTTGATACAAAAAAGACAGTATGATGAACATGCTAAGGATCTCCCTAATCTGATCGCAGGACAGCGGGTCCAGGTACAAAACCAGGTCACCAGAAGAGTCCAGCGATTATCAGACAAGCCTGCGCGTTCCTACATTATTGAGACCCCAACAGGACAGGTTCTTTGTAGAAATCGCAGACATCTCAAAGAAGATGCCTACACTCCTAATACGACACAGTCATTTCTATATAATACAACCCCGCATCACATACAAATTACACCACCGAATAGTCCAAACATTCTCCCTACAGAAAACATTCCAATACCTGCACTCCATCAACAGAAACACATGGACCTGTACATAAAGCACAGTCCAGCAACCACAAACCATCTGGAACAATCACCAGATCGGGTCGTATCATAAACCCCCCTAAAAGGTACGACCTATAGAAAAGATTCACATCTGAAACCCCCTCTAAAAAAAACTAACAATCCTTCCTTTAATGAAAGAGGAATGTCACGACATGAGTTATCTTATCCATGCCTTATATGTTTGTATGGGTTACTTGCCCTTGCTTTGACACAATAAAATATGGCCTTACTATTAAATACTTCTTGCTACATTTCTCCGTTACTTATTAATTATACTAACAAATAGTACCAGTAAAAGGTACAACACATGTGTTCCCATGTACTACCCACCCATGTGGCATATAAAGGAATTCTAACGTGTTTTATGTTATAGACCTGAAAGGGCTCATTGAACTCACTTGAGGCGAAAACCTCCTCTATGAGGTTACAACTAACAATGAATTTGGTGTTATCGCTTGTAAATGTGGGAGGGCATACCAAATTTATTTCGGATCTTAGATATATTAACAGTAACATTAATCAATTTATTAAAACCCGAGTATTTATCAAAGGGTAGCACTGGTTGAGGCTGACTGTTGGTTACAGTGTAATTCAATGAAGTAGGCTGCACAATTAATTTGTTTTTTGAACTTAAGCATTGAAGTTCACTTGTAGGCCATTCTATGGGACTTTTCTAAGCTATTCAGGTCCCAAGAACCAAAGTCTCAAATTTTGTTGAAATTTTTCGAAAGTCATCCCCCTTGTGAGTAAATCAGCAGGGCTTTGATCAGTATGAACATGTCTAAATTTTACTGATAAAAATTTCTCTTCTTTCAGTTCCCGAATCATTTAATCATGTCCTTAAGTCTATTTTTTATAAACTAATTCTTGGTTTTAATGTTGTCAGACAAAAGCCATGATAACTCAACCTGAGTATCTACCAATATCACAATATTTCCGATTCTAATTCGGGAGTAAGCTTTCAACAGGAGCAGTAAACACTTGATGGTCAAAATCACAGCCAGCTATTCGAGAGTAGGTAAGCTTTTAAGCTGATTACAAATCTAGGGAACTTCAATAAATCAAGCTTGGCTAGGTCATGGGATAAAGCAGACCACAGGGTCTGATATTCTTCTGGCACAATATCATTCCACCCCAACCTTTAAGACCACAAATCTCTTAAAAGTATTTTATCTCGGATTGTAACAAAATTAACTCTAGTGTCTGAACATGTAGAATATTCAGACCCTATGGCATGATGATTATGTTGAGAAGGCTTTCTCTGAACTTTTGTTGGAGTAATTTGGTTCTTATACAAAAAATGTTGGCAGTTGCCAAACGGAGAAATGCCTGTAGGAAACTCCCAAGCAGAGCCTTTCATGCTGTCCACCGTTTTGATATTTTTCGTAAACTGAATTACATCCACCCCCAAAAGACCATCTAAGTTAATTAAATCATTTTTAACAGATTTGAAATTATCGAATCTGAAGTTCATATCAAACTCATCATCGATAAAAACAGGTGGGGCCAGGGAACTACCCTTATCTACCCCAATACCCATACGACCTGGTTTAATGTCTTTTTTTCACACCCTAGGAAGGTTTTTACATCAAATTCTACTAGAGTGAGGAAAGACTTATTACACCACGATCTTTTTATCACCTGCCAACAGAAATAAGTCTTTTGACTCCCTGTGTTAGAAAGGCAGTTCAGTCTGAATTTACGTTTTCCCCTAGAAACAATAATAGCAACTATAGGCAAAATATATGGTTGTTCTTGTATGCCAGTGTTGGTGTGTGACACAATGTAGGTGGTCCGCCAAGCAGACGACCCCTTTGTCTGTTTTGGCGCGAAACCAGACAAAAAGTTTGGACTCGAGATCTTTGAAGAAGGAACCCAGAGAGGGCAGTTTGCGACGGGCGACGGAGAAAGGTGGTCGACACCGACCAGCAGAAGAGACCTATCGGCATGAGATTGAGTCCAGCAACAGTGAGGGAAGACCAGTCAATATGAGTTGGCATTCCTAGTAGCTTTGTAGAAATTTCGCTAGAAATCCACGCTAGCGTTAGTCTACAGATGCACAAAGGAATGCACAGTGTCACAGAATCACCCTTCTTGCACTTGAGTTAACCCAAGCCCTCGTTTGTTCTTTGTTCTTTTCTCACCACTCTCTTGATTGTATTATTTGTGGCCATAAGGAAATGTGCGATACCCCTATCGGAACCACTAGATGATCACCGGCCAAGATTGAAATGGTTTCGAAGAAGTTGATGTAACGGGGACCGAGGGGGTATTGTCACATATGGCACCGTTGACTAGGAAAAAAAAATAATCTGACAAAAAAATAAGAAAATCGGAGGGAGTCGAGGAGTCGAGGAGCGAACGGACGAGGAAGAAAGAAAAAATGCCATAAGGACCCTGCGAGCAGCAAGAAAAGAAAAGAAGAAAAGAAAAAGAAAACGAAAGAAACAAAGAAAAAAAGGAGAGGAAAAGAAAGAAATCTACAAAGGTAGGAGTACACATTTACCCCCCCCCACTTGCACTCGAATATAAGAACAAAAAATTTTCGATTACGGAAGTTTAAAATGTAGAGAGAGAGAAAAAAACCCAAGTAATCTATTTTGTTTTGTGTGTGTGTGTGTGTGTGTGTGTGTGTATGTTTAACCCTCTTATAACTGCTGATTTTTTGTTGTTGTTGTAATTTTATTAGAAGAGAAGGGAAGATTTCTTCCCTTACCCTCTTCCACACTTATCTTGACCGTTAGTGTGTAAAATGCTTGTTTTTTTTTTTTGCCAAGCAGTTTTCATAGTATTTTTATACTTAAGTGTTAGGACCAGTGAATTAAAAAAAGAATTATTGTCTCTTCTGGGAAGTTTTAAAGTATTTTTTTATGTTAGAGGGGTAATTGGTCAACGTAGAATCGTGCTGAGTGCAGGGGGCAGAGAGGAGAACTTCTATCACAAAAAAAAATTGAAAATTGAAAAAAAAAAGAATGGCGGAAAATTTAACCAAAAAGAAGAAAGAGAAGGAGGAACAGATAAAGAAATGAAAAAAAAAATGGAAAATCTTTTAAAAAATGGAAAATTTAAACAAAGAAAGAGAAGGAAGAACAGAAAAATAAATGACAAAAAGAAAATGTAAAATTGAAAAAAATGGCGGAAAATTTGAACAAAGAAAGAGAAGGAAGAACAGATAAAGTCATGAAAAAAAAAAAAGAAAAAAGAAAAAGAGAATGAAAGGAGAAAAAAAGAGAGATTGCTAAGGTAGGGAATTTTTTTCACTGCATCCAAGCATGTTTAAAAGAAAAAGAAAAAGTAAAGTAAACTTTGGATTTTAAAAAGAAAAGAAAGTTTTCGTTTTTTTTGGGGGGGGGTTGTCGATTTAAAAAAAAACGGTTGGCAGCAAACGCTGTCACCTTCACCCAACCCTGACCACCCCTGGTAGAGGGAAGAAGTGGACAGGAGAGAAGGAAAGAAAGAAGTAAGGAGAAATGGTGGAAGCGGGCAGAGATCCTAATAGATAGAGAGACAAATGTTAGAAGGTAGATGCGAGACAGGTAGGGGTGCGTGACAGAGACTCTTTGAGAATGATTTGTTTTTTCTTTGGTTCATGCTGGCAGGGTCCTGGAATGGCGAAAAGTTTCTAGCTCAACTGTTACCGGGCTGGAATTACGGGGCCAGGGACCACATATTCTGTGATCCCCCCATGAGGGTTTCTCCCGATGCAACACATAAACAACTTCTGAGATTGATGATGCTTACAATTGCAGGGGGCCCTCTGGGTATGGAATATTGTTGAGGGTAATATGAAAAATGGAGGTGATTTGAAAGTCCTCCAAGGTTCTGGATATGAAGTATTGCTTAGGTTAGGACGCGAAAGGGAGGTGTTTAAAAGTCCTCTGAGATAAAATGTAGCAGCAAGGTGGTGAGGGTCAGATATGTTTAGGCCCTGAGGGTGTTTAAGTCCTGACGTAGCATTTGGCTAACCACAGAGACCATAATGCCTTTGACCCGTAAAGACAAATGTTGAAGGCAGGTTAGCAGTCCTTCTCGACTAATTGGTTGAGAGTGGTCAAAAGCTCTCCTTGAGAGCGATTTCGGAGAGCGGAGGAGCACGCCATCCCAGCAGTTTTGTTGTAATTTTGTGGAGTAACATCTATTGCGTGTGTTTTTGTGAAAGAAGCAAGGAGGGCTCCGTTTGAATCGTGAAAATTATGTCTGTATTATATATTATGTCTGTATTGTATATTTTTTAAATATGTTTTGTAATTTATTGTGAATAAATGACAAGGTTAAGAGGGGAAGGTATGTGACACAATGTAGGTGGTCCGCCAAGCAGACGACCCCTTTGTCTGTTTTGGCGCGAAACCAGACAAAGAGTTTGGACTCGAGATCTCGACGCGACCGGAAGTAGGAAGAGAACGTCAGTCAGAGACTTGGAAGAAGGAACCCAGACGGGCAACGGAGAAAGGTGGTCGACACCGGCCAGCAGAAGAGACCAGTCGGCGTGAGATTGAGTCCAGCAACAGTGAGGGAAGACCAGTCAATATGAGTTGGCATTCCTAGTAGCTTTGTAGAAATTTCGCTAGAAATCCACGCTAGCGTTAGTCTACAGATGCACAAAGGAATGCACAGTGTCACAGAATCACCCTTCTTGCACTTGAGTTAACCCAAGCCCTCATTTGTTCTTTGTTCTTTTCTCACCACTCTCTTGATTGTATTATTTGTGGCCATAAGGAAATGTGCGATACCCCTATCGGAACCACTAGATGATCACCAGCCAAGATTGAAATGGTTTCGAAGAAGTTGATGTAACGGGGGGTCCGAGGGGGTATTGTCACAGGTGCACACGTGCGTAGAAACAGAAGTGCTTTTATTATCAGAAGACTTTTTGCAGAGAGGGCTAATGTGGCCTTTTGAACTGCAGAATTTACATGCACGTTGCAGCTTATTTTTTTTTACCAAGGCAACCACCACGTTTATGGTTAGCGTTTGCGCAAAGAAGGCACAAGTTAAGTTCTTTACATCTAGAGCGTCTCGATTCAAATGAAGAGTATTTGGCACACTGACCCCTAACATGCCCGTTTATGGAACAAAGTTTACAGTGGGTAACAGTTTTAGAAGCCTTCGTAGAAAAGTTTTCAAGTGTAAAAGCACTTTTTTTTAAAGGTATGGTTCTTATTAAAATTCCCCTGTCGTGTCTTAAACCCAATCCGGTATTGAGTATTGGGGTTATTCTCCTTAATCTTTTTGGAAATTATCTTCTTTAAGGTTTTTAGAACCTCGTTATAACCATAAAAATTCTGGTTAATTTTCGGATAGTTACTGTCGAATTTCCGAATTAATTTTTTTTGAAAAGAAGTTGGCAATTTTGAAAAAATTATATGGTTCATTAATTCAAAGCCAGAGGAGTTATCTTTTTTAAAAAATCCAAGCATAACGATGATTTAAACTCAGACAAGTCAGCATTAACTCCCAATAAAAACTTTCTTACATTAGCAAAGTCTGGGTCAAAATTAGGACTATAGTCCAGAATTTGTTTGAATATAGGATGAAAGGGACATCTAAAAAATTATTTTTTAATAAATTAATAGCCACAACATAATTTTTATTTTCGAGAGAAAGATTCGAAAACAGTTGATATGCGTAGCCGGTCAAAAAACATTTTAAAAGCGATAGTTTGACTTTTTGGTATTCTACCGAGGTAACACAATTCTCAAGTTGAGCCAGGAAATTATAAAATTCGAATTTGCCAAGCTCCTCACCGCTAAATTTCGTACATTGAATCTTAGGTACGAGTGTATAGAGTTGTTGTTCTATAGTGCCATTTTGTATAGGTACCGAAGTGGGAGGAGAAGGAGGAGTTGAGACAATGCTTTCCGTCTCGAAAAGTTTTTTGAATACTTGTGAGATAAACTCAAGACTTGAAAATTTCTGACTCTTTTAAACCACTATTTTCTAAATCGATATCCGCCTTTTCGCAAATTTCGTTTATTTCAGAATTTGCAAGGTCGATATTGTAATATCCTAACTAACAAAAGGGAAATAACCTCTGATGCCACAGGGGTTACGGCCCCAACCATATCCGGGGGATTTGCTCAATAAAAGGAATATACCAGGCATAGCGGCAGATGTTCGCTTTCCCTCTGTCTTTAATCATCATCCATCTTATCGGTTAATCTTGGTAATAGTCCATACCTAGCAAGTATCCATTACCTCAGATATGAAGACTTTACAGATATCAACCATCCATTTATTAATTATATCTTGTTCCCAGTAGTATTCATCTCTCTCTTAAGGGAGTCCTGTGAAAATAACGCCTTTCAAAGTTTTAAAATTTGTTATTATGCAACGGAAAGCAATTAAAATCATTTGCGTTGTTAGTGTTCGTATACGATTCACTTAAAATGACTGTCGCAATTTTGAAATAATAAAAGGCTATTAATTGCAAGCTAACATGCCTGTAAAATAATGAGCGAAGTCCATGTAAAGCACGAATAAAATTACGAGGGGCAGAACTAAAAGAAAAAAATGACGAAAATTAATGCTATTAAAGTCCTTAGGCACCAATTATATATATATATATATCCTTTCGCAAGGCAGTCACGTAAATGCCTCGATAAAAATTTCCTCTCTTTTTGTAAATTACAAAAAGTACCCTCCCCGCAAAATGCAAACGAAGATTCTCTCTTTTTGCAAAGTGTTGAATAAGACAAAATCTACATCCCCAGTGTAAGGAAAATTTAGGCTTACAGTAGGTCGAAATGTGACAAGAGAAAAGGATAAAAGCAACTATTCGGTTGAAAAAAAAGTGTTTACATTAAGAGAAATATAAAGAAAAGAAGAATAATTGCAAAAAGATGTGTTTTCTGCAGACTTAGCTATAGCATTCGTCTTGGTAATTGTTCTTTCAGTTCTATGTTGTTTTGGTGGCTGGTCCTTTCAGATTCAATGGTTTGAAGAAGGAGAATTCTAGGTCTCCATGTATATAGAGTATCCTCGTGGGATGACCTTTATATGTACCTCGCTACTTGGACTCTTAGCCACGGCAGCAGTCAAGATTCCGTGTTACATCGTGGTCGTCAAAGCAAGAAAAGGGGATGTTTGTTTGAAAAACGCGCACACGTGTGGTGGTACGGCAGATGAGCTGATAGCGGCTCATAATGGGTTGTTTTTCAGCCAATCACGAGGAACGTTAAAGTGACTCCGTAAATAATTTCCAATATTATGGACGTGGTAATGGGTGACAAAGAAACGAGAAGCGAGAAACGAAGTGCAAAATTAAACAAATTGACAAAAAGAAACAATGTTCTGAATGAAATGAAGTCCAAGTAATAAAGTTAATTCCACGTCTGATACAATGTTATAGAAGAACTGTTTGAACACCTTGTGTGAGGCACTAATACTCGTGTTAGAATGCGTCTTTGTCAAACGGCTGCTACAAATTAATCTTAAAACAAGAAACAAAAATGCACATATACTTATACTATATTTAATACATGTTACTACAAATATATACAATGAGTCATACTCACGTTTCTTCCTCACTTGAGGAGTTATCAGTTCTCAGTTCATAAGATACTGTCACGTGGTCTCCCACTGAGAGAAAAGAAATAAGGAATTTCTACTATCCCTCGTGTTTGAATTAGCAGGCCGTCAAAGAATGACCGTTAAGAGAGGGATAGTAATGTAGGTCAATCCCGAAGTAACAAATCCAGGTCAGAATGGAAACCAACAGATGTTTTCACTCTGTGACCGGATGGGTAAAGAATGGGATATAGCGACATATAGTAGTCCTAACGAATCGCCTGACATGGGGAGAAGAAGATAGAAGCCAAATGATTGGCTAGAATCCCAAAGCGGAAATAGCCCCCTTCTTCCGTCGGCGGAAATAGGAGTAAAGAATATCAGTTTTGAAGAGAGATGTCGTCGTGAACAGATGGGGAGAATCTCGCGCTAAACTCCGGGCGAAGCACCAAAACCGGGATTTGTGGGACAGTAGTTGAAGTGATAAGATATATTGAAACTACCGCCGAAATCACCGGGGGAAGACGGAAAGTATCTTGGACAAGTAGAATCCATACCTTCAAGCCAGAGCTATATATAATAGAAAATTCCGTCAGCCCGTGAAAGAGAAAATACTCTCCGAAGGAACCCGTCGAAAAGATAAGTAAACATTAAGACTGTTTCACCCTACACCCTTCTTAAGCATTGCAATTATTCTCTGTCCCTCTCTCTCAATTCAAAGAAAGACTAAAGAAAGGGAAAAGAGGAAGAAAGACATTTATAGTTGTGTATTATTCGCAGATAATGCGTGTCCGCGTGTGTATTAAAAAGATTGTTATATTTTAATGTCCCCACGTGTTGAAGTTTGTTCATTGTGTCGTCTACTGACAAGTTGCTTATTTCATGCTTCTTTTTCAGCTTCTTTTGCCTCATGTTATTCTCGCTTAAATTGTCTTATTCTTTCCCTTAAAAATATTATACGGGAAACCGGAGTTGTCGACTACTATAGTTAATATTATGATATCAAAACTTAGAGGTCCATATCTTCCATTGTCCTAGGGGTAGGAAGAGTTAGTGGCCTTGTGGGTGTGTGTGTTAACGTGAAGTTTGGAAACCCCTTGCCAGCGGCGGTCAGTCTAGCCCTAAATTAACCCACACATAATATGCCAGTTCCTATATGCCCGAGAAAGGACTCTGAACAAGGACTTATTCTACGAGGGATCAAGTGCCAGACCGCCCCGTCTTCACACGTGCGAAAAATAAACTCCCCGTTCGGTGATAACAATATTTAAATGCACCAGTTCCCCTACGCTTTTAAATGGTTGCTCATCCGGGGATCTTTTATTTTAATTTGCCATCACAATACGAAGCCCCTTCATATAGGTTTTTCTTCTACCTCATGGCGTTCGGCCAAGAGCCAACTGCTCCTGAGACCGGTAAGAAAGGTCGACTGTTTCGTCTCTCCCAGGAGAGGTAATGCCTGACTTTTTTGTGTCTCCCAACGTAGGAACCCTACACTTGGAATGTGTCGAATACGAGTGTACTTTTCAGAGCATTTTTATCAGATAACTAGGCTTTCACGTACAGCTGTGTAAAACTATAGGAATTTATTGAGACTACCACCAGCCTTTTCCTATACTACATTAGGCTATCTAAATGATATCTAACACAGAATTTTTCAGTAAGGAAAAGCAAAACCCATTTTGACTACAATGACATATATTATATGCACATATATAGTACACATAATTACAAAACATGACAAACTATAAAAAAAACTATGAAAAAGCACAAAAGTTATTCCACAGAACCAGGAGTGTTGCATAGCAGCTGTTAAGAACTGACATTTTTTCTGGTGTAGGGAAAATATTCTCATTGGATAATTTGCACGCACGTGCTGCTCGAAAAAAAAAACAGGGAGATGAAAGAGAGGAGTCCTCTCTGACTGGTGTTTGCAACCAAAAAATGGAAGAACTCGCTTCTTGAAATGTCACATGACTAACGGTCACGTGGTTGAAAGCTCTGCCCATAACTTCCCAAAAGGGAGACCACTATGTTTAGTTCCACAACAAAACCAACAGCGACCGCTTTGGATCTTACGGTACTATCACAACAAGTATTTATGAATTCTGTGGAAGTAATATCCATGTTTGAGCCATAGTAGATACCATTGTACCGGCTCATGCCTAGTGGGTAGAGTGTTCGCCAATGGTCTGGGAGACCTGGGTTCAATCTCAGGTCGCGTCATACCAAAGACTTTAAAAATGATACTTGATACCTCCTTGCTTAACACTCGGCAATATAAGGTACGTATCAAGGGTAAAGTGGAGCAATCCAGGGAAAGGATTAGCGCCCTCCCCTACACTTTGGTGTAGTAGCTATTAAAAAGGGAGCCTTCTGGTCGCCCTCGACTACTGTCGCTAACTTTACTTACTTACTTAGATACCATGGTATCCTTTCTGTTTCTTTATTTGATTAATGAGTGTGAATGAAAAAATAGACACATAAACAGAAAATAAACTTCATGAATTTGTTGTATATATTGATTAAGTAACATGTGCTCACTACTGGATCATATAAAATTTTATTGTTGTGGCAATAAGAAGCATTACTATCAGGTGGTATGTCAGATTTTATGCATACACAAAAACCTTTTGCAATGTAGCAACCTGGTTTCATAACAGAATAATGAGACATTCCATTCTCTCGCGGTGACATGATTTTTCTGTTTACTGTACGTGGTGCCTTCAATAAGTTTCCAGACTTTTTTTGTACAGGCATTTAAAATTGTTGTAAACTCTTGAAAATTCAGTATGTTATTGCTATACATCTTATGAGACGACTGACCAATTTTTATGATTTGGGGTTCTAATGAACAGCTACAGCATCAATTGGAATACACCCTACTAAAGCCTGATTGTCACAGCTTGTGAATTTCAAAAATGCAATCTGACGCTTTAGAAGAACGATAGGCAATAAAATTGTGTTTTAAACTTGGGAAAAAATGCCACAGAAACGTATGGAATGCTTCAGACTACTTTTCGACTATCTTACATGAATCGAGCATCAGTTTTTTAGTGGCATAAGAGATTCAAGGAAGGCAGGGAGCCTGTGAGGGATGATGAGAGGTGTGGGAGGAGTAAGGAAGTCAATACACCAGAATTGATTGGCCAAAGGGTTAGGGTTAGGGTTACTATGTTGAGGTTTTAAGGGAGTTCAGCAAGAGATTCGGTCGGAAGAGGCCAGTACTCTTCAAATCGAGTCAGTGACATTTCCACCAGGACTATGCACCAGTCCACAACTCCATCCTTGTCACAGACTATTTGACCAAGATGGGCATCAGGACAGTTCCTCAGCCTCCCTATAGTCAAGACCTTGCTCCCTGTGACCTTTGGTTATTCCCTAAGCTCAGAGGCTGACGTTATGAGACAATTGAGGAGATGAAAGAGGCTGTGACGAAGGTCATTGACACGCTCGCACAAGAGGACTTCCATGGGACCTTCCAGAAATTATTGGAACGGTTACAATAAGTGTATTGCAGCCGGAGGAGATTACTTCGAAGGTGGCTAGAGTTTCATGTGTGTACTATCAATAAAAGTGCCCATACAAAAAAAGTCTGGAAACTTATTTAATGATCCTCGTATTATCAAGATTGAAAATATTGATAATACAGTAAACAAATTTCAAATATTGAAATTGTATTAGTATGATTAAATAAGTATAATTTCATGAATTTATTTTTCTATTCTGTTGTATAGAATTAAACAAAATTTATGAAATTAAGTTTTAAATTTATATCTTATCGTGGCTGTAAGGGTTTATCCTCACCAAACACTAGGGTGATTCCGCCTTTAATCCGCTGACCGTTCCGCTTGGCTGGTTATGCCTTCGAATGACACATTAATCCGCTATCTGCTCACGTTGTGCTTTTGATCCAGACAGCTGATTACTTGCTAATCGGAGCCGTCGATCGATGAATCGACGGATGAGACCGCACAATGAAATAAGAAAAAAGTTGACGCTAACAAACAGAGAACAAAACATGCCTTGTAACAATAATAATATTTAGTAAAAGTATTTGTCTTTAAAGTGGTAGATGTATTCACCCATCCTAGAGGAGTGAAGTTTTAGTCAGAGACCCAGTTTACAAATAAACCGTCAGTCAGTTTCTCGGCATTCTAAGTCAGGTCACTCAATTTATCATTTAGGGTTTGCTATTTTCGCTTTTTATAGTCTGGCATAGAGCAATCTGAAATGGCGATTATGTTTACCTTTCTCGGTCTTCAGCCCTCTGTTTCTCTCATTCCCTTGTACAAGGTCAAAAACTCAGAGTATCGTAAAAACAGTTCGCCAGTTCACGTTCTCTTCTTGTTGTATATCGTGATGAAGGAAGAAACCACAACATTTGGATATAAAAATATAACTCCCTATATTCTTCTTGGCGTCAAAGCCTCTGTGGTGTGAGAGAGACGGACGAAGGGAGACGAATGGAAACTGCCATAACTATTTCTTCTCTTGATCATATCAAGCTGTGTTATCTTCAAGGCCTGACTAAGTACTTCTTGGCTGGGCAATATTCAACCGGAGGTCTGCAGTAGGCTGCTGCCCCAGCAAAGCACTCTTCCGTAACTGCCCGCTGTTAGGTGTCTCTGAGCTGCGATGGAGACCTCATGTAAACAGTCAGACCACACAATTGCTTCCTGTGACTCATTTCTTGCAATGGCCTCGTCTAGGGGACTAAGAAAGTGGGAGCAGTTGGGGATGACACAGTTTAGGACATTGTATGCTCCGACGAAGGATCGTTGACCCTTCACTGTCTTGGGGGACTGACAAGAGCTGAGTGTTGCAATTCTGTGGGGCCCTGCTGTCAAGGATCCCTTAGACCAGATCCATCCCAGGATGGATATTTGTTTAGGGTATATTATCGTCTTGCTAACTGAGAGCCTCAAACTGGCCCTAGATAGTGTAGGAAGGAATTTGCGCCAGGTAGAAGATAGGTCCTCCAAACTGTTCCCGACACAGTACAGGTCATTGGTGAGATTTGCCACGTATCCCTCTACCAGGAAGTCGCCCAGCACTCTGCACATTAACTCCTCAAGTGCTGTCACGGAGCCTGGAATTCCCATGGCACAACAGGTGTAAACACCGCAGTATTTCATGGAGTCCTTTGCGAGGGGAATATGATATAAGGCGCTGGTGAGGTCAGTTTTTATGATCTATCGCCACTAGCTTATCTTCCTCAGGGTGGAGTCGATGTTTGGCAAAGCAGATGGATGTGGCTTCAAATAGCGATTGACGCTGGAAAATACGGTAACCAGGCGATGGCTGCCATTGGGGTTGTTGACCAAGAAGGAGGGGTTTACGTATTCCACAGTAACTCCGATAGCAAGGTAAATACGCCAGTACTCTCCAATTCATCGAACTTGAGCTGGAGGGCCCTGAGCATGCCTTCGCTGTACTAGGGAAGTCGACCTCGGTACTGTCGCGGTTGTGTTGGGCCCATGTTGATTGAAGCTTCGAAGGGACCGGCTGAGCCACTGTACCCAGATAGATCAGATCCAAATACATCAGCAAACTCATCCGTGAGTTGCAGGAAGTTAATCTTTTCCGAGGTGCACAATACGTTGTCGGGGTCAATGATAACGCGTATAGTGTCATCATGGAGTATGGTTGAAATTTACCTGGTATCTGTTGGGTTCTAGGGCAAATGTTGGAACTGCCTGGCAGAAATATTGAGATTTGCGGACTAGCTGTGGTTTGTTGGTGGTGTTGACGAGTCGCACCTTGTGTACTATGTTTCTAGTGATTATGAGTTGTGTCCAGGCCCACTCTGATACCTGGCAGCTAAAGTCCTAAAGAGGTTCAATGGCAAACTCATCGTCATCACCGTCAGATATGAAGAGTTCTAGATATTCGTCGGGCCAAACTATGGTTTGTTGGTGTGGATCACTCAAAACGTGAGTACTTCGCACTCGTTTCACATTAGGTGGTGACGTAGTCGAGCCGTATTTGATCCGGTTGTTGCCAATCCAGATCTCAGATATAGCAGGTCTAACTGACAGGTCATTCCTCTCCATGAAAAGAGCGCCGCTGAGGATCTCGGTATTGAGGTCTTCAATAAGAAGTCCTTCAAAGTGACATGTTGTGCCGCTTCTCTTCAGCGTAAACCTGGTCTCCCCGACCACACTGAGGAGGGTGGAGCCATCGGCCTGCATTGCGGACTGGGATGTGTCCGTAATCCTTGCACCTATGCGCTTGGTGGTGGCAAGTCGAACCATATTATCTGTAGTCCCACTGTCCACGATGATCTTCAGTGGATGATGGTTCGAGAACATGTCGATTAGCGGCAACTCTCAGTCCTCACACGACGAGAGGCTGTAGTCATCTCACCGTCAAGGTGTTACTCATCCAAGGATTTGGTTTTGCTCTGAACCTCATTGTCCAGAATGTTTAGGATCCGACTCGGGCAGATAAATGCACTGACTTAAGTGGTTCGTGTTGGACCTTTTAGCCTGAAAAAGGGCATATCTTTCTCGTGCGGGTGTCTGTTGGTGTCTTCTATCATCATGAGTGGTAAATGTGCGATTCACAGTCGCTTTATTGCCACCCTCTTGAAGTAGAGAGTCTAACGCATGGGAGATCTCCGGTTTGATCAACGCCAACGTGTTTGATCTCAATTCCGTTCGATAGCGTTGCTTGACCAGTTGCTTGACCAGTTTAGGGAGAGCAGAGGGGAGAAGATATAGCCATGTGAGGACTCTCATATTCTCGAGAGTGGGGGTGACCTCCTCGTCTTCCGTAGGAAGGCTACCATGATGCCTACTGTGGGTGTCCGTGCATAGTAGGAAATCGTCGATGAAGGCTGATCGCCTTTGGAACAAGTCTTCCAGACGCTCGTCCGGTTCCAATCTTATGGAGTCGGAGTCCAGGAGATGAGAACCGCTAGTCTAGAAGCCATAGTGTTGCCTTATGATGTGCCAGACGTTTGCTAAGGACGTAGAAGACTTAATAATGGCACTTCGTGACATGCCAGAACAGTAATTTGCAACCTGTCCTAACATCATCTCGATAATATGGTTTTGGGGGCAGAAGTGCACCTGTAGGCCTTGGGTGTTTCTGCACCGTCACTTGTGAATCCAGGGTGTGGGTGGGTGCGTGACTTTTTCTCCCAAGTGGCTTAGAGAAATGGAGCATGGTTGTGGCCTAGAGACAAACGGTACGTTAAATTGTTCCTCCGAAACTCGGTGGAGATGGTCTAGTTCTTTCCTAAGCACCATTGTTTCGGGACACGTGCAGCCATACTGGAAGATGAAATGCTTATGTGTAATTGTGAAAAAAGAATTTTAACTAACCGCTCATCTGTCGAGATTTGTTTCGGGTTCCGGTCTTTCTGCCCTGGGTATACACACAACTTCGTAGAAATTGTCCAGCTGCTTGGTGGATAATATCCTTCTACCGTGCTGGGAATAGCCTGTGTAAGTAAATAAACCGCTGCTACCACACCAATGAAAGAAGGAGATAAAACACACAATTACTAGGAAGAATAACGGAGAGCTTTAGAGAAGAAACTTACCTCCTGGATCAAAGCGCGTAAGACTATGCCTTGCGTGTCAAGCAGTAGAAAATATGTTCACTTATGGAGGCAGAAGTTATAGTGGTCGATCTCGAGTCTCGTGTAAATTTCTATATGCTGGAATTTGCATAAAAGAGCATGCCAGCAGCAGGAGGGGTTGTTCTTGTTCTTCGTGGACTGCTTTTTGACTGACAGAGCGAACGAGTTGACCTGAGGTATACTGAGGAAGGGCTGCTAGGCGCGTGTGTTGTTATTTTTAGTCAACTGAGGCTACCCAATTGTCTGAGGATACAACAGTAGGGAAAACAAATCACGGAATCCATTTCCTTCCGCTGTACAATTGTTTATTAGTCTAGACTAGTAATTGACCTGGATTCAACAACCAATAACTACGTATTCAATTACGAGAGACTCTTTTCTTTCTGTTGCTGAGGCGGCATACCCTCCCCCATTTACTACACTTCTACACCACAACAGTTTCGCCTCAGAAACTACTTTACTTTTTTCTTTCGTCAAAATGTATTACGTGACGTTGGGGACGTGATATAGCGTTTAAAGGAAAGCAACACTGATCCATCCAGTCTCCACGAGTGTAATATAATGGTAGCTCGTCCGAAGATAATATAATATAATGGGGGCTTGCCCGAAGATGCGTGTATGTATAACATATCTGCAAGTCACTAGGAAAGTCAGATAACCTCTAGGTGAAGAAGATGACAGAGTCCGTATTATAAGCTCTTATCTTTTATTACAAAGCCCGAAAAATAATAGAACGGTCAATCGAACAGGCAAGGCATGGTAGCGAATATAGACGAATTCATGAAATAACCAACGGAAAAATTAAGTAGGTTAAGAAAAGACGAAGTCGTGGAGATAGGGCAGAGAATTAGAAACCCAAGTATCCATGAGAAAAGCAGAAATAGTAAGACTTATTCCTGAGCACATGATAGACAGTAATACATTCAGAGAAGAAACTCTGGATGAACTAACAGTGGGGGTATGGGGATTTAAGGCAAGCTGTGTTGCCGTTTGCTATCTGACTCCATTCTGGGTTATTCTATTCTTACCCCACGTTGTCTTGCTGGTTTAACTTCTTGGATATGAAGGCTGTAAAGAATTATATGAAAGAAGAAGATAGTAAAAGATGGGAGGCGAAGATATCTTTTATATTTTCCTTTATTTCTGGGTTCAACGACCATTCAGTGGATGAGGAAATTCTCCCTGAATGCAAATGAAATGTTTGAATCTCCCAGTCAAGGTGTAAAAATTTTGTTAGTCGTTTCTTGGGTATATATGTCTCCTTATTCGGTATGTAAAGCTTTAACAACGTGTTCGGTATATAAAGCTTTAGCGAAGTGTTAGTCACTTTTGTGAATTTGTCTAAATCCGGTGTTTTAGTCATGGGTTGGTGGCAAAAAAGAGACGACTACTACCAGTGGAAGGGTTAACCAATGCGTCGTCTAAATACGAACGCATGGCGTCCTCCACCAGTTAGCAAGAACGATCTAGGTGTTAGCACTCTGCCGGTCGCAGCTGAAAGAGAGTGATATTCATCCTTTTATTGGGACGGTCCCTTTTCTTTGCGCATGCGTCGCCCCTCTTCCTGTCAGAGGCCTCTGGGAGTTTCTGCATATTTTAATAATTATTTTAATTCAATTTAAATATTTATTTATTTATTTATTTATTCCCTATAAAGGTGCCGAACATGTCAGAGCCAAAGCTGATCTGGAGAAAGCAAAAATACTAGCTAGGGTTGAAATAAAGAAGGTAAGGATGGAATAGGAGATAAGATTGAGAGAGATGGAATTAAGACAGCAAACCGCTGAAGACAGTCAACCGCGATTTGAAGTTCCAAACAAGTACGTCTGGTCCCAAAGTTCGTAGAAAAGAAAAGTTATTTTGATCACTTCGAGCGAACAGATATTAATATGAACTGTCCAAAGAATTGTTGATCAATGCTCTTGCAAACTGCACTAAGCGGCACGGCACAAAGAACTTACGACAGAGAGTTGCACTGATTATGAAATAGTTAAAACATACGAGTATGGCGTTTAAAAGGAGGCAACCTGGACCCATTCAGTCCCTACGGGCGTAATAATAATAATAATATATATATATATATATATATATATATATATAAGTGATTACAATTCATTGTTTTTTTGGGTTTTTTTTCGAGAGTGTTCTTCTTGATTTGACTGCCTTGGTGAGTATGGGGCATTTGCATGTTGCTCATGGGAGGATTTAAGTTGTGTTTGCAGTATGTATAAGGAGCTCTGGTTGATGGATTCCGTTAGGGATCAGACCTAACAAAAAAATTTCAAAGTTATCCCTCTTGAGGGATAGAAAGAGAGCTGCCTCCCTTGGACAGTGCATTGTGAGATTGAAGAACGGATATATGTTAGGGACAACAAAGACAGACTTAAAATCGACCATGACACACACGGACGTGTACTGGACACAAAGTTGAAATAGCTTATTTTCCTGGTCAATAGATGCATACGTTTCTGCTTGTGGTGAAATAAACCTAATTATTTTCTTGTGACCACGAGTCCGTCTCTTTTCAGTTTGTTTCCATATTTTTCTTTCTTCGTAAGAGTGTAACAGATTCATAAGTGTCTGAGTCATTGTAAGCGGTTAGGTTGACTTCAGCATCATTTATTTTTAGGGATTTCTTGGAGAAGTTGTTGTTTCTTGGACTAGGCTGCTCTCCCACCTGACAGTGATCATGGATCCTTTCTGCTGTACAACTGTCATTGATGATGAGGAATTTGAAAGTGTGTAGGAGGAGATATTGTGTTTTGATATTTAATTTCCATTTTGTAGTGGTATATTTAATTTGTTTTTATATGTGGTTGCATGTTCTCACGAGTCGGAAGGTCGCCATTTATAGTGATGGGGATATTATTATTATTAGTAGCAGTATTGGAGTTTTGGTTTAAGGTTTAAGTTGGTTTTGTTGATATTACTTTTGTTGCGTTAGTAATTCGCTGGTAGCGTTGGTATTTCGTTGGTAGCGATGGTAATTCGTTGGTAACGTTGGTATTTCGTTGGCTGTTATCCCCTTGCTAAATGTTGATGGAAAATAAATGTGGTGGAGAAGAACGAAGACGTCGTTAGGTTTTTGTATCAAGGTTTTAATGGCAGCATGGAATAAAGGGGTTTACGCTGGTATGCTGCGAGGTCTCGTAGTAAGGAAAGAAGGTAGGAAGTTGTCAGAGTGTATCATCTAATTTGTTTTTAACTAGGATCCCTTGGTCTAGAACAATAGACCCAAGGCGTCCATAAACTAGATGGCTCTCCTCATAGTGTATGATGCTGCTACTACTATTCAGGAGCAAACGAATAGACGTCCGTTCCCATTGAGGATTTCTGAGGGAGAGAGAGTTTCGCGGGCTTTTTTCAATTTTTAGTGCTGCTAGGAAATATGGTTCGGGATGAATTGGACAGGTCATCCTGATTGGGTGAAATTAACGATCAAATTAAATTACGCGCCAAACAAAAATACAAATTTCTTTCTGCTACAAGCGAGGTGTCAATAACAACGACATGGATGTTGTTGGGCTTATAGTATTTACACTCCTATATTTTAAAATGGCCGTGATGCCACTTGTTCCCGAAACAAAGATGGCGGACGTCAGTCAACTAATCAGTCTCGGGAACCTATTTATTGGGATTTTCCCAACTTTATTTGGTAACAAAATATTGTGACGTCGACCAGAATAAAGGAACACAACACAGATGAAAATGTTATAAAAACTTGTATTTACATGAAAAAGGAGGAAGGAAAAAAATAGTTCTTGCAAACAGTCGGTTTGCGGGAAACTTATCTGAAAGAAGCGTCCTTTTAACAGGCTTATATTTCCTGTTTCTTTTTGGCTAGGTTGAAGAAATAGAGCCTTGGTTTCTATGCTGCAGTTGCTGAATAGAATACTCACACGTGTCTTGGTGTTTAGATGACTGAGAGAACAGGCGGGCACGTGTTGACTCTGAGGATTCACACAAGCAAAAGAGAAAGGGAGTTCGTAAAAACCGCCTTCGTAGGGGTTTAGTGAAAATCTTAAAAGGTAGCCTGTGATTGGCTGTTTTCCATCCAGTCACAGGGCACCTTGTTAGCGACTCCGTAAATAATTTCAGTATATTGGTCAGGAAAGTCAAGTGGTTTGTGCTCACAACTACGTCTGCAACTTTGATTTTATCCTGTGATTTTGGAGCCGACTGCATGGCAAGAATTACCTATATATACTCTCGTTTTTCAAGAACTCAATTCTTTCCATTTCGACTCACAGAGACAACACGCTCTCTTACACTTCGACTAACAGAGAAAAACTCACTCATTCCATTTTGACTTCCAAAGACAACACTCTCTCTCTTACATTTGACTTCCAGCAGTCAACCCCACGAAATGTATACTCTCTGCAAATATTTTCTTCCTTGTTCTCCCTTTACGGTTAGACTTGCTCCAGCCTCGAAAACAACCACAGAAATTTCGTCAAACCACCGAAAGAAACAACCAACCAACATGGGAGAAGACACGTTCCTTCAAACATATATGATTAAAATTCTGTAGAAATACTTAGTCAACATACATTTTATAATCTATAGGACATTTTTATTATCTAGTCTTTTTTTCATAATATTCGTGTTAGTTACACACACACACACACACACAGACGAATATTTAACAGACAGTAGTAGAACACTCGCAATGTTTTGAAATATTTCATTTAATGTACTTGTTGATATATGAATTTAATTTTGTTTGTATTGCTTTGTTTTGAATGTATGCTTCGTTTCACATCTTTACTTCATTTGCCTTTTCAAATATATACCAACCTAAATTGATTGTGGTTTTAGGGTGGATAATTCCCCTGTGTGTTGGACTCGGGATTGAACCAGCGACCTTTAGATTTCAGTCTAAAGCGCTTATTACACCACTTCCCTCTTTGCGTTCCTCCTCCACTTTCCTCCTCTCTATCTCTCTCTCTCTCTCCCTCTCTCCTTTCCACTCTCTCTGTGCTTCTTCCTTCGTTTCTCTTCCACCTGCTTCTGCTTCTGCTTCTCGCCGAGAAAAAAGACGACCGAAAAGAAAAACGAGTCGGTTTTTATTTACGTCACCTTACCCATAATCCATTTCCTTAGCCTATAAAAATTCCGGTCGGGCGCCTCCTCTTTTTTTCCCTTTAATTGGCTGAAGGTGGATTATTGAAACAGCGGTGAGTATTTTTCTTTTCTTTTCTTTTCATTGTATCAAATCACTGACCTGCACGCCAGACACAAACGAACCCTCTTTTGTCGAGAGCTGCCGTTAGTCCCACTTTCATGTCCACACTCCCCCCTGGTCTCAAGATCATACATGTGGCATGGCGGACGTGGTCGTTTGTTGCGGGCACTCCTACGAAGGGGGATTGTCTGGACTTTTTCATCTGAGCTCTCTGAAGTGCCATCGGAACTATCGGTATCAGCGTCGGTGTTCGCGGCCGGATCATCAGGCACGCGGGGTATAGGTCGGATCCACAGTTCGTCGTTGGATGATTCACCACTGCTACTACTTGCCAACGGATTCGTGTTTAAGGCGGGCCGGATGTCCCTCACATGGCGTGGAGTGCCATCGACCAGTACGGCCTGCTCACTGATGATGCCGGTGATTTTTCCCCTTCGAAAACGGGTGGTGCACCGGCTATTGGGAGGCTTCACTCAGACGGTGTCCCCTAACTCATACGGCCCTCTTGTTCCCTGCCGATCAGGCAGACGCGCGTCAATGCCCTTGATGCGCACTCGGTACCGATGGATTGCATTGGCGGGTGCGCTCGCAGCAGTCACAGTATCCTTTGGCGTTGCATTATACCTATAGACCGCTTCCGCGATCGTGCACGCCTTCCTAGCCGCGATCCTCTTCACGCTTCGGTGGCACCGCTCTGCAATGCCGTTGCCACTCGGCCTATACGCACATCGGTGTCTGAGCCTGATCCCCCACTCGTCTACGAAACGCCTAAACTCCATGCTGCAGAAGGCTGTGTCATTGTCCGTGAGGATCTCTTCAGGCGGCCCCCTTTCGTAAAATATGGACTCCAATTCACGGATGACACTGTAGGAGTCCTGTCTTACTAACGGGCGCCAAATCGCGAACCTCGTCGGTCCGCAATCTATTAGTGTGAGGAAGTGCTGGCTGCCATAATGGGTTACGTCCATGCCCAGTCGGCTCCAAGTCGTGTCTGTTCCCAGCCGACCCTTCCGCCATCTAGCCGGGGCGGGGTCGATTGACTGGCATGTTTGGCATTCCTTGACCACCGCTCTCACTGCACTTTTTGACACTGACGGATTGGTCAATTGCACAAAATAGTATGTCCGTCTCACTCCGGGGTGCCCACTGTCGTGGTGTATCTCTCTGATCTTGTCTGCTGCCTCAATAGAGGCAGCACATAGTAACGGTACTGGCCCAGCTTCTTTCTTCATAGCGTCATACCATCTCTGTGGCACTCGAGTCAGCCTATCAGCGAGGTTACAGTTTGAGGTGACAAGTACCGCATCCACAGACAGATTGTATTCCGTCACCAGCTTTCTTATGGTCTCCAGCCTCCGTCTGATCAGCATCTCGCTGGCCGCCTTGGTGCGCACCCTGGCCTTGCCTGTCAGCGTGTCCGATATCCAGTGGTATACGCATAGCGAATCAGTGTGTATGCGTAATTTCCTGACTTTACACTGGAGTGCCAGGTTGACGCCTTTCATCACCGCATCGAGCTCTGCCAGGTTGATGTGAGCAGCGTCATTCGTCGGTCGCAACCAGCAGGCGTCCTCAACCGCAGCTCCATCCTTCTCCAACAGCACACCAATCGCCAAAGAGCTCGCATCCACCCACACATTCAGTTCGTCTCCCTGTACGCACCACTCTCCTTTTGCGGGGTCATCCTGCTTTACCCTTGCGATGGTCTCCTTCACCATGCGAACCAACAGATCGTCCGTTGTTTCGTCGTCCCAGCCTTTGGTGACTGCGCTTGCTCTCCTTTTTATGGTGCCTGTTGCCGCACGAGTCCATCCACACACTGGTAGGTGCCCCACAAGTTTTCCACACAGGGAGAAGACAGCTCGTCTCGTGAAGATATCAGGTACTTCAGGAACTGCAGTTCCGCGCCCCCACTTCAAGGTCCCCCGCTCCTGTCGAACGTTCAGGCCCAAGACACGGGTGCATCCTCCAAACGTTCTGGGTTCTTGCAGATCAGACCAAACTTGGCCAGCTGGGACCTTACGCGTGATGACGACACAACGTCTTCGTTCACGTATATGTCATCAAGGTACGCCGATGTCCCCTCTTTTATTGTTTCCTGCTGTGACAACACCGCGTTGACGATGGTCTTCATTATTTGGGGTGCCACGTTCAGCCCGAAGCCCAGTCTGGTAAGGCAGTACCTTCTGCCGGCAAATACCACCGTCTGAAACGGCCACATCGTCTCGCTGACCCGGACCTGCAGGTATGCTTTTCTTAGATCCAGCAGGCACACATTGGAACCCAGCTGACGCCATTCTCGTAGCTTGTTGGCGCAGACGTCAGCATTTGCCGTGAATGCATCAACGTGCGCGTTTAGTTCGCGGTAGTCCATCACTGGCCTCACTTTTGCTTTGTTGTGCTGAGCAACCGCCATCAGCGGGATCAAACCTTTGGGTGGTCCAAGTTTCTTATAGGGGTAAGGAATTAACCAGCCATCCTTAATCCATTCGCGGAGCTCCTCTTCGTATGCAGGCCTTATTTGGTCGGGCACATGGTACTCGGCTACTCCGTTCCGCAGTTTGGCTGGTTCCTGATTTCCTGACCACCTCCATGAGGCGGTCCAAGCCTTCTGGTGCGGGTCAAATTCGACACTAAAGTCAGGCTGGTCGATCCTCAGTGCTGCGCACACCGGGGTCTTCTGAAACTGTACTGCCCCCCTCTGCGTTATGTGGACACCACCTAGGGCTCGGATGGCATCATAGCCTAGAAGCAGGTCAAAGCTCAGTGGTTTTTTGAGCGCTACCAGCGCCTCGACGTCGGCCGAGTTTCCGGTTCTTGTGCGGATATTTACCGCGCCCACCCCGCAACATGTCCGCGTTTCTCCACTGATCGTGGTCACCCTGACACCTTTCTCCTTCCAAGTACGGCAGAGGCCCGCGAACACTATGGTGCGGGAGCAACCAGAATCGAGGAGTGCTGAGCACAATGTCTCGTTAACATAGACTTGAATAATCGGTAGCGCCTCATTTAATTTTTGCTTTGGGGAAAGGTTGACGCCGGCACCTTGCCCCCGGTCCCGTTTCCCGCACAATCCCGGGCCATATGTCCGGTCTCATTACACCGGAAGCAGCAAACAGCTGTCAGTCGCCGCCAGCAGTTCCTCGCAATGTGGCCCTGGCCACTGCACCTATAACACACGGCCCCACTACGCGGGCTAGACCACTGAGACGGTCTGTCATCACTCGGTGTGGATTGCGCAGCGGCGATTACCGGATCCCTCAGCTCGGAATTGTCCTTCATCACGGTCCTGGCCCGGTCTACCAGGTCTTTAAGGGACAACGAGTCTATGTTTGAGCTCGCTCGCAGGAGCTGCTTTGCTCCGGTCGGGAGCCCCGCCAGAAATTTGTACGCCAAGGCCCGCTCGGGCAGCCCACCGAACAGCACCGTCAGCTTCGTTAGCTCGGCCAAATATACATCCACAGTCTCGCCTGGATGTAATGCTCTTGCCTCAAATTGCTCCCAGGCAGTGGCAGGGTCGATAGCAAACGCTTTGTATAGTGCTGCCTCTCATAACTCTGTTTTTCCTCAGCACTGACCTGTTGATACACAGCGAAAGCCCCACCAGACAGACGTAGAGGAATCACATGTTCGATGCTCTTTACACCAGACAAGAGACAATGTAGTTCCACTTTTTCCACCCAGTCAAGTACTGGGGTCGAACCATTGAATTCAGGAATTAATTTAAGGTCGAACCTGTCCCCCATTATACCGAAATAGCTTGTGGTTTTAGGGTGGATAATCCCCCTGTGTGTTGGACTCGGGATTGAACCAGCGACCTTTAGATTTCAGTCTAAAGCGCTTATTACACCACTTCCCTCTTTGCGTTCCTCCTCCACTTTCCTCCTCTCTATCTCTCTCTCTCTCTCCCTCTCTCCTTTCCACTCTCTCTGTGCTTCTTCCTTCGTTTCTCTTCCACCTGCTTCTGCTTCTGCTTCTCGCCGAGAAAAAAGACGACCGAAAAGAAAAACGAGTCGGTTTTTATTTACGTCACCTTACCCATAATCCATTTCCTTAGCCTATAAAAATTCCGGTCGGGCGCCTCCTCTTTTTTTCCCTTTAATTGGCTGAAGGTGGATTATTGAAACAGCGGTGAGTATTTTTCTTTTCTTTTCTTTTCATTGTATCAAATCACTGACCTGCACGCCAGACACAAACGAACCCTCTTTTGTCGAGAGCTGCCGTTAGTCCCACTTTCATGTCCACAGGAACCAAAATGTGAAAAGTATCAACATATTCAACAAACAAACATGTACCTCTTACAGGTTTAACAGAGCACTTTCTCTCAGCGTATCGCTTCATGCTAGCCTTGGCGTGAGTGTCACGTTGTCTGAGGTCCGATTTGTTTGGTAGGGACTTGATCACATGAGGTTGTCGGTTTTTCAGTTCCCATCTAAATAATGCTGAGGTGAGGGGAATAGGTTGGGTGAAGGGGCTTTTCTGTACTCCAAGAGGTACATTCAGAGTTCCTGTCAGTAGTTCAGTCTTTGGGCATGAGCGTCTTTGATAGATTTCTTTGCCGTTTGCGTGAAGCATTTAGTTTCGCCATTGGCTTGTGACCACAAGGGTGTGATTTTCTGTTTGAACCCAGTGTGGTAGGCACACATGCTGAATTCCAGGCTGTTGAATGGAGGATCATTGTTGATTTTCAAGGATTCCAAATTCTAAGAATTTTTTTTTCATTCGTCAAGGTTGAGTTGGTAATGTTTACAATCACATAGCAAGAGTTCTCATCAGTGACAAGTATGTATTTCCCATTTGGAAGCTGTCCAAAGTCAGTACTGATTTCTGTCCAAGGAACTGGAGGAAGAAGAGACATTTTAGGGATTCTTTTGTAAGGGTAAGTGTGGATATTTGGAAGCTGAAGTAGTTTTTGATTGTGTTTTCAAGAGTTTGCATGTCTCTGAACCAAAATGGGTTGTTTTCACAATTCCTGGATGTCCAGTGCACGCAAGTTTCATGGCTTGTGCCTGGAGTGTCCGTGGCATAATTATCCACTACCCTTTTCGAATGATGTTCTCATCGTGCGCTAGAGGCAATTCGGACCTACAGTGGGATAGGGTTTTTAATGTTTGTTTGTTAATATCGCTTATCATTCGTTTGTGGTGATGGCAGTGAGTGTTGGTCATCTTTGTGGCAACTTCGTCAACTGTCGTTGGCCTCGGTGTAGATGTTGAGACGATGTAATTAAGGTATTCTTCAGCAACCTTTCCTTCTCTGTTACTGGATGGTGAGTTGTGGCTTAGGTAGATAGCTGGGTTGTTCGGTAGAGGACAGTAATTTCATATGGTTGTGTTCTTAATACCCAACGTTCTATGCAGGTTGATTGCTGAGCTCGTGTAGTGTCGAAGATGGCCGTTAGTGGCTTGTAGTCAATGTAAATAGTGAATGATATGTAACCCAGTGGGGTCGGAGAACCTAGCCGAATAAATTTATCAACCAGAAAAATTAAAATTGACCGAAATGGATTTTAGAAGAATAAAGTGAAAATCAAAGGAAATCGATTTTAAAACTATAAATTGAGGATATTTTTTTAAATCTTTTGATAAGGTTAGAACAGTCAAAAACATTAACATGTTTTGATGTGAAAAAAAAACGTAAAAAAATATAGTTTTTGTTTAGCGGGGACTTGAGAAAGAAAGGAAGTGATTGTTATGTCTACGAAAAGTGTCGAGCGGAATCGACAAGCGAGTTCGACTCAGAGGTCAAAGGCAGCTAACTAAGACATCCATGTCGGCTGTCTGAAAACGATAAAGTTCTGAATAGCGTTTTTTAAAATTCAAGTGGGGAAATTTTGGATTAACTGTTACGATTTGACGTTTACTGAGGTCATCAGGAGAAGAGAAAAAGATCTCCCCTCTTTTCGAGTGGAGGTGAGAGAAAACCAAGCACTGATAGTGGAAGGAACAGAATTTATTAGTAGAATCCAAGTAGTAGAAATGACTGTCCCTTTGGGTGGTAGTGAGAGGAAATTGAGTATTAAAGGTGCAACAAGTGGAAGGGGACGGAATTAATAATCGAAATCCAAATTAGAAGAAAATTGATTTAATCAATAGCTTCACCGACACCCACCCCTCTGAGGAGAGAAAATGCATATAACACGGGATTTCGTCCCTCGATTGAGACCAGCGCGAATCGGCTAACAGAGTCCACGATACTCTGAATTTTGACATTTTACCAAGCCCCAAACAGCGAGAGAAACTGACAGCTAAAGAGTGAGAAAAGCGAACATAATACTCTACTTGAAATCTCCTTGTACCAGACTATCAATGACACAAGAGAAGCTGAGAAAGGTGAACCGCCACACGAGATTGCCTGGTGCCAGACTATAAAAAGCAAGAAAAGAAAAAACCTAAAACTTATATGATAATTGAGCGGCCTAGTGCTTAACTTTGAATGTCGAGAAATTGACTGATTGTTAATTCGTGAATTAAGTCTCTGGAAAGGGTAAATGAATATACCATTTTTAAAGACACATTTTATAACTGAATATCATTATTGTTACAAAGCCATGTTCTTTTTTTTTCTTCCTTGATTGTGCGGTCTCATCCGTACTCATCAACTGGCGACTCCGATTAGTGATTGATCAACTGTCCGGGCAGATAAATTGATCGATCGTGCTATCCTAAGACATAACCAGCCAATCGGAACGGTCAGCGGATTGAAAGCGAAATCACATCAGTGTTTGGGAAGGCGGGTTTAGTGCCACAGGTACACCGAAGATGTCAATGTGGAAGAACCCACATATCCATGAGATAGCCAAGTGTTTCTCACTCTGTATTTTTGTTCCACTGGTGTGAGGGCTCGACAAGTAAATTGGATAATTCGTCCTTCTTGATACCTACTGGACTGTTATCTATGTATATTTCTGTTAAGTTGTTTAGGTTAAAGAAGGCCAATGAACATGCTTAACTTAAATAAGTATGTCATTTTTTCGAGGACTTCGTTATGACATTGCATTCAAGCCTAGGAGGTCGAGTGGGGTTGTTAATTGCCGAACGTCATGGGTTAGGGTTACATAGTTGGAAATGAAGTGTGCCTTGAAGTTGATAATTCTCTGCAGGCTGCGGACCTCGGATGTGTTCTTTGGAATTGGAAGGTCTAGTATGGTCTTGATTTTGCGAGCACTTGGCGTGATGTCATCTTTTCCAAAGATTTAGCCAAGGAATTCAAGTCATTTTTTGTTGTATTCGCATTTTTCGGCATTCGGTGTGAGACCCTTCTCTCTTAGACGCTCATATATTGTTCGAAGGTTATCATCATGATCTTCCTGGGATATTCTAAGGCAGAGAATGTTGTCGCTGACATTGACAGTCTCGTTGATGTCAGCAAGCGTTTGACACACTGTCAACTGGAAAATCTTATTTGCATAGTTGATCCCGAAAAATAGACATGTATAACCCCAAATGTGTTGCAAAAGGTCATTATATATCCAAATTCAGCTAATTCTCGTTGGTTGTATCTTTAGTTAAGATCTAGTTTACTGAAAATCTTTGGTCCTGACAACATAACCTTGAATTCATCAAGTGTTGATGTTGCTTGTCGTGCCCTTTTAATGGCTTTATTCACCAATCGCATGTCTACACAGGCTCTGACCTTTCCAGGTGTTTTCTCGGATACTATAACAATTGGAAAAACCCGCATGATTGGTCCATTTGCTTTCTCAATCATTCCCAGTTCTTCGTCCTTTTGGATTTGTACCGCAATGTGTTTTTGTACGTGCCGGTATTGTTGAGCAACAAAAGGAATACTTCTGTTGATGTGTAGCTCGATCTATTGGTCATTAAGTTGTCCAAGACCATCAAAAAAGTCTGATAGGAACACTTGGAGTGCTAACAGAGACTCACCTCTGTTGATTGTGTCGTCTCTAGCTGACTGGAGTTTGATTTTCTTTGATGTTTCCCAGCCAATGATTAGGTTTTCTTTACCGGTTACCACACATATTGTGGCTTGGTACGTTGTGTCTTCTTCACAAAGAGTGATGTGAAATTCTCCCAGAACTGGTATGGATTTTTTATTGTCATAGGCTGACATGGTTGACCGAGATTTCTCAAGCTAGGGATTCGGAGACTGTGTTATAAGCAGTAATTGGTTCATTACTGGTCCTTGATACATCCTAGTATCACGAGTTGTGTTCCCTTGTTTTATTGTTGTTTATTTTGACACTCATCAATAAATGGTTAAACCCAACTGACGTGTTCCTCTGTCGTGAATAAAAAAGCCCTAAATGAATGAACCCCACAAGAATGATAAAACATAGAATCTGAAGTGGCTAGTACAGGATGAAGTTCTTTAAAAAAATGAATCTATATCTATTCGACTTTTTGAATCTTTTCACGTGGCTAACTTGGCGCCAAAGATTCAAAAGATTTCGAATTGCGTCTAAGTTGTATTTAGGAACTTGCTAAATTTAAATAAGTACTGTGGGAATTAGTAAATTTGGCAGTTAATGTCTGCTTGAATCTGATTGGCCGTTATCCCCCGCTCCTACTGTTGTTCAAGTGAGACCCGAACACTCGAGCACAAGGAACTGTTTTTTCTTTTTCTTTTTTTTTTTTTAGCTTGTGAGCACTTGGATGTTCGCCTTCAGGCAGTTTTTCTTGAACAAGGTGACTTGAGTAAAAGGTCTATTAGTCGCTAAAGCTAAGTTCAGTAGAAACAGAAAGATATTCATCTCTAGGAAGCGGTGGTCTATTATTTCTATTTACAGAAATAGTAAACTTTACGTTTTCAACAAGTCCACACGAGAAACAACAAAAGGAAACGCTGAGAAAAGAAGAAAACCTAAAAATTGGCTTCAAAAAGAACTTTGGCATAAGATTCCAAAGTATGGTATTTAATGGTATTAACAAAAGTTAAACTCACAGTAGGTGGTTGACGCCATTGCTTAGTGTGAGTCAGTCGTTATTTCATTCTACCCACCTATATTTTTGTTATAATATAGTCTTGAATTAATGTTATTTTTTAGCCTAAAATTCAATGTTTTCGACAAGCATAGGGAAAATATGCAAAGCTGGATTTTGTAAAATTTATTTCTCTTGAAATAAATTACTTTGTAGGAACTTGTTTTTGTTTTTTAAGAATATAGACACGCTTCTCTTTCAGATAGCAAAAGTGTTAGCATTCCCTTCCAGTTTTTGTTTTCTTTATCTTTATACATTTCTCTCCCGCTTCAATTACTGCTAGATATTCTTGGGCTAGACAGAGACAAAGTCTATGAGATAATTTAGGTTGAATTGTACTATATAAGTAAGTAAAGTTAGCGACCATAGTCGAGGGTGACCCGAAGGCTCCCTTTTCGATAGCTACTACACCAAGGTGTAGGGGAGGGCGCTACTCCATTCCCTGGATTGCTCCACTTTACCCTTGAACCGTACCTTATAATGCTGAGTGTTAAGCAAGGTGGTATCAAGTTCCATTTTTAAAGTCTTTGGTATGACTCGACCTGGGATTGAACCCAGGCCTCCCGGGCCATTGGCGAACACTCTAACCGCTGGGCCAATGAATTGTACTATATATAGCGACTATATTCGGATAATTTTGTTAATTTCTCGTATGTTGATCGTTGCAATTTAAAACCTAAAATCTAGCATATTTATTGAATTGAGAACATTTCTCATAACTTGCATATTCTATTTCCCTTATTTCGGAGGCGCTAAGGTTTGTGGAAATATAAGTTTGGAGCTTTCTCGTTTAATTTAAAATTTAAAATTAATAGTGTAAAGGTATATTGCAAACTAATCCCATTTTGTACAATACTGCTTTGTATTTTTTCCAGGTTTTTTGGTGTGACCATTTGGTTTTGGAGCGTATTTGCGTAGCCATTTTTTGTAATTGTCTTTCTTGTGGTACAAGAGTGGACGATGCATTTTGAATTTTACTTGGTTAAAACAAAGTTCATAGGAAATTTATCCAATATGTCTATATCTCCAGTTGTCGATACCCTTATCAAAAGAAGAGATATTTATAAGAGGAAGATAACCTCTGCCTTAAATAGTATTAATGCCAGTGAAAATTTGGTAAAAATTCTTTCCTAGCACAAAAGGAATGAGTAATGAATTGGCTTTCTTCCGTGTCTCATTTGAATGAAGAAATTTTAAACGCATTTATTGAGAATGAAGTGGACGCTGAAATTATTTACAAAGAGAGTGAACAAGAAGTTTCGTTCAATTTTTTCATTCTAAACGACCTCGATGTTTACGGGGAGAAATTTATAAATGGTGGTTGAGTAGAATTACCCGGTAAAGTTAAGCAGCCATATATCAAGTACGAAATGGCTCCTAAATTAAAGTATCCTGTTTTCGACCCTATTAGTCTGAATTGTGAGATTAGCTAATACAAATTTTTTTAATGCAATTTGAAAACTATGTGTTAGGTATACACGATAAGGCACTCAAGTTGCTAATTTAAAAAAAATATCTCAGGGGTCAAGCCTTGAAACATCTCAGGGGTCACTTCTCCATTTCGGCAGAAAGTTTTGATACAGTCATGGAGATTCTCAGTGGTGAATATTTGGATGTAAGATATTTAGTTGAAAAAATATTCGTGGCCTTGGACACCGCTAGGCTTGTACGTGAAAATTATGTGTCCTCTATCAGAGATTTTTGCTGAGATAAAATCTTTGTTGTACGAGTTTTAAAAAAATCATTTTCTTTGGACTTCTTGGAAGAGGGGACGCCAGGAAACCGTTATTTTAGTCACTTGATAATTCATAAGTTGACAATGTTTTTAAGAAAATACATTTTTGGGGCCTTGGGCCTCACTTACCCTACCTTAGAGGAGATTTTTGATACTTATTCTAATGTTCTGCGCCTTACGGAATTAACCAAACTCAAAAAATAACGAATTAGAATGGAGTAGTAGTAACACCCGTAAATCAAAGTCTCCAGTAATTGGTAAAAAAACATGCTACCCTCGGGAACTTTAATATTGTTTCTAAGCAGGATAAGTTTAGATATGTAGTATCATGAAGAAAGAGATACACAGAGAAATACAGAGTTAAATCCTTTTATTGGCTGAACAGTACAATCCAGAGTATATAAAATATTCACAGTCTCTCGTCGTAAGAGTGTTACGCCAGATGTCGATATTCAACAATTTCCGACCGCTACGTGTGAATCACTTTTTATACACCCGGGCTACCGGATGTCAGGTAGTACGAGCCACGTCACAACATCTCTCCCCCTCCGAAAGTTTTTATGTCCGACGAACATCATACTTTTGTCTTTTGGGATCTATGTTCATAGTTTCAGTCGGAGTACGTTTTCGTTTGCTCGTACGGTTTTGTTGAATTGGTAAGGGCCTGGGTACATCAAACATGTCATAAATCACGGACTTAGGTTCTTCACCTCGATCATTTGTCGGGAGTATAGCTTTTTTAAATTTTTTTTTTTATTTGTCACATAATCTTCCATTTTGGATGTTTTATAACAAACATCATCTTGCCAATTCTTTTTTCAAAAATGCTCTCTATCCAGAATGCCTTTCCTAAATTATAATTTTGAAAATAGATTTTTTCAGCTGACTTATAGAATTTATCGAACACTGAGCGGATTTTTCAGCGAATATCAGTTCTGCAGGAACCTTACTAATAAGACATTAAGCGTTATTCGATAAATCGATAAGAATTTTTGAAATTCTTCATTTTCCACTTTAATTCCGTTTGCCTTTTTGATTGCTCTTTTCAACCAACCCATTTGATCTTGGATAATATGGTGCAGATTTTCGGTGATTTATCGGGAGCATTTTACAAAAATTTTCAAATTCTTTTGAAGAAAATTGCGTGGCGTTGTCAGAAACAATTGTTTCCGGCTACCCGAATCTTGCAAACAGTTCATGTAACATACTTATTGTATTTTACTCGTCGGAGCTTTGCATTTGACAACTTTTGGCCATTTCGAAAAGCAGGCTGCTATGACGAAAGAATATGTTCCTTTTATCGAGCCAGCATAGTCAATATGAAGATAAGACCACGGTTTGTCTGTCTTAGGCCATGGGTTGAATTTTATGGGAGGTACTTTTGCTACCAATGCGCAACTCATGCACATTCTCATCATCTCTTCAATATCTTTATCCATACCCAGCCAGTTTACGTAGCTCCGCATAAGTGTCTTCATTCTGCATATTCCCCGGTGCCCGGTAGTGTGACGGCAAATTGACTAAAATCCCAAAACGGGGTTTTATTTTCGCACGTGTGAAGACGGGGCAGGTTGGCACTTGATCCCTTATAGAATAATTTCTATCGTCTCCGTGGGATATCACGTGACATCTCCCTCCTTAAGAGAAGAAAGGGATAACAGAAATACCATAGAAAAAAAAGGCAATTCATTTCACTGTTCTCCTTTTCTTTTTCTCCCCTTTTTTTTTTCACTTTACTTTTCTTTTATCCCCTTTCTTCTTCATGCTTTGACGAATTCTTTCCTTTTCCTTTTTTCGTCCTTCCTAATTTTCTCCATAGAGGAAGACAATCCCTTTTCTCTTTCTTTTCTCTCTCTTCCTTTCTTTTTCTTTAATCTTGTCTTCCTTTCTTTTTCTCTCCCGGCTTTTTGGCCGAATCATGTTTCAACCTTAAGGAGGTAAATTCCTTTTTCTTTCTTTCTTCGTCATTTTGGACGACTCTATAATTTTAATTATCAAGCTCTGGGGAGAAAAATTTCCTTTTCTTTTCTCTCTTTCCCCTCTCCGTCACTTGTTGACGAACCTCTTTCCCTTAGTTTCTCTCTCTCTCTCTTTTCTTTCTTTACTCTTAACACTATGAAGGAATATTCTGCTACTACATTTTCGTAGGACGTTAGAGAAATAAACCTGGGTATTTCTCTATTAATTTCTCTAAGTCCTTCCGCTCTGAAACAGACAACTGGCTTAATTTTTCCTCGAATTTATTCGGCATTTCCGAGTTCTTAATCTTGCGAGGTGGGCCTTCTTGACGGATATATTTCTTTAATTTGTTAGCATGACACACTTGTGTCTTCTTCTTTCCCTCGTGGGTATCGATTCTATATGTCCTCTTGTCTATTCTCTGTGATATTACGTAGGGACCTATATATCGTCCCCCACAGTGTGGTCCTTTATTTGAGGATAGTAGTAGGACTTCGTCGCCCTTTTCAAATTCTTCCTTAGCCATGTGTGGGGGTCCTCTTATCTTTCTCTTATCTTCTCTATAAGTCTCAGGGAATTTATTCCTATTATTCTTTGGAGTTTTATCCCTTCTCCGAAGACTGGTCCTTTTATCTTTTTGTTTATTGAGGTTTGTTTATTCACTTCTTACCTTCCACTTTCTCACTCTGCGATCGACTATGTCATTTATATTTCGCACGTGGCTCTGCCGCCAAGTTGTCTTCACGTTTGGCGTTCATTCTCGCCATCTTTCTTTCTTCATTTTTGGCGCTCATTTTCGCCAACTTGCTTTCTCCATTTTTGGCGTTCATCTTCGCCATTTTACACGGGTGACACTTTTTTGTTTTTACTTCATTTCCCAGTATGAGGGAAATTCCTTTCATGGGTAGCTTATCTACCACACCAACTTGAATTGGTCCATTTTTCCACTGGGACTTTAGGGTTATTTTACATAGCGGTATTTTTACCCTCTTTCCGCCAATACCCTCTATCATCACAGTCTCACGTGTTGCTTCTATTACCCCTTTAGGTAATTTATTTCGTAGAAGTAACAACTGAGATGCTCCGGTATCTCGTAAAATTGAGACTTCCACTGGTCCTCCATGTGGGCGTCTTATCACCCCTTTTTTCATCCATGGTCGATAAGACTGGTTCCCTGTAGTTGTTGTTACAGCTCCTTGAGGTTTTCCCGACTGGGTTTGGTTTCTTTCAGGACCTTTTCCAAGCTGACACCTTATGGCTATGTGTCCAGCCTTTCCGCATTTATAGCAGACCACTGTTCTGCTGCTACTTTGGAAGGTCCTTCGATTTTCTTCCTTAGGTCTTCCTTCTGGGCTTAACTCTGCTTTAAATTTCACTCTGCTTCCCGTGCACGTTTTTTCCTTCGTTTTTCGGTGAGTGATGGTGTACTCGTCTGCTAGTGCGGCCATTTCGTAATTCACGTCAGTTTTCCTTTCACTTAGGTGAACCCTGACTTCTTCTGGCACGCAGTTTAAAAATTCTAAAGCTAATATTAGCTGCCGGAGTTTCTCAGCGTCTCCGTCTCTTAGAGACACACCATTTATCCAGTGCGTTCTCTTTTTCTCGCAGAAATTCCACATAAGATTGGTTTTCCGTTTTTCTCTGCGTTCTGAATTTCTGTCTATAAGCTTCTGGAACCAACTCGAAGCTTTTAAGAACCGCTGCTTTCACCAAATCATAGTCGGCGCAATTTTCTGTGGGCAGAGTTGCATATGCTCTCTGTGCTTTTCCTGTCAGTACCGTCTGGAGTAGCATTGACCAATATTCTCTTGGCCATCCGAGATTTAGTGCAGTTCGCTCAAAATGTGCGTAGTATCCGTCCACGTTGGCTTCTTCAACTTTTGGGACTAGCCTCGCTTGCTTCGTTACTTCGAAACTGTCATGGCTTCCTTTGCGTCCTCTTTTTGCCAAGTCGACTTCTCGCAACCTCATTTCTTGCTGAATTTTTGCTTTCTCCAGTTCCATCTTATTTCTCTGTAGTTCCATCTGGGCTTGTATTTTGATTTTCTCCAGTTCAATTTGTTCTGGTGTCATTCTTATCATTTCCGTTGGTAGCTCTTCTAATACTGCTTCCTCGAACACATTTTCGTCCACCATGTGCTCGGCTATTTTTCTAACGAGTTCATGTTTCCTCATAGAATTTTCAACATTTAATCCCGGACGAGCCCCCACAAAAGGTCTGTGACGGCAAATTGACTAAGATCCCAAAACGGGGTTTTATTTTCGCACGTGTGAAGACGGGGCAGGTTGGCACTTGATCCCTTATAGAATAAGTCCTCGTTCAGAGTTTTTTCTCAGGCATATAAGAACTGGCATATTACGTGGGGGATCAATTTAGGGCTAGACTGACCGCCGCTGGCAAGGGGTTCCAAATTTCACATTATCCACACACCCACCAGGTCACTTTCCTTCCTTCCCCTAGACAATGGAAGATATGGACCTATAGGTTTAATCGTAATAATATTATATTGTAGTAGTCGGCAACTCCGGTTTCCCGTGTGATATTTTAAAGGAATTTATAGGACAATTCTAAGCAAGATAACATAAGGCGAATAGAAGCTGAAAAGGAAATGTGACACAACAAATTCGTAGCAGAACTGCAAAGAACAACTTAGACCACGTGGTAACATAAAAATACCTGAATCCTTTACTATACAAAGAGATACACTTTCAAAGTGTCAAATATATATAATGAATTGATCAGTCCATGGACATAAATGTCTTTCTTCTTTTCTGTTCTTTCGTTTTCCTTCAAATTGAGAGAGAGAGAGAGTGGTATATAAAATTTGGGTATAAAGGAGAAATAGCCCCAAAGTTACTTATCTTATTGTTCGACGGGGTTCCACTGGAGAATCTTTCTTCTTTAACGGGCTAATAGACTTTAAGCTATTTTTAACACTGGCTTGAAGAATTTGGGTCCCTCGTGTCCGAGATATGTTTTTGTCTTCTTCACCCGGAGTAATGGCTATGGGTCTGTCTGCCACGAGCCCCTTCCAATAATTGAGTTTTCTTCTCGTTTTTTTCTCCGACGGGGAGAAGGTGCCACTTCCGTTTTAGGGTCCCAGCCAATCATTTGGCTTCTCCCTCCTTCCCCCTGGTGTCCGGCGACCTGAGGTTACTAAGTACCAACATCTGTTGGTATCCCCTCTGTGACCTACATTCTTTCTTAACGGTCACTCTTTGATGGCTTGCCACGGTTCATTCCAACGGGAGGATAGTATTAATCTTATTTCTATCGTCTCCGTGGGATATCACGTGACAGTATGAAAATCTCTTAATATTTTCCTAAGCACTGCGAGTACGATCACCCGGTTTCTATACATTGATATGCCGTTGCATATTGCGAATATATTATTCACCTTATTTTTTGGTTAATTAATTCTTTTTTTGTTTGAATTATGAACTTGTTAAATTTTGTTTTATATTTTATCTCCTCTAGCGTGACTGGTAATTCATTCTCTGTGTTGTATAGAACGCATTTTATGTCCATTTCGGACCTTAAAGAAGCAATCTAGCGGTTCTTTATTTTTTTGTATTAATCTGGATAAGCCATCTGCATGCGTAATATCTTTTGACGATAAGCATTCCATTTTGAATGAATAATTCAGCAGTACCATTGCCCATCTTTGTAAGCAATTCGAAGTGTGGAACCGAATATTGCTAATAAAGGACGGTGATCAGTTTGCAATTCCCTACCGTATTGATGGAATTTTTTAATAGCAAATATGACAGCTAACCCTTCTCTTTCTTAGTTGTCTAAATTTCTGTGACGAAGCTTGATGATTTTTATCATTAAGTGTTTTCGGACTATTGCTTTCATCTTTATTGTTATTTCCACAACGTTTCTGCCGATATGTCCTCCGGTCATCTTTAGGTGTTTGTTGAACTCGGGGACCTTCACGGAAATTTGATCTACGTCCTTTATTGAATCCACGGGGGTCGCCTGTTCTGATTCCATTAACCATAACCAGGTACAAGTGTTAAGTATTCCTGTATTGTTACTCGACTGCAGTCAGGATTGAACCTGCAACCTCCTGATAATTGTCTCATTTGAAGCTTAGGTAAACAACGCCTATAACCGTTACGCTATGTGTCCTGCTGGACAGTTCAGAGTGAATTTTGTAGTAATCCTAGTCAAGTAAGAACATTAAGTTTATAAGTTCCAAAAATTGCTGTGAAGGTGTTGCGGACCCGATAAGCGTGTCGAACCTGCAAATAATTTAAGTTGAATGCGTGTGAGTAGTGACAGCCAAAGACAATGAAGAAAACAAAGGCAAGGTAACATATAACAAAAGTGACGATTTATTGTCGGAATTACAAACGTGTATGTAAAGTCCGTGGAGGTTGTATGTGGTCTTCAGCTAGATGGGTGATGTCGGCAGCTGGTATGGTCGAGTCGTAGTGGTGCGCAGCTGGACGTTTGACGAGGGTAGCTGGCGTAGGTCGAGTCCTGGAGATACAGCTAGATGTTTGATGCGGGTAAGCTGAGATCGGTCGAGTCGTTGGATGCAGCTGGACGATCGCTGCGGGCAGCTGAGATCGGTCTAGTCGTTGAAAGCAGCTGGACGATCGTAGCGGGAAGTTGAGGTCGGTCGAGTTTGGTAAATCGATGTCCCGGTTTTGACAGTTCGTTGGGTTAACCGGGGCGTGTCGATTTGGTTGCTAGCCTGTACAGCGAGTCATACGTAGGCTAGTTGTTGCAATGCTAGGGCAGTCCGTAACAGCGAGTCATTACGTGGACTGGATGCTGCATTGCCGGAGAGTCGTGGTCGGTTTTGACAGTACGTTGGGTTAACTGGGTGTGTGTCGATTTGGTTGCTAGCCTCTACAGCGAGTAGTCCGTAGGCTAGTTGTTGCTGGGGCAGTCCGTAACAGCGAGTCGTTACGTGGACTGCATTGCGGGAGCGTCGAGGTCGAAATCAGCGTTGGCATCTTGGTCGTGTAGAGTCGAGCGAGTTGGTGACTTAGACTGAGCCGTGTCTTAGTACATCGGACCAAGTGAACGGAAGGGGGAACCATGGCTAAGGTTTGCCAGGCCTTAACACTTACGAAGTCGAGCGAGCGGATCGGTGAAGCTAGGGCTTCGTCGTGCCCCTAGCTCTGCGGGCGTATCGTTTACAGTAGCTATGGCTTTGTCGTGCCCCATAGTTGTGTGGGCGTATCGTTTACAGTAGCTATGGTTTTGTCGTACCAAATAGCTGTGCGGGCGTATCGTTGACGGTAGCTATGGCTTTGTCGTACTGAATAGCTGTGCGGGCGTATCGTTGACGGTAGCTATGGCTTTGTCGTGCTGAATAGCTGTGCAGGCGTATCGTTGACGGTAGCTATGGCTTTGTTGTGCCAGATAGCTGTGCGGGCGTATCGTAGACGGTAGGTATGGCTTTGTCATGCCAAATAGCTGTGCGGGCGTATCGTTGACGGTAGCTATGGCTTTGTCACGCCAAAGCTGAGCGAACATTTCGGACGGTAACTATGGCTTTACGCGCCAAAGCTGTGCGGGCGTATCGGACGGTAGCTAAGGTTTGCGCGCCAAGGCTGTGCGAACGTATCGAGACGATAGCTAAGGCTTTTCGCACCAAAGCCGCACGAGCGTATCGGACGATAGCTAAGGCCTTGGGCGCCAAAGCTCTGCACTATCGAGCGAGCAGGCCAGGAGGCCACGGCTATGATTGGCGTTATCTTAGCGCTGCACAGGTTGCGAAGTGGTAGCTAAAGGCTAACCCATGCCTTTAGCGCTGCGCGGCCGAACGGAAAGTGAATCAACCACAAGAAGCGAGATTCAGCCTTGTAACAAGGCGATTTGTAGAGAAAAAAAAGGTGTTGAATCTGCCACGATAACGTAGGATTCAGCCTCGTGGAGTCGAGTGGCCCCTGAGAGCGTCCGCGTAGACCTCTGTATTTATCGTTGCGTCCCACCAACGCACGAATATGGCACAAAGCCGTTTTTAAGGTGGGCCCGGTCGCAGGGCCGAAACCCACACGCGTCCGGCAAGGCCCAAAATACCTTCGGCCCCGTCGGCATTCCCCTTTTTGGGGCGCCTCAGGCGCCAGGCAATAAACCCAACCCCCCGAAGGGGGTATAAGCCTGGGGGGTGGCCCCCTGAGGCCGGAGGAACTCTCCAGTGCCGAGGCACATCCGGCAGAACCGTCCAGAGATAAAACGGCCTACCGAATGCAACCCAACAACTGGAGAGGAAAAAAGGTCCGCGTAGACCTCTGAATTTTTCGCCGCCAAAGCCTTTTTCATATGAAAGGAAGGGAACACCACCTCTGCCGCGCCACATAAATAGAAATTTCTTCTATAAAAAATGGACGTAAAAAATAAGTATTTCTTTAGCCTGGTATAGGCTAGCGAAGAGTATTACTTCCATTTTTATAGAATTTTTTCTGGCAGAAGTGTTTTGCAAATGTTGATAAATGTTAATTTATCCCTTTCTTAGCTGTAACGGCCGGTTAGAGTCGAAAAAGGGCTTTGTCATTTCCGGCCGTACCCAGATGTAATTCTTCTAGGGTGAAGGAGTAATCCGATCGGTTTACGTTTGTAGGCCGGCCGCGGCAAAGGTTCCCGAGTTCGACAAACATCTGAAGAAGGCCGGTGGACATATCTGCTGAAACGTAAAGATGAAGACAATAGTCCGAAAACCCTTAATGATACAAAAAAAAACTTTTTCTATCAGCGAATAATTCATTTCCGCCGGAAGCAGAGTCCTCGAAGTATGGTGAAATGGTTTTAGTTTGCCATCTTCTTCTTTTGTAGTAAAACTGTCCCCAAGCCAATATTACTTGCGTTGCTCGTAACATACATTTGCTTATTTGAGCTGCGTCAAAGTTAAATGCAGTTTTTAATTTCACGAACGCTTTTTGGCAGTGGTCAAACCAATTCCACTTTACATTTTTTTTAAGTAGATGATTCAAAGGAACTCTCAATATATACATATTTGGTATGTAGATATCGTAATAATTTGCAAGTCTTCAGAATGATTGTAATGACGCTTCGTTAGTCGATGCGGACATATATTTTATTGCGTCCGCCCGGTTAGGATCGGGTGTCCTGCTTGTGACAACACCCCTGGCAGGCCGACTCCCACTATCCTAGCTTCTTTAAACCAAACTACGCATGGCCAGTGATTCATCTAGTGTTTTTTTCTCATTTCCGACCAGGCGCATCATACATTTCTTTACAGATACGCAATATACAACCGAGGGGGTAGAAGAAAGAACAAACGAACAAACACGGACTTGGGTCAGCTCCAAGCGCAAAAGAGGGAGTTTGTGACACTGAGCATTCTCTGTGCATTTGTAGACAATCGCGGGCGTGTATTTTGCGCGAAACTTCTATAAAGCCACTAACAATTCTGACATCTCGCCTTGGTTAACTCGGCCTCTGTAGGTCAACAGGTTTTAGCAGTCGCCTTTCTGACTTCTGTTGACTCTCTTCTCTGCCTTACCTCCTTCTTCTCACTACCTCCTTCTGCCGACTGTCTCTTTCTCTGGACAGCTATCTTGGGTTTCGCGCCAAAACAGATAAAGAGATCGTCTGAGTGGCGCCAACACAAATGGAAACGAATTGCTACGCATCGTGTCACACTTCTCTCCTCCTTACCCTTGTCATTTATTCACAATAAATTACAAAACATATAAAGAAAAAGTAATTATACTACACAGACATAACTGTCACCATGCAAGGTGTCATACCATTAAAACGGAGCCCTAATTGCTTCTTCCACAAAAAGATATGCAACAGAGGTTGCTCCACAAAATTACAACAAAACCGCAATGTGCTGGGATGGCGTGCTCTCTCAAAGAGAGCTTTTGACCACCCTCAACCAATTTGTCGAGAAGGACAGTTAACCTGCCTTCTATATTTCTTTTTACGGGCCAAGAGCATTATGGTTAGCAAATACTAGCCAAGGACTTAGACACTCTCAGGGGCCTCAACATATCTGACACTCACCAACTTGCTGCTACATTTCATCTCAGAGGACGTTTAAACACCTCTATTTCGCCCACTCCACCAAAAATACTCAATTTCCGGGGAACTTTTCAACTCGCCCCCATATCCCGAAACCTTGGAGGGCTTTTAAAACACCTCGATTTTTCGTCCTACCCCCAACAATATTTCATATCCAGAAAGCCTGGAGGATTTTCAAATCACCTCCATTTTTCATACTGCCCCCAACGATACTCCATATCCAGAAATCTTGGAGGACTTTCAAATTACCTCCATTTTTCATACCACCCCCCAAAATACTCCATATCCAGAGGGCTCCCTGCAATTGTGAGCATCATCAATCTCAGCAGTTGTCTATGTGTTGGATCGGGAGAAACCCTCATGGGGGGTTCACAGCATATGTGGCCCCTGGCCCCGTCATTCCAACCCGGTAACAGTTGAGCTAGAGACACTTTTCGCCATTCCAGTATCTTGCCAGTAATCTCCATGGATTTTCAAAAGGATACATATATATATTTAAAAAAAAACAATTGACACCATCTCCCAGATCGGCCCGCCATGACCAGCTAGAGGGGGAGAGGGCACCTCTGGTGGTGTAATGGTTAGCAAGTTAGACTAGCAAACTTACACGAGTGAGGTCGAGTCTCATTGGGTGCCCCATTCATTTGGCCTTGTGCTACATCGAAGCAAAGAGCTTCGTAAATCACTACCAGGTAGAGGGGGGGCAAGCAAACACCGTTCTGCGCCCAGGCATCGTCCTCCCAACCCCGTCGTTAACCATTTCTTCAAAGTACAATATTCATCAAAACTCGTTTCACTGGTTTCCTGCTTTCCAGCATCATCAATTGCATAATTCACTACCCCTCGATGCCCGATCCCGAAGCGGAGGCGCGATGCAATCTACCTCTAGTGGAGACACGGCCAGACGAAGAGAAGAAGCGTCAAGAGCAATTAAACTTACAAAAAAAAAAAAAAAGAAAAATCCATGAAGGTAAAAAAATCAAACCAATCAAATGACAAGGCAAGCTCAACCCCAAAAATTAACAAAAACAAAGTAAAGCATAACAAAAAGAATATAAATACATACCGAATTATTATTTTTTTATTTTAGAGTTTACTTCATGTCTACAGTGCGAGAATCTGTGTCCTTTGAATCCACTAGCATAGCATTTTTTGTGTTTAAATGGACAATCCCTGAATGAATGTAATTCTACACACTCGTAACACGGATTAATTTTAAAATGAGGTTTGTTTTTCTTACCTCGTAATTTTTTCTTTATTGCGTGAATATTTTAAATGTCCCACACTTCAATCTTTGCTGTGTCAGCTCTCAGATTTAGAATACGCTGGCATACCTCGGCTAAATTTTGTAATGTTATTTTTTGGTCTTATTCCCATTTACCTGGTAAGAATTTCTTTTTCGGACAACGAGGCTAAACCCTGAATGAAAATCAAACACTGAGCTTGTCGGGAGTTAGACGAAATTTTTCCCAATATCTATTCACCGTACAACCAAAAGTTGTGTAATCTTCACAATCCTTTTTCTTAAGATTTAGACATTGCCAAGTAGTATAGAACAACGAACTTTGTTCCCCAAATATTTTCGTCAATATTTGAATAGTTTCTCGGAATGTCACTTAACCAGAGTGCCTCAGCAGAATAAAATTTTCATGTTCTGCCACCCCAAATTTTCCTAGTAGCACTTTTAATTTTTCTCGTCGGGCCATTTTTGACAATCATTTTCGAAAATTTCCTTGTACCTTCGGAAGTATGCCTCAAATGTCACTTTTTCTACCGGTTTGTAGATAAATTCGCTAAATAAATTTATAGCGATGCGGTTGTACGGGTTACTTTCACGTTATATTTAAAAGAAAATAAACGAATCGGAACGAGATATCGAAAAGTTTTCAAGAAGGTTTAATGACAACCAGAATAAAGGGTACCTTTATGCTGCAAGTCTCGTAGGAAGGAAGAAATAGTTATTGAGTTGAGAAAGAATTACAACAGCTTAATGTCGGAGCGAAATATGCGTCGCTGTAGACATAGCAAGTATTGAGTTGCTAATTTTAGAACAGGCGTTAATGTTCAGCCGTAGATGTGTGGTCCTGGTTGCTGTGGGAGAGTAGTAATCCTTGTCTCCTTAAGGGTTGTCCGGGAATGAAACATCTGAATTGTCAGAGGCGGAATTAATTCGTCTAGTTTATTTGCAACTGGGAACATTTGGGTCTCGAAGTGTAGACCCAAAGGTCCATGAATTAGACGGTAGATCAGGAATTAGATATTCAACCATGACGCGTGTGTAACACTATATTGGTGGCCCGCCAAGCAGTAGATTCCTTTGTCTGTTTTGGCGCGAAACCAGACAAAGGGTTTTTGGACTTGAAATCTCGGCGTGGCCGGAAGAGGTAACGGGACGCCAGAAGAGAGTTGGTTGGAGAAAGGAGCTGAGTTGGCGTGGAACCACGGACAGGGGCAGTCGACTCCGGACACAGTAGCAGAGAAGATAGGGACCAGTGAAAGAAGATCGAATCAAGATGAGTCGACATTCCAGTTGCTTTGTGGAATTTTCGCTAGTAACCCACGCTAGCGTTAGTCCATATATGCTATCAGGAATGCAAAGTGTTGCATAACTCTCCTTCTGCTCTTGAGTTAACCCCTGTTCGTGTTTGTTCGTTTGTTCTATTTTCTCCTGTCCCCTCGATCGTATTCTTGTGGTGGCAAGAAATGTGCGTTACCCCCCCCCCCCACCTCGGAACCACTAGTTGATCACCGGCCGGCCAAGAAGTGAATGGTTAGAAGAAGTATGTAATGTGGGGGGGGGCGAGGGCGGTATCGTTACACTGGTGCCGTTGACCAGGAGAAAAGAAAACCTGATAAAAAAAATTGGAAATGATCTAAGGACGAGGGAATTTAGAAGCTGACAGACGAACGGACGAAGAAGAAGAAAGAAAAAAAAAATGCCACAAGGACCCGCAACCAGCGAGAAAAGAAAAGGGAAAAGAAAGAACAAGAGATAGACGTGAGCAGAAAAGGAAAAAGAAAGAAAGAAAAAAAAGAAAAAAAAAGACAAAACAAAAGCAAAGAATTTCATCCTACACACGAAATGCCTTAAAAAAAAGAAAAAAAAGGAAAGAAAGAAAAAAGAAAACGAAAGAGACAAAAGAAAAAAAAGTAGAAAAGAAAGAAATCTACAAAGGTAGGAATACACATTCCCCCCTCCCCCACTGCACTCGAATATAAGAACACAAAAAAAAAAAGATTTGTAGATTAAGGAAATTTTAAGATGTAGAAAAAAACCTAAGTAATCTATTTCGTTTTTGTGTGTGTGTGTGTGTATGTTTAACCCCTTAACTGCTGATAATTTTTGTTGTATTTTTGTTAGAAGGGAAGGGAAGGTTTTCTTCCCTTACCCTCTTTTCACACTTAACTTGACCGGTAGAATTCAAATGCTTTTTTTTTCTTCTTCGTAGCAATTTCACATAGTAATTTTTATGCTTAAGTGTTAGGACCAGTGGTTTAAAAAAAGAAAGTTAGTCCATTCTGGGAAGTTTTATAGTATTTTTTTATGCTGGAAAGGTGATAAGTCACCGATTAAAAAAAAAATTTTTTTTGCTGTAAGGTTCACTGAAAGAAAAAATTGTGGTATTTTAAAACCTCAGAGAAAGGGAAGATGAAACGAAAAATAAGAGAGAGAGTGAGATCGCTAAGCTAGGTTAAGATCGACTGGTCAAAGTAGGATCGTTCCGAGTGCGGAGGGTGGAGGAAAGCTTCTACCACAAAAACAAAAAAAAATGGAAAATATAAAAAAAAAAAAAATTTAAAATTTAAACGAGGAAAGAGAGATAAGAACAGATAAAGAAATGATAAAAAGAAAATGTAAAATTGAAAAAATGGCAGAAAATTTGAACAAAGAAAGAGAAGGAAGAACAGATAAAGTCATGAAAAAAAAAAGAGAGAACGAAAAGAGAAAGAAAGAGAGATTGCTAGGGAATTTTTGTCAGTGCATCCATGCCTGTCTCAGATAAAAAAAAAAAAAAAAAAAAAAGGGAGGAAAAGAATAAGTAAACTGTTGGATTTTTAAAAGAAAAGAAGGTTTTCGTTTTTCGTTTTTTTTTTTTTTGTTGATTTTAAAAAGAAAACGGTTGGAAGCAAATGTTGTCACCTCCAACCATCCACCCAACCCAGACCCTACCCTGGGAGAGGGAAGAAGTTAAGTGGACAGGAGAGAAGGAAAGAAAGAAGCAAAGAGAAATGGTGGATGCGTGACAGAGATTCTTTTGGCAATTGAAATTATTTTATTTTTATTTGTCTGTGAATTGTTTATTATTAATTTTTTTTTTGTTGTTGTTTAATTTTTTGTGGATTTTTTTTTGCTATCCTTTGTTTTTTTGTTGTTGTTTTTTTTTTTGTTTGTTTTTTTTTGTTGTTGTTTGTTATACTTTACCTTGTTTTTTGTTAATTTTGGGGGATTGAGCCTGCCTTGTCATTTGCTTTGTTGTTTATTGTTATTTGTTTATTTTATTTATTTATTTATTTACCTTCATGGATTTTCTGGGGGGGTTGTAAGTTTAATTGCTCTTGGCACTTCTTCACTTCGTCTGATCGTGTTCCCCCTGGGGGGTTGGTTGCACAGGTCCCCCGTTTCGAGGACAGGTATCGAAGGGTAGGAAGTTATACAATTGATGATTTGGGAAAGCGAGTGGCCTGATTGACACGAATTGATGAACATGGTACCGAGGAAACGGTTGACGATGGGTTGGGAGGACGATGCCTGGGCGCGGGGCGGTGTCCGGTTGCTCCCCATCTGGCTGGTCATGGCTGGACGATCTGGGAGATGGTGTCAATTGCTTTGTTTTTTTTATCTTTTGAAAATCCATGGAGATTGCTGGCAAGGTGCTGGAATGGTGAAAAGTTCCTTGCTCAACTGTTACCGGGTTGGAATTACGAGGCCAGGGGCTACATATGCTGTGAACCCCCATGAGGGTTTCTCCCGATGCAACACATAAACAACTGCTGAGATTGATGATGCTCACAATTGCAGGGAGCCCTCTGGGTATGAAGTATTGTTTGGAGTAGAACGCAAGATAGAGGTGTTTAAAAGTCCTCTGAGATAAAATGTAGCAGCAAGGTTGTGAGGGTCGGATATGTTTAGGCCCTGAGGGTGTTTAGGTCCTGACATAGCATTTGGCTTACCACAGAGACCATAATGCCCGTGACCCGTAAAGAGAAATGGTTAGCAGTCCTTTTCGACCAATTGGTTGAGAGTGGGGGAGCGGAGGAGCATGCCATCCCAGCACATTGCAGTTTGTGGTAATTTTGTGGAGTAACCTCTATTGTGTGTGTTTTTGTGAAAGAAGCAAGGAGGGCTCCGTTTGAATTGTGAAATTATGTTTGTATTATACCTTTATTTTGTTTTATTTCTGTGTTGTAATTTATTGTGAATAAATGACAAGGGTAAGAGGGGGGGTATGTAGAACTATATGGGTGGCCCGCCAAGCGGACGATTCCTTTGTCTGTTTTGGCCGGAAGAGGTAACGGGACGCCAGAAGAGAGTTGGTTGGAGAAAGGAGCTGAGGAGAGTTGGCGTGGAACCACGGACAGGGGCAGTCGACTCCGGACACAGTAGCAAAGAAGATAGGGACCAGTGAAAGAAGATCGAATCAAGATGAGTCGGCATTCCAGTTGCTTTGTGGAATTTTCGCTAGTAACCCACGCTAGCGTTAGTCCATATATGCTATCAGGAATGCAAAGTGTTGCATAACTCTCCTTCTGCTCTTGAGTTAACCCCTGTTCGTGTTTGTTCGTTTGTTCTATTTTCTCCTGTCACCTCGATCGTGTTCTTGTGGTGGCAAGAAATGTGCGTTACCCCCCTCAGAACCACTAGTTGATCACCGGCCGAGAAGTGGAATGGTTAGAAGAGGATGAATGTGTGTGGGGGCCGACGGTGGGTAACGTTACACGTGTCCTGTTTGCTGTAGGAGAGAAGTATGAAGGTCTCCAGAAAACGTTGTTCAGGAATGAAGTAGCTGAATTGTCAGAGGCGGAATTAATTCGTCTAATTCATTTTCAACTGGGAACCTCCTGGGTCTAAAAGTGTAGACCCAAGGGTGCATGAATCAGACGGCTCTTTTGTAACACAGCTTCACAAATCTTTCCTCCTGGCGTTCAACACCAGGAGGTAAGATTTGTGAAGCTTTGTTGGAATTTTTTAACCCTTCCAGCTGTTGTTTTTCAAACTTTTCTTGTTCTAGTTCGCGAAGTTTTAAATCTTCTCGGCGTAGTTTTTCTTGTTTGAAGAATTCCAACATGCAACTATTAAGATCCTCTATTGCATATTTTTTTCTTTTACAGCCTTGGCCACCACTCTGCTCGTTATGGTTTTGAACCTCCGAATTAACAAACTATAGGTAATCCGTTATAAGTTTGAACCTCACGTCGCCAATCTGAAGTATCGTGAAGGAAGAGTAATGCAGAGTTGAATCCTTTTATTGGTTGAACAAATACAATCCTGAGTATATACAATATTGACATCACCAAGGATCGCGAGAAACACCACACGCTTCTCACCTTGAAACTGAGGCAAAATGTTGTCTCCAACGTAACAAATATCGAGCAGCACGAGCTGCTTGGATTCAATGCGAGCCGTCCACTCTCCGACGTGATTCCAAAACGGATGAACTCGCTCGCAGAAGTAGAAAGTGTGCTCAGCCGTTTCTTCTAAGCTACTGCCGAAGCGAGAACGATTGGGCATGTCAGCCAGGTACGCTTTGTAATTCAGTCCGAAAAAGGGCAACGCGTTCCTTGCAAGCTGCCAGGTGATTGAGAACTCGGAGTTGTTGAAGAAGCCTGAACCTATGCGCCTAATTTCAATGCGAGCGAATCTCAATCGACCAGCCGAGCCGATCCACGAGAGGATCGGAAGCGAAGCTCACCACTAGATGGTTCCTTTCAGATCGAGAAAGGTCACTGGACCCAGGAAGGTTGCGAAGGGCCTTAGATTATTCGAGGACGAGCGGTGCTTCGCCCATCAGCTTACGTCGACCTTGAGGTTTGACTTGAGGCGAGAAGAGGTATCGCTCGCCTTTCGTCTCCGCATCGTGTCCTTCGATAAGGATCGGCCCAAGTAAGCCATTCTTTCAGCGAACCAGTGGTTCTCCAGATCGGGCATACCAAGACCCCCATTACACGGACGTTGACAGCAGACCTGTCTACGGACCACCGGCCTTCAACCTCCCCAAAGTAATTTGGAGAGGAATCGTTGTAGCCCTAACCGACGATTCTTTGGCAGAGGAAGTACAGATAAACAGTAAAGGATCAAGGGGAAGATGTACACAGCGCACATCTCCGCCTAGCCTTCGAAGCCAGGTACCCATCTGGGTATCTACCTTGGCCGGTACCTCCGACCTATTTCGCTCCAGTTGGAAGCTGGGCCAAAACTACACCTAGAGGATGCGGATGGGTCCGTCACTCCAGCGGAAAGGTCCAGGTAGGGTAACGCCACACCTCCAGACACTTAACCACAAACCTTCGCTCTTATTTAAGTTGATCTTGGCTCCTGCTATCTTCTTGTACCTTGCAACCGCCTTCTTCACAGCCTTTATGTACAGACGGTGGGACACAAAGACAGTGATGTCATCGGCGTAAACAGATACCTTTGCCGAAAGAAGGCCAGCAAAAAGGAATGCCGCGCTGGTCCGGATTTGCCTTCTCATCACTAAGCCGACGGAGCAGGGGTTCCAAAGTGATGATATAGAGAAGAGGATACAAGGGGCAACCCTGCCGGACCGACCGCTTGATCACAAAAGCCCACGAGCGCTTCCTATTCATCTGCACCACCACTGCGGGTTGTGGTATATCATACTAATCCATTTGCGGAACTCCGGTTTGATCGGGTGGTTTCCAAAACAGTCACTAATAACCGATGGTCAAACCTATCGAAAGCCTTGGACTGATCTAAATTGATCAACACGGCTTTGGTGTCGTCTTTTAACCCCTCTAGGACTTCGCAAGTTATCTTGGATCGATCCTCCCTTTATAGCTTGTTCTGCTCAGGTCCGACCAGATCGCTAATGACAAGCTGGTTTGCTAAGGCCTGGGCCAAAATCTTTAACTCTGTGTTTAACAGAGTTATTGGCATGTAGTCATCTAGTCCCCCCCCAAACATGCCTGCCACTTTTCTTTAGCAATGTGATCATGTCCATGGTAACGCTACCAGGGATAACTCCCTGGGTGAACCAATGGTTGAACACATGTGCAGCAACCTCAAGTACACTTCGTAGGGTAAACCGTCTTGTCCTGGCGATTTGTTGAGGCCGACCAGCTTCAACGCATCACGGTCTTCGTATTCAGTGACAAAATCCTCGCTGATTGCCGCTTTAGCTTCCTGAAGGCGTGGGAAGTTGGTTAAATGGCTGCGAAACTCCTGGACCGGGAGGTCAGGACAGCCAGCAAAACGGTCATGGAATTACGCCCGAAAGGCCTTGCACATCTCACTATTCGACCGGAGTACGTGCCCATCTGGGGACTTGACGAAATCGATATACCGCTAGGGAAACCTTCACACTTCTTCACGCACGAGTGCGTTGCATTTCACGGCTTCGTTGGCGACTCTTTTTAACCGAGATCTAACAAGGGATACCCCTTGTAGCGCTCGCTAGCCTCGCGCTCAAGGTCTCGTCTAGCTAATTCTATGGTTAGGGAATCCCCTCTTCCACAGCCCTTTAAAACTTATTTTCTAAAGATTTAGCCACCTTGGTCCAATCTAAGTTCAGCAGGCGACTGTATTTGATGGCAAAATTTCTAATCCTATATTTAAGAGATCTCCACAACTTATTCCAGGTAACCGACCCCTGAACTAGGGATTCCAGCCGGTCCTGGAAGTTCCGTATTTCCAGTAAGAAGGCATTGAACTTCCAGTAACCGGTTACACTAGGCCGATTAGCAAGTAACAGACTGACCCTAACAAGCCTATGGTCAGTCTGTGCTCCATAGTGAAACTTGATAGGATTGGCAACATTTAATTTGTTGACTTTTTCTAGGCTTACCAGCGGCATGAGTGTTTTGCGGAGCTGGGAGTCTGCGATGTCTTCCGGGTCCACAGAAAACAGAGCCACTGCTGTTTCAATGGAGTCTTTGTTGGAGTTTTGGGCCGGCGAGACTGATATAGTTCTTCGCCGATTCTTTTGGTTGATTGGTTATGTCTTTCTTCTGATTGGGTTCTTGATGTATTTTTTCGGTGGGGGAAAAGTTCAGGTGGAGAAAGATAGAGTAGAGTTGGAGAAAAGGGGACGGGAGATGGAGAAGGCACACGCGGGCTACGAGTGGAGTTGGTTTTGTTTTGGTGTTGAGAGAACTGTTCAGCTTGGTCTTGTTGAGGAGGTTGATGAGATTTTTCTTGATGGGGGGGATTGTTTTTCGCGGTGGGTATTTGAAGGGGTTTGTTTGCTCTTTTCTGAGGGGGATTGTTGAGGGAGGTGTTGGGACAGGCCTTCTCCGCTGTCCCTTCTTTTTAAGTTGACTGTTGTTTCTGTTGTTTCTTCTGTTTGTTCTAGGTGATTTTGGTCGTTGAAGCTGGAGCTGTTTTTATTCTTGGGAGCTTTGTTGGTTTGAATTGTTGTTGTTGTTGTTGTTGTTTCTTTTGTTGATTCTGCTGTTGTTGTGTTGATAAGCTGTGTCTTTAGGTGTTGTTTCATTTATTGTTTTGGTGGGTGTTTTCTTTTTTCTATGTACCTAAGTCCATTGGTTTTCTGGATCGAGCTGGTCTTTATCTTTTTCCTTGGTTGTTGAGATGATGTCTTCAGTTCTGTTTTGTTGTTTTTTGGTGGGGGGACCTTCTGAAGGCAGGTTTTTGCTTTTTTTTACAAATCCAACAATGCGGCCTCCTGTCCTCTACTACCACCACCATCTTTTGTCTGTCTCGGCTATAGATGGTATCCGGGATGCTTTGGAAGCCTTCCCGGTTTAGGCGTATTCGAAGTACTTAGTCCCCGTGTGCCGTCCAGGCGGCAGCGCGAAGTTGTTGGGTACTGAGTATCTTCCGTAATTTACGGGAGTTACTTACAGGTTTAGTTTCCACAAATACAACTCAAATTTTACAAACACGTAAACAAATGGAATGTGACAACAACGAACATTAAGAAATAAACAATTGAATAATCATATCAAACAGGATAAAAATAATTAAAATACAGCTATGGCCAGTTGAATAAAAATATGATTTGTTCGCCCGTGTGTGCGTGTATACATGTTGGGAAAAGTCTATTGAGTCAATATGTCCATAGTTGGCCGAAGTAAAGAGGATAAAAAATTGACTTTACTTACATACATGTGTATGCGTGTGTGTGTGTATATATATGTGAGAGACCAAAAGTATAGACCTTTTATTTTCTTAAGTCCAAACGTGCGTTTATGATCTTTGGCGACAATGTGTCTCGTTTCAGTAGTCAGCAAAAGAAAGTCGCGTACTTCTTTGCTTTGAGTCTTGTGGCTTTGCCTTCTGCTGTTCGTCCTGGCCTCTCGTAGTGGAATGCACTAGTTAATTAAATTCTTCGTTATTTATACTTTTTGTGGTCACTAAAGTGAATCAAAAATAGAATTTTGTAAGATTTTATTGCGGGTCCTAAAATTCAAGCGCGCAAACCTTTCTTGACCAATCAGATTCGTATATTTACTTATTCATTTTGGAGCCTTAATATTTTTCTTTTAATTAGTTTCTGAGCCGAATTTTCTTGAATGTTCTTATTTCTGTGTTTTTTGCTAATTGGTTGAAAACTATAAAAGTGTAACTTCAATGTTAATGCGATTTTGATCCGAAATTTCTAGAATGTTCTTATTCTGTGTTTTTGAAGTTGATTATTTTAAGGCAAAAAAATGTGTATTCTATAAAGCTGTGTCACTTCCTCTACCTTTCCGTAGCTGCTCAGGAATGAGGCCACTACGTCTCCTGTGAGGTTGGACGGGTTGTTGCATACTGTCACCCGGATTCTACGTGTGCCCAACCAGGTTGCAACCGGAAGAACTTTGTTGTTATGCCGCTCTCCGCCAGTTTTGCTGCTTGTTCTTTTATAGGCAGCAGGACATCCCATGTTGTGAAGCTTCTTCTATAGAAATATTGCTCTGGGATGCTTGCTGTCTAGAAGTTCTTCAAAAACGTCCTTTATTAAAACCGCCAGTCTCCTGGTTTTAAGGTCAACGACCACCAATGAAAGAATTCTAGGTTCTAGAAGGTCTGAAATTACATTGGCTTTCAACCTCCCCACAGCAACATGCGACATCCTCAAGTATACATCGTATGGCAAACCATCCAGTCCTGGTGACTTGTTAAGATCGACCTGCTTCAACGCATTACAAATCACGCATCACTCTGTAACCTCGCAGCTAAGAACTCCTGAACCGCAAGGTCAGGCTATCGAGAAAAGCGATCACGAAAATATACCCGGAAAGCCTCACGTATCTCGCGGTTAGACCGAAGTACGCGCCCATCCGGGCATTTGACGAACTCGGAAACCATCGCAGTTCTTATGACGATATGAGCTATTCACTGGTGCTGAAAACTTATGGAGAGTATGATACATTTTTTATTGAGGAAAATGTAATTTTCCTTTTATAACAACACGAAAAAACTTATATACTTTGAAAGAAATTGAAAAGTCAATTTCAAAGGTCAGAACTAACCGAACTTTCAGATTGTCAAAACAAAAGCTTTGGGGTTGTCAGTGCGTTGACCAAATTTAAATGATAACATCTCTTGCCCACCTGTAGGGTTTAAAAGATCAAATCTTTGATTTTTGTTTTGGTTAAAGTGAAAAGAAATACTTCCAAAAAGTCATGGGCTAAGATCCTTAATTAACCAAGCCCCTTTATTGTGGTTTGATTCAATGTCCAATCAAAATCTTATACGTGGAAGAGATACTCTTCCCGCTGACTTAAATCAGCATATTTGATTGGCTGACCAGTCAAAAAGTAATAAAAGAGTACAAAATGATCTGTGATTGGTTAACCAATCGGGAATGTTTGTTCCCAAAAGAATCCTCCATAAAAATAGATGTTTTTAGGGTTAGATGAGAGAAGAGATTCGATATCCATGCCAGAAAAGAAATCTCTCCAAGAACTAAAGCTTCTCCAGCGAAAGCCTCACATTCCGAAAAACTGAATAAATAGAAAAACTGCAACAGCCAAATACCTCAATTGTCTGCGTCTCAAACACAACAAAAGCGACAATTTCCTTCTTTATATATATATTGTATAAATTATTGTTACACCATTGTGTTTCAATAAATAATTGTTAACGGAGAGTACCTGGAATGGCATACATAAAATACCGTGACAAGCATAGTACCGCATTCTTCCTTACGCACGAACGCGTTGCATTTCTCAGCTTCGTTGGGAACTCTTTTTAGCCTATATCTAACTACATAACCATTGTAGCACTCGCCAGCCTCACACTCAAGATCCCTCTTAGCTATGGAATCCCTTTTCGTCATCGCCCGTGAAAGTCTATCGTCTCAGGATCTCGCCGTCTTGGCCCTGTCTAGTTTGAGCTTTCGGCTTGATGGCGAAGTCTAATATTCTAATATTCTACGGAACTCCATCATCTATTACTGACTACCGCCCCCACAAGTGCCTGTTGAATAAAGGATTCCAGTCGGTCTCGGAAGATCCGTATCTCCAGTAAGGAGGTATAGAACTTTCAGTATCCGGCCAGACTCAGCCTATTAGCTAGCTGCAAACTGACCCTAACGAGTCTGCCCTATTCAGTGGAACATAGGACAAGAAATGAATTTTGTCTGTTCTCCTAACACCCTGTCCAGGTAAGATTTAACGAATTATTTATCCTCATCCTCATCTCCCTCACCAGGATGTTCCAGACGGAACCTGTCGACTAGGTTGTGCCGAGCCAGGAAGTCGACTAGGCTGCTTTCACACCTATCCGACTGGATAGCACCTCGCTCGACTTTATCAATCTTGTGGTGAAGGATTGCATTCCAATCCCTCACTAAAACTTGTTACTTCGGATCGTCAAGAAACGACCCCAACCAATGGGCGCATAAACCGCAACTACCTTGAAGACGAAACTTTTAACGGTAACATCAGCCACAACTAGCCGGCCCCATCATCTGCAAAAACAAGATTAAAAATCGCGTTAAGGTTGCGTCGAACTGGCAGAGAGACTTTGGTGCTGCAGTGGTTGCCAAATGCTAAAAGAGCCACGGAGTCGTCCTCCAACACCCGACAATCCTCCGCACAAAGGAAGTGAATCCTGCATGGCAGAGACATCCAGGCAGAGGTTCAAGAGTTCACCAAGCAAGCGCACACACTTGCTTTGAATCCCCAGTCTCCTCACTTTCAAACTGGTAAGGTCAACAACGGTCCGGAATCCTCTGGGGTGAGGATGCCGACGTTGAGTGCCGAGTTCTGTGATAATATGACTATATGGGGACAATCCTCCTACATCCAGCAGAAACCTCACTTTTATTCCGACATCAGCAGAGCTAACCCTTTTTATCTAACGCCACACACCGTGTGTCCGGCAACCAGCTGAACGTATAAAGGTGGTCACCTAGGCGGCACTTCTAAAATGAAACGGATTTACAACAAACTTATTTTTAATTTTTTGTTGGTCCAAGAGTGGCTTCAGTACCCGACGGAGCTGGAATCCAATTTGGATTCCACAGCACTCGTAGAGCACAAGGCCACTTCTGCAAGTTCATTTTTTTTTGCTCTTTTCCCCGTCCAGCGAAGCCGACTTGACTCGATGTTGGGCGTTAGAAATAGAAGTTTTTGTCCTATTTTTTGATCGGGACCGAACTAAATTTAATCTTAAATAAAAATTCAAAAATTTTTCAAATTATTTTAACAGAAAAAAAGATTGAAAAATTCTTACTATCTAATAAAATACCATGAGACAGACTTGAATGAGAACACCTTTTTCGAATAAAATTTAAATTTGAATTTCAAAAAATAATTTAAACTTACAATTTTCTTTCAGCAAAAAATGATAATAATTTTTCTTTTTTACCCACTCCAAACAATTTTTTGCTAATTTCTTTTGCAAATATTAATTTCTACTCAACTCTTGGATTGCTTTTTCCCCTATTACCGACTGCTTTTATTTAAATTTGTTTTGATTGGCTTGATTATTTGGCTTGATCCTTGTTTATTTAATGTGAATTCCTGTTTTATATATATGTACGATTTATAAGTGAATAGCATTATTTTTTGATGAATTAGAGCACATTTGTTTGCACACAGTTAATTGTTGCGGGGCCATGTATGGTAGCCGACCTTACAAACTTTTAAAAATCAGTGAAATGACTCAGGAAAGACAAGAATAATAAAGCGAGATAATAGGTTACCTTCTAGATTTATTTTTCAAGATAATTTTAACAATGATAATAAAATCAAAGTTCAGAGATTTCAAAGGTCTTTCTTCGTAGAACTGTAGATTTGTCGTTAGTCCAAGTGGTGTCTACCACTTGCAGACTGGTGTCATCAGTGCATGAGGCTAGTGTTTCGTAGGCCAGGAGTTGCTAGGCGTCGCTGAATTGGGCTGTTCTGTCTGTTACTTTGGGTGGCACTCCATCAGGTTTGTTGATCGGCTATGCTGTGTTGCTGCATCGAACTGGTTAGCCTGCTACTGGCTGGTCCTCGGGCTGGGTTAGCAAGAAAGACTTTCTTGCTCTGAAAAGCACAATTTTAAGTAGCTGGACTGTTAAGTTAACCATGTTTTATTTATCCGTGCTTCCCACTAGGCAGGATTTGACACAAGGTTTTTTTTATTTTGGGAATTTTGAACTGAAACTCATGCCTTGCTGGACTATGCTGGTCATAGAATCACTAAGTGCAATGTGAACTATACTAGCCTTTGCTAAGTCTCCTGGCACGTATGTCAGGTGACCTTGCTGGTCAAAGATTCACCAGACCTGGAGTTCCAGTGCAATGTGAATCTATGCTTTTCATTGACACTCCGCCAGGCACGTATACCAGGTGACCCAACCGAGGTTGGGTACCTTCAGAGCAAGCTCGAGAGGCAGGAAAGTATGCTGAGTTCACCAGGTGTCACTGAAAAATCAAGGTGGTGGCATCTGGTCATCTGTAACTCGGGAGGTCAAAGTGGGCTACACTTAAATCCTTTTGCACTGGCTCTGGCCCCTTTCTGATTGATATCATATTTAACTGCTGAATTTATAGCAAAGCTGGTTGGTTCTCCTCTGAATACTTCAGATGTGGGCAGGAATACTTCTCTTTAATTTCCGTTGAATAATGAAACTGATGCTTATACAAGCAAGGGAGGTTAGTAAATAAGTCATATATTATCTTTGAAACAAGTCATAGAATTACTGGTCTCAGAAATAGTTTTCTGTTTTTGGTGGAAAATTCCATTCACTGATGACATCAGTGAGCATAATATACTTATAAAAGAGAACCCTGACAAAAGAAGCTAGTGTAATAATAGTTTGTTTGCAAAATATTGTAAATTTGTTTGCAAAATATGTTAATTTTTGTGTCACAAAATATGTTGGTTAAGTTGAAAGCAGAAGAAAGTAAGGATCATAAAAAACCATAAACACTTTGAATTTTATATTACTGTTGCAAACAAGTTGTTCCGTTTGCGGCTATATAATATCTAACAAAAATAAACTAAAGTTTAACATACTTCACACTGCTCTGGTTCACTGCTGGAATTGTAGTAGAGACAATTTTAACATTCGCACGTTACTGAGCTTGGTAGAAAAAGAGAACTAGACATGTCATTAAAATCTGGCGCCAACGTATGGAAGCCAGTGATGGTTAAGTTGAAAAGATGTATTAACTAATTGTATGTATCATACATATCATTTAGAGGGTATGGTCGACCATGGGAGACAACCCACTTACCTTATATATATATATAAATGGCTATTATGACGCTGCATAAATAATTATCTCAGGACGAGAGTTCATTTTATGTGCATGCGAATAAATCCTGACTGATCTCCGACGCTGGCAAGGTGGTTTCCAATTCACTTTCACATACCCCACCAAGTCCTTCGTTTTCATACCCCCTCAGATAGCGGAATAAACGGACTTCTAGGTTAGAAAATATTAACTGTAGTTAAATTCCCAAAATTCCTTTGTAATGTTTTAAGGTGAATAAGACGTTTAGCAAGAATTAATGACAGCGATACAAGGCTAAAACAGATAAGCACAAAAGAAGACGAATCGATAGAAGAAACAACACAACCAATAGATTTCAACACAAGGGTGCATTTAAAATATAACAAAGTTTTAATAATGATAAGATTTAAGAAACAGTTCCTTTTTCTTTTCTCTTTTTGGCCTAGGGATTAGAGTGTTCGCCAATGGCCCGGGAGACCTGGGTTCAATCCCAGGTCGAGTCATACCAAAGACTCAAAAAATGGTACTTGATGCCTCCTTGCTTAACACTCAGCATTATAAGGTACGGATCAAGGGTAAAGTAGAGCAATCCAGGGAAGGAGTAGCGCCCTCCCCAACACCTTGGTGTAGTAGCTATCGAAAAGGGAGCCTTCGGGTTACCCTCGACTATGGTCGCCAACTTTACTTTTTACTTACTTATTAAGCCAACAGGAAGCATCAAACATAAATGTCTCTCACCAGTCCTTTTCTTCTTTCTCCTTTTTTCTTTCTTTCTTTTTTCTTTCTTTTACTAGAGAAAGTAGCTGAGTCTCTGGACTGAAGTATGTAACAAAGTTCATTCACTAATTTGCTAATGATGAAACTGAATCCTTTCAGTTTCTCTCTTTCTTTTTTGAATACATATAATTCCCCAATATTTAGGAAGGGTAGAAGGAAAACAGATTAAGTTGTACTTATCTTTGACAAGGCTTAATGTTCAGGTTCCTTTCTGTCCTTTTACAGGCGAGCAACATCCCGGAGTTTAGCTGAATGGGCGTCTTTCTCTCGCCAGTTTCTGTCCCGAACTGAAGATTCTTTTCCAGATTTCTCTAACGAAAAAATGGCATTTTGGCGCTAAGGGTCTATGGGCCAATCATTTGACTTTTTCCTTCTCCCATTATTGAATCCGGTCACGATACCTGAGTGACCTGGATTCCTTTCTTTCAGGCTGCAGGTCACAGAGTGCAAGGAATTGACTTTCATTCATATCTCCTTTTAACGGTCAGTCTTAGTGCCTGTTGATTCATACTCAAAAGGGTAGGAGAATCGACCTCCCCTTCCATCTTTCTGTTGCATACCACATCACATTATGATACAAGTATTGATATTTAACTCTTATAATTCTATTTAATGTTTGCACACAGTTGATTGTTTGTTTATACACAGTTAAATGGCTTCAAGTAATCAGTTGTGCTGAGATAGCTCTCAACACAACTGACCAGTGCCTTCTAGCACCTTTAATATAAAATAAGCTTGGGTAATTATTTGCCACATGAGTAATTTGAAGAATATGCTTGGGCTTGACTGATTAGATTGGGTCTCTTCCAGCAAGGACCAAAGTAGACTTTTGCAGGTCATGTGACCACTTGCCATGTCAAAGATTGCTCAGCATCCAGGATCTTGTTCTGAAGCATTACAAATAGTCACCCACAGCCAACTGGTAGCTTTGTGAGGGAGGGGAGTCTTACTCATCTGCAGAGGTGCAGTCAGTGTATTCTACAACCCCAGCTTGCAGGACAATTTTGTACTGAAAAAGAAATCTTTCCTTATAAAAATTACAAAAAAAAAAAATACTGAAAACACAGTATGTATTTTTTAACCAATTTGATTCAATAAAAAATTGCTTACATTGAAAAATCTTAATGAATGATCAAATAAATAAATAAATGGAATAAATTTTCATTAATTTATTTTTTTATTTAAAAACAACAGCAGGATGATAGATTTTTCTTATTACTTACAATTTCAAATCAAGAATTTCAAGGTCAAATTATATGAATAAATGTAAATAAAAAAAGATCATAAATGAACTGATGCAATGTTTGGTTATTGTTATTTATTAACCTGGTAAATTTACTAATTAAAGTTAAGTAATAAAACAAAACACTGTATTCCAAAAAGGAAATCTTGTGACACTATTATACAGGTTTAGCCCTACATAAGTGCATGCATGTGTATGTATGTGTGGGGGGGTGTATACATGGTTGTGGTTTGGTCGGGTTTGGTTTTATGGCATATCAACCATTGTAGGTTATTTAATGTTAAATATCTTTGATACTTATTAAATATTTGATTTCTCAACACATTTTCTAGATAACATTTTTAAATGAGCCTGAGCTCATTTTTCTTTCACAGTTAAATGGTTTCACCTATTTCAATCTAATGCGAATAATTCTATTCACTATCAATCCTTTGTTTGCTCACAGTTTAATGTTTTCAAGTACTGCTATGCATCACCAACGTCTCAATCAAACATCAATCGCTTGCCCACACACAGCTAAATGATCAAACAGTTCCATTTCAAACAATTTTCTTTAGCATATAAACAAAGTTAGAAGTTCCAAGTACCACTATGCATCACCAACAATTTAATCAAACATCAGTCATTCGCTTACACATAGTTAAATATAAAAACAGTTCTATTTCAAGCAATTCAGTTTAGCATAAGTACACAGTTTTTTGTTTACACAGTTAAATGTAAAAGCAGTTCTATTTTTAATTATTCAATTTAGCATAAGTACAGTTTAAATGTCAAACAGTTCTATTTAGCCCATAGATAGAGTGATAGCACCCTATCAGGTGCTATCACTCTGGGCCAGAGTGAACCTGGAGCAATGGCAATGAAAGGGTACTCCGCATTCCCCCACGCTCCAGCATTACAAAAGCCTCACTATCAGATTGTTTAGAGTCTTATCCAGGACACTCATGGGAGGAGTTTTACCCCTCTGCAGAGATGCAGTTGGTGTATTCTGCAGTCCCAGCCAACTGAGCCAGTATGGTTGTAAGTTGACCATAGGTATGTATATATGTGTGTGTGTGTGTGTGTGTGTGTGTGTGTGTGTGTGTGTGTGTGTGTATGCGTGAATGAAACATATTTGTGTGAGATAACATGCAGATGGTCAGATAAAAATAGGTTGCAACATGTCTACATAATTTGTATGTCCAGCCAATGGGTGCTCATAAATCCAGAAATGGCAATGTTCACCCATGGATATAGACAAGTAGAGCCCTTCAGCTACCAGAAGGGATAAGAGAACACAGAAGACCTTCCACCTTCATATGGCAATCCGCGACCTATTCTCTCCCTTTGATCCATTAAGTTTGGATCTCCTTCTTTGCCATTATTTCTTTCATTCTGGCCACATCAATTCTCAGATGCTGGTCACTTACCAGATTTCATGACTTTAAAGTTTCTACCAAAGAGGAATTGTCTGTTTTACAAAGGACTTCAGGCAGCCTGGGTAGTCTGAATTCTCTCTTCCATCATAGCAGCTATTAATACACCTATTAATTAGCTGCTTCACTGAGTGCAGGAGTCTCTGAGACTGATGAACATTATGTCAATTGGTCAAGTTTTTTTGATGACCAGCATAGAAGAGCCATTCTGTTTGTCATGCTACACAAATAAAACTGATAAAAGATCCATCTTCTAAGCTAGCATGGTTGCATCTGCATAACAAACAATATTCGAACCCAAAGGTTTTTCCAGCTGAGAAAAGGATACGGAACCTATCCTTGATTTTTGAGGCTTTGTTGGCCTTGAAGAGTAATTTCACTTTCAGAAACTTCCTATATTACTCATTCAACATGCATCAAATGTTACATCAGGTCGTATCAGAGTGGATACCCACATCATTTGACCTGTCAGTCTTTTTAATTCTATTTTCTCCTCATCAGTTTTTCTCAAAGACTTTCCTTTCTATTTGGGATATAGATGAAACATATTGATTTTGGTCTATAATAATCCCATCTTTTGTTTGCCTAATCCAAAAAATTTAAATGTTCCACTTTCATGTGTTCCAACTTTGAATATTTTTTCAATTCTGAGATCACATTTTTCTGAAACAAATGATTTATACAGAATATAAAGTCATCTATGTTCATTGCCAGAATACCCATCATACCAGTTGCATCATGTCAAAGAAACAGGGCATTTTCATATACAATTACTCTTTAGTTTAGTAAACTCATGTTTAATTCTTTTCTACCATGACCATGATGCATCATTTAATCCATAAATGCATCTTTTCAACTTCCATACCTGTAACTCTGGACATATATCAGATGATGTTCTAAGAAATATCTCTCTCTCCAGCTTATAACCCTACAGAAACACTGAGGTGAAATCTAGACACTCTACCCTCCACTTCATAACTAAAGCTGTTAACATTACAATATGCATAGATTCACAGCTGCATATTGGAGAATCAGTTTTCAGGTTATATGAATCCTCTTTATAACCATGTACAATTATGTGGTCCTTCATTATCTTCCTTTTATCTGTGAATTTCTGTTATTACCCATATTGTTGATATGCATTTCTGACCAATGTCAGGCACACATTCATTTATTCCATGAATTTCCATATTTTCTATTTCTCTTTTCTTAGCATCAGTCTTTTGCATGTTCTTGTTCAGATATGAGTAAAACTGCATATTCTTGATCACTTACTTCCTCTGTTACTTGAGGTAGTTATGTCCACTGATCAACATGATCCCAATTGATACAGTCTGGATTTTCATTTTCTGCTTCTGCTTCTATATTTAGCCCATGATTACTTTTTCCATTTGACTGAGAAAAACAATACAATTTCTTTTCTTGAACTAGACAAAACTGACAATTCTTTCCACTACTGCCACTAGAAATGGTCTCAAGATAGTAAACTATCTTTTTGTGATTCATTATTTTTAACCTAAATTTCATATTGAAAATTAGCTAAGGTATTTCAAACAATTTGTGTTCATTTTCATGAAATCTAATTTAAAGCGAAAAGTTTTTTAAGCCTTCAAGTAAAAAGATACTGGTTGAAGAAGGCCTCAAAAGGTTAGCTCTTCACTTTCTGATTGCAACAATTTTTTAGTTTGGAAAAGTAAAAATGTTATATCAGAGGAGTTGAAAATTTTTTAATGTATCTAGTGTAAAACTCTTCATGTTTCCACAAATCCCATCCATGATCTCGACACAAAAAAAAAATCAGAAATTCTGTCTTTTATATTTATTACTGCTCTTCACTTTATAAAACTGTACAATAAAAGAAATATGATGACTGTCACGTATCAACATTTGGAATTGGATGCTTTATTTCGAAAAAAGTAGTGAATACAATTTTGAGAAGCACAAAGCCCCAAGTTTTGAGAGGGAGAGGAAGGGGTGCTGGTCTATGAAAACTAAGGAGCCCTAGCTAGCCACATTTGCCAACCCATTCAACAATACAATTGGTCATTCATTCTTCACCAAGTGGGCTACAACCACCAAAATACCGCATTTACTCTATGAAAAGAGTCCTCCTTAAAAATCTTGGATGAAAAATGTATTTTATTTACAATGGTTTATGTACAATTTATGAAAGTGATGAAGAACCCAGAAAGAAAAAGTAAAAATACAACAAAACAAATACCTCAAAATAAACACCCTTTTGGTTTCCCTCCCGTCCCCCAATCTATAAAATGAAGGCCGACTGTTTTCAGGTCTCCAAGAGGACCAAAAACAAGCCGGATTTTCCCCAGTGGGGAAGGGAAACTAAGCTAAAGGGGCAAAATAAGCACAGGGTAGGCGTGGGAGGTTTATGCAGAAATGAGAATATAGATATGAATTCCAAGATCTTCAGAAAAATGGATCGAGGGTTAAGGGACAATAAAGAATGGGGATGGAGAAGACCTTGGAGACAAACAACTAGATGACGAGGACAATGACACACAACAGACTGCTAACTAGGGAAAAGGGGAACAAACAAACTACTTACTCTGTCCGTAGTCGCCATGCGCAATAAGAGAAGGGAAGGATAACTCCAACATTGCCCCCATTCGTACGACAAGGCTCGCTACATGCACCCATCTTCTGTCGGGTGTTAAGCGATCCAAGCGATTTCTCTCGCATCTGATGCTTTAAGAACAAAATCAGATCACGATGAGAAAAGTTTGCATCGTCATTCAATCGCGTTGTCAAAATCACCATTCTAGCTACAGTTAGAATCGTAAGAAACAAAACACGCTTCTCACCTTGAAACTGGGGCAAAACGTTGTCTCCGACGTAACCAATATCGAGCAGCACGAGCTACTTGGGTTCGATGCAAGCCGTCCACTCTCCGACGTGATTCCAAAATAGATGAACTCGCTCGCAGAAGTAGAAGGTGTGCTCGACCGTTTCTTCTAAGCTACTACCGCAACGAGAGCGATCAGGCAGGGTTACCCAGCCAGGGATGCTTTGTAATTCAGGCCGAAAAAGGCAACGCGTTCCGTGCAAAGTTAGCGAGAACTCGTTGTTCAAGCAGCCCGAACCTGGCGCCCAATTTCAATGAGAGCGAACTTCCTCCATCGACCAGCCGAGCCGAGCTACGAGAGGATCGGAAGCGAAGCCCACCACTAGATCCCAATACAGTTCCTTTCGAGATCGAGAAAGGTCACTAGACCCAGGAAGGTTGCGAAGGGTCTTAAGACATTCTCAGGCAAACGGTGCTTCGCCCCTCAGCTTACGTCGACCTTCAGCCATGGGGTCTGACTTGAAGCGAGGAAAGGTATCTCTCGCCTTTCGCCACCACATCGCGTCTCTCGACAATGATCAGCTCAAGTAAACCAGTCTTTCCAGGAACCAGTGGTTTTCCAGATCAGGCATACTTAGATCCCCGTTCTCAGACGTTGACAACAGACTTATCTACAGATCATCGGCCTTCTGGCTCCCCAAAGCGCCAGCCGATGGTTCCTAGGCAGAGGAAGTACGGAACAATCTGTAAAGGATCAAGGAGATGTACACGGCGCACACCTCTGCCCTGCCCTTTAATGACAAGGGCCGTCGAAGCCAGGTACCCACCAGTGACCTTTCTCGATCTCGAAAGGAACTATATTGGGATCTAGTGGTGGGCTTCGCTTCCGATCCTCTCGTGGCTCGGCTCGGCTGATCGATGGAGGAACTTCGCTCGCCAGGTTTAGGCTTCTTGATCAACTCTGAGTTCTCGCTCACTTTGCACGGAACGCGTTGCTCTTTTTCGGCCTGTACTTCCGACTAATTTCGCTCCAGTTGGAGCCCCGAACCACACCCCTAGGATGCAGATGGGTCCGTCACTCCAGTGAAAAGGCCCTGGCAGGGGAACGCCACTCCTCCAGGCACCTAGCCGCAAACCTTCAATTTTATCAAAGTTGATCTTGGCTTCTGCCATCTGCTTTTACCGCGCGACCGCCTTCTTCACAGCAAATATGTCCAAATAAAGACAACGATATCATCGGTTTAAGGGGATATCTTTGCCGAAAGGGGACTAGCAAAAGGAATGTCGCGTAGGGCCGGACTTGCTTTCCCGTCCCTAAGCCTCTGGAGCAGGGGCTCCAAAGCGAGGACTTAGAGAAGAGACAAGGGGCATCCCTGCCGGACCGACCGCTCGATCGCGAACGCCTCCGAGCGCTTCCCGTTCAACTGCACCCCCACTTGTGGTAATCCATTTGCTGAACTCTGGTTGGAATCCGGCGGCCTCCAAAACAATCGCCAACAACCGATGGTCAACCCTATCGAAAACCTTGGACTGATCTAAATTGATCAGCGCCTCTTTGGTGCAGTCTTTTAGGATCTCGCGCACCAAGTGCAAGTTGTCTTGGATTCATCTTCCCTTCACAGCGTAATTCTGCTCAGATCCGATCAAATCGCTAATGACAAGCTGCAAACGGTTTGCTAAGACTCGGACCAAAATCTTTAACTCTGTGTTAAGCAGTTATGGGCCTGTAATCGTCTAGCTCCGACCAAACATGCCTGCCACCTTTCTTCAGCAATGTGATCATGCCCTTGGTAACGCTACCAGGGATAGCTCCCTGGGTTGAACATATCCGTCAGAATAAGCACAAACATGTGCGGCAGCCTCAAGTACTCTTCGTTGGGTAAACCATCAAGTCTAGGCGATTTGTTGAGGCCGACCTGCTTCAACGTATCACAGACTTCGCATTCAGTGGCTCCATGCTCAATGCTCCATCTAGCTAAATCTACGGCTAAGGTATCTCCGCTCCACCGCCCAGGATAGCTTATCTTCAAAAGATTTTGCAACCTTGGTCCTAAGTTCAGCTGGCGACCGTATTTGATAGTGGGGCGGTTACCGGGAATAAGTGGTGGGGATCACTCAAACACAGGATTAGTCCTGTGTTTGAGTGATCCCCACCACTTATTCCCGGTAACCGCCCCACTAGCGCCCGCTTAACTAGGGATTCTAGCCGGTCCCGGGAGTCCCGTACCTCCAGTAAGGAGGTATTGAACTTCCAGTAGCCAGCCAGACTAGTCCTATTAGTTTAACCGCAGACTAACCCTAACAATTCAATGGTCAGTCCACGCTACATAGTGGAACGTGGAACACTTAACAAAATTAGTGTCACCTCTTCTAATACTCTGTCCAGATAGGACCTAACACAGACAGAGGGCGAACTATCTAGCCACGTCCATATCCCTGGGTGATCTAGACGAAACCTATCGACCAAGTCATGGCGATCCCTAAAATCGATCAGGCTGCTTTCACACCTTCCTGACCCTCTAGCTCCCCTTCCGACTCTGTTTATCTTGGGACCAAAAATCGCATTCCAATCACGCATTAAAACTATCCGTTTCGGATTATCGAAGAACGGCGCTAACCGCCCCCCCAACCCTCTCTGCAATGATATTGGACGCATAAACTGCGACCTCCATTAACTTGAAATTTTTAACGGCAACATCAGCCACAACCAGTCGGTCTCCGTCACCTGCAAAATAATCTTTACATCAGCATTAAAGCTGCGTCCAATTAGCAAACAGACCCAAACGCTGCTACGGCTGCCATATGCTGAAAGGACAACGAAATCGTTCTCTAGCAACCGACTGTCTTCAACGCAAGTTAAGTGAATCTCTTACACTGCAACAACATTCACACTGAGTTTCGCGAGTTCACTAAGCACGCGCGCACATTTACTTGGATCTCTTAGTCCCCTCGCATTCAAAGTGGCAAGGTTTAGAGACATCAAACTCACTTACCTTACTCACTGTCGACGACGACACGGAAATCCTCGGGGGTGAGGTTGCCGACTGCATGCCTCAGGGATCCAGTGCCGAGTTCAGTTGTAACTCGGCCATCTCTGGACAAGCCTCCGACGTCTAGGGTGTACTTCAGCTTTAACAACCTGTAAAAGGAAGGATACATATAAATGGGGACCAGCTCTAAACAATATGGTAATGGTTTTTTAAGGGAGGAGTGCTCCATTTCCGCCAACCTTATGTCCGCTCGACTGGCTTTCTCTATGAGCCTCCACACACCTTTCGTGCAACTCCTAACTGAGCGAACAAAAGAGGTCACTATGGATGCACCCCCGAACAAGTATGGATTTGAAATGCCATTGCTTTTTATCTATTTGAAATTAAGGAGCAGCTTGAGTGTTCCATGAAGCTGAAAGTCTACTGAAAGCTCTTCAACTTCCGCAGAGCCCAAAGCCACTCCTAAAAGTTCTTGAATGTCTTCTTTAGAAGATACTGACCTAGCACTTGGTCGGGCTTTGGAGGACTGGGGACGTGGGCGTTCCTGTTGGCGGTTGTTGTCTGGGAGTTTATTTCGGGATTTGGACTCGGCGAACAGCTTGGGAGGTGAAAGAAAGGGGAGAGTGGGAGAGAAGGGAATTTCATGCTGAGGGGATTGTTGTGGGGGTTGAAGAGGAGTTTGTTGGAGGGGATTTTTTCAATGGAGGTGATGATAGGGGTGCCGGTCGTGGAAGGTGCTGGCTGTTGTGATTCTGTGGGAATGTTGAATTGTGTACACTATTTTTTTTTTTTTGCTTTGGTCTCCCCACTGTCTCTCCGCCTCTTTTACTTTGTGGAAGTCTCCATCTCCTCAGACTGTTGAGTATTTTTTTGCTTTATTTTTTTACCTTTTTGAAGGTGATGACAGAGGTTGAGTTTCAGATTCGGTTGGTGCTGATTCGGTTGGGGTAATTACTGCTGCTTTATTTGTTGTTGTTAGAGCTTTTCTTGGTGGTGTTTCTATTGCTTTTATTGTTGTTGCTGTTGCTTTTGTTATTGCTCTTTTGGTTTGTTCAATTGTTATTTTTCCTTTCCTGGTTACCTGGGTCTACCCTTCTTCTGGCTTTGGGGGTCCCCAGGTTCCAGGGCAAGATTAGTGGTTGGGCTAATGGTCTTTACCTGGTTGCTGCTGTTGTTGTTGTTGATGGTGCTGCTGGTTTGGTTGTTGTTTAATGACATTTGTGGGCAGGTTCTGGCAAGATGACCCAGCTGTTTGCAGAACCAGCAGAGTGGCCTCCTGCTCTCCACAACCACCATCGTCTGCTGGCCCTGATAGATTAATATATGAGGAATGGCCTGAAAGCCCTTCCTATTGAGGCAGATATCAAGGTCGAAGTCACCGTGAGCCGTTCCGTCTACCGAGCGCACCATTGTTACATCCTTTACGTTGCCGTAGACGCTCATGTAGGCCGCTATGATGTCTCCATTAAGTTATACCGGGACGCTTCTCACGGCGACTCGAATCCGCCTGGTGCCTTTATATTCTGGCTGAAGCCGGAAGAGTTGTATAGCCATTTGCAACTATACATCTCCATGTGCATGCAGAATCATAACGACGACACAATAAAGACGAGCGACACAGTTCTTAGAAAAATATACCTCTCACTTTATTTGAAAGGGTTGTGTGTGTAAGACCGAACAAAGACTGCAACATATTGACCTCCCCAGCCCCTCCGGACATAGCCGTGTGTCGTTCTCGTTCTCCAGAGCTGCTCAACTGGAGGCCCGGGGGCCCAGCTTTCTGCTGAGTGCTGGCTTTCTCTACCACATCTTGTAACCAACGGGTCTGATCTCCAAAACTAACTGACTTCCTGTCTTCACCGAGTTATGTAATAATTCAATCGCCCACTCAATCTTTGGAATGGCATGTCTGATCGTCATCAAGCGGAAATAACTGTCATGCAGTTCACAGGTCACTCTCTTCCGGTGCATCAGTCTATGACTACCGCGGGATGTTACCTTGTCCCATATTGTCAGCCAAGCCCACCTACGCCAATGGAATATGCACTTCCGCCGTCTTTGGAATGGCATGTTTGGCCGGGTCGACGGTCAATATACAACAGAAGTTCTTCGTCGTGATGTTGCTCCCGGCCAGCTTCTTTGCCAGCTCCTCCGAGGGCAGCAGGACATCCTGAGTCGCGAAACTTCGCCGGCAGGAGTACTGCATAGGACGCCTGCGGATTTCAAAAGTTCTTTGAGGGCGTCTTTCCTTATTCCTGCCAGTCTCTTGTTCCTCAAGTCTGTGATTATGTAGGACCGAGTGTTTGGTTCGGTTTCCGCAACCAATTCCTGAAGGGGAAGTATCTCCATACCTTTGAAGTAGAGAGCATACTTCCCGACTCTGTCCTTTTCATGCTGTTCTGAGCTTTTCTTTTCTTTTTTTTTTCTTTTTTTTTTTTCTTGTGGCCCAGGAGACTTTGTTGGCGTTGCAGGCATTTTCTGTCCCGGTGGGATGTCAGGGAGTGAGGATTCCGGAGATGTTTGGGAAGCCGGTAGCGATGGTCATTCCGGCTTCTTTTGGCTTCTTTCACGTCTTTCTTAGAGAGGTCCTTAACGTTGGTAATGGTGTCTTCTTCCATAGTTGCTTAAAGCGATCAGGATGAGAAATGATGGCTGGATGAAATGATCTGTGTTGCTATTGATGAAGGATTGTCTCGTAGAAAGAAAGAAAATCAACTGTAGATAATTCAAAGGGATTGAAGAAAAAATTGAGCAGGCTAGCCTCTGGATCACTTGCACACAGTAATCGAACTCGCAAATTCAAATGGTTGCAATGAGTCAACACTCATATGCGTAAAAAAAAACAACGTCTGGAATAGAATGCCAATGGCCGCCTCCTTCCATTCTTTATATATAACCCTGTCCAGGGGCAGATCACTATGTTCTGCCTATACAAGCCCCATCCCTGTGACCACGGGATTGATTGAAGTGGTCATCTTTGCCCGTATGCGCCTGAGTACTCATGCGATTGTCTTCGCATTTGTGGGGACAAAGTTCTTGGCTCTCGCACCCTATTGTAATATCTAAAACACGGCTCGTGGGTAACAAAGAAAAGAACGGAACACAAAGATATGTTAACAGCTCACTGCCGGAGGTAGGCATGCAATATACTTGATTTACATCATTTACAAGTGCCGCTGTTTTGCTCATGACAAAACAGTTACTTCTTTTCCGGATATTTCAAGGGAGATATGTGCTGGTGATGTGGTTTGGAGTTACTTCCCTTTGACTGGAATATTACACCCTTTTCCTTCTTGATAAAATGCTTTGTCCATGTATGTGTGTTTATTTCATTCATTTTTCATTTTCTATCTTTTTTTGTTGATACATTTTTTACTATACTACAAAGTCCTTGAGTTTGGTTGGGGGGCAGCCTTTTCTGTTGAGGATTACGTCTTGGTGGTGGTGTTGTGGGTTTTTCAGGAGATTCTTGTGATTGTGAGTTGTATTCAGAGTCTGACCTAGAACCTGAGTCCTCTTCTTCCTTATGAGAAACATTCAAACCAACTCGCTTGAATAGAGAAGAGTTTCTGGTGATTTGGTGGTCTCCTCTTTGCACTGTTACCATACAACCCTTCTTTTTTGTGACTGTATTGTTTAGGATTGTGTGGTGGAGACAGTTTATTCTGTCTCTTCTGCTTGATCCGGACTTGGTCGCCCAGGCAGAGGGGCTTCGAGGTAACGCGGTGGCTGTCATGTTGCTGGTATCTGGAATGGCCGTTACTGGAGTTGGTGGTACCTTTACAACTGCTGCGGTTGTTATTCCTGTGAGTACGTCGCTTGTCGTTTTCATTTCTGCTGTAAGACGACAGCGCGTGAATTTCTTTTTGTTCCATCTCTGTAGCACGCACATGAGCTAATTCTATGGCTCTGGTTTGGTCTAGAACCTGTTTAGGGAGGAATTTTCCCTCGGCGCCTTTCTTAGTTTAGAAGACAAGCATCCTTGTAGAATTTGGCCAGAATTTCTTGGTCGGTGTTTTCAAAATCTAACGTGGAAACCAGAGTTCGTAGCCTTGCGTGATAGGCGTCAAAATTTTCATCCGGGTTTTGTAGGGCACGTCGAAATTTGAAAATTTCATATGACGTATGGTTTTGGTGCGTGAAGTGGTCTGTTAGCGACTTTTTCGTCCTTTCATACAAATTTGGTATTGTAGAACCATCTTCTGCTGTAGTGGTGGCGCCACTTCTTTTCTGCTGGTCTGTGAAACTGTGATAAATATCGAAGACTTTGTCTCCTGCATAATGGAGAAGTATCGCTTTCCATTTTTTGTCGCTGTCAATGTCCAGGGCAACGAATAAATTTTCCAGCTTGTTCATCCATTTCTTCCAACGTATGCTAATTGTGTTCGGGTCAGCGTGGACACTGAAAGTCGGGAAAACTAGTAAACTTCCACTGGCCATTATTTTTCTTTTGTGTGTTGACTTTGTTCCTAAAATTGATTTATAGACGTGAGAATGAAAATCTTCGTCGCTAAAATGTGATGTCTAAAGCCCGGCTCGTGGGTAACAAAGAAAAGAACTGAACACAAAGAGATGTTAACAGCTCGGAGGTAGGACTGACTTATTCCCCGGGAATATACTTTATTTACATTATTCACAAGTGCTGTTATTTTGCTCATGACTCAACAGTTACTTCCTTTTCCGGATATGTCAAGGGAGATATATGCTTGAGACGTGGTTTGGAGTTACTTCCCTTTGATTGGAATACTACGCCTACGACGCGAGGTTTTTCTTGACGATAGGGGTTCAACCGGGTGTGAGTATTCTGTGTTGCCTTCTGTCGCACCTGAAGCGTCGTCAACCTCCATTTCTTCTACATTGAGTTCGTATTGGATGCTAGGTAACGCAACATTAACGTCCCTTGCCTCCTCGGAAGGTTGTTGCCGCAGGAACTCGGACTTTTGGGGAGAGTACGAATTTAGGCCGTCAACAGTTGGGTATATTTTACGGAAGAAGCGACGGTTGCGTAGCGTTATCCGATTGCTCCCATCCACCTGCACCTGGTACTGTTGGTTACCACACGTCTCCACGACCCTCCCCGTTTTTATCCATCGACGAGGATAGTAACCATCTTGGTTCTGGGTCTAGACGAAGTCGCCGATTTGTAGCTCCCTAAGTGGAGAGCTGTGCTTGTTGTAGAACAGTTCGTTCCGCATGTGCCTCTTAGCCATCGCAACCTCCCTTAGTTCCCTTATTTCCTTCGACTACTTCCGTGTTTGATACTTGTTCTGTAGGAAGTGGTCCTTGATAATCAGACTATACAGCATTATAGCCGGAGACATGCCGAGGTCCTGAACAGAACTATTGCGATGGCCCGAGCAGTACGATCATAGCTATAGACTACCGCAATTGAGTGCATTGTTGGTGAGTATACGCTTGGCTGTCTTAACGGCTAATTCAGCACAATCATTGCTTTTACGTTTACCCACGGATTTAAATGGTGATCCTCCGCCCGATAAGAGTTCTTCAGGTGCACCATATGTGCAGAACTAAGTTCTCATGGTATCACATATAGTCTTGGCCTTTCCGGATGGCATTAGGGCTACCTCCCCTCAGCCAGTATAGCGATCTGTGTATATGATATAATCTGCTGTGTATATCGACAAAGTCCATCACAGCTTGTTGGAATGGAAATTCAGGCTCCCTCAAAGGCTCCCTCGGCTGAGATGGCATAATTGTGTGGCAAATACGGCACTGAGCTCTAGTTAGTGCCCAATCTGGGTCAGAATAATCGTTGTCTTGCGTTCGCTAACATGCCCGTTTACACTTTTATGTGCAGAATGAACTGACTCGAGTACCTCTGCAGAATGTTGTCGCAGTATGGGAATTTTTTGCCTTTGATTGGTACTCCTTCAAGGCAGTATATTTTCTCGCACATGGGCCAGAAAACATGAGCTATAGGTGGGAGGTCGTTACGTGACTTGGGGAAGCCATTTTGCACAAAATCTGCTAAGATCCGACATTCTTCGTCTGTAGCTGCCGTAGCTTCGATCCTTTCCCATGCCTGGGGTCGCTTTCCCATGCCTGGGGTCGCTTTTGTACATCGACGTAAAAGCTCTAGTACAAAATTCGACAGGACTCCAGTCTAAAGACGAGGGCTAAAGCTTCTCCCTCTACTGGCGCTGTTATATTCTGAGTTGTTGATATCTATGATATGAATGTTGTGGGCGAGAAATGCGTATGGTTGCAAAACAAAGAACGTATAGATACTCACAATAACACAGTAATGATGTTGTAGAAAATTTTTATAAATAGATTAAGCACAGAGAATAGAATGGAGAAATATGTTCATAGTTAAGAATGAATTCAGGGTGATAGTTACAAAGTTCATGTACTATACTTGTCTCGTGGTGAAGGGATGGTTTTATTGGAAACAAGGGCAGCGTTCCTAACGGCGGCGATCGTTTGAAGTATCGGATGACAGGTGCCGGTCAGTGGCGTAGAATCTTTAACACGAGTCGTGTGAAGGAGCAAGTCTGACTAATAACTATTTGGTCCGTCTATTTATATATTTTTTGTAGGCTCAGAAACGGCAATTTTTGTGCCCCGCGAGAAGCGTTCCGATTGGATATCTATTAATGTATTTTTTTTTTTTTTGTGAATTTATCGCAAACGGAAGTTCTGCGCGGAGCCGATGCGTGAACAACTAACTTTTCATTTTGAGTTGAGAACTCGAAGTGGTAACTTCCGTTTTTTCTTTTCTTCTTTTCTCCTTTCTTTTTGTTTTTCAAATCAAGGCAAGATCTCGTCTTGTAACAGCTCCCCTAGATCTTACCATGATTTGAGGTTGCTATATTGTTAGTGCTTGCTTGCGTGCGTGTTTTGTTTTTGTTTGTTGGTGTGTGTATTATTTATTTTGTTTTTGGCACATAACGAAGTCTTGAGAGCGTGCTGGGAGTTGCCCGCGTGTTGTTCGTTTCGTTGGGTTTTGGGTATTATCTCCGGAACTGCAGTCATTTGCGACAAGATGCTCCCCTGACGAAAGTGTAGGGAGTCGTGACAACGGGTGATGGGTAGGTTGCCGGGGTGGACAAGGAGGTAGGAGTGGTCGTGTCGACGGGTGATTGGGAATTTGGTGAGGTGGGGATAGAGCTTGAGGTGGGGGTGGTCGATACACGTGCTGCAGGTTATTTGGTCGCGGTACGAATCGACGGACGTGTCCGCGGTGAACCCAATGCGTTTCACAGTTTTCGTTTTTCACTTGGACCACCAAACCATTCGTTTTGGTGACCTCAAAGTCACCTATCCAAGGCAGGTGAGACAAGTGGGCTGTTGCGGATTGCGGTCAGTGGAGTAGTACCTTGTCACCGACTTGTATCGGGTCTTTGAAGATGCTGCGGTTCAGTTTGGCTTCCATTTTGTGGTCAGCCTCGTTGTTCGCCAAGGCGACTCTTTGATGCACCTGTCGGAGCAAAGCGTTTATCTGCATACCGTAAGCACCCGGGTTGTTATTAACGATGTCTTAGCAGGGGATCTTCGGTAGACCAATGTTTGGTTGGCGGCCGGTGATAATGTAATGCGGGGATGCACCAGTGGCGGTGTTGGCTGTGGCATTCATTGAGGAAACTGTCAATTCGAGAACGTCCGTCCATTCACAGTTTCTGTCTTCGCAGATCATGTAAAGGGCGTTTTTAAGGTCCGGTGTTGCCTCTCAATGTTCCCCGAGCTTTATGGTTCACGGGCAGTGAAGTTCCCGGGTGATCGAGGTTAGGTCACAAAATTCCTTGTAGACCTCACCGGTGAAGTGGGTTCCTCGGTCGGAGGAGACGATGCGGGGAATCTCGCGGTGACGAAGAAAGAACTGGTAGAGTCTGCGGGCTGCGTCGATTGCGCGGTCTCTGGCACATGGCATGGCCATGAGGTGGCGGCTGAAGCTGTCTAGAATAGTGAGGAGCATTGAGACAAAATCTATGTAGACAACCTCGAATGGTTTTCCGCCTCTCCTGCAATGGCCCGTGGACCAGTTTCGGCGCATACCGTAATTTCCCTTGCGTTTAGCGCAGGTTTGGCATGACTGAACATACGCCCTGATATCGCGATTTTTGAACTCCCACCAGTAGCTGGATAGGTGTTCCTGCATGCGGGAGATCCCTGAGTGGTTGACACAGTCATGGGCTTCGTGGAGATATTTTGCCCGGAGCTTGTAGGGTACTACCAGTTTTGGTGTGTTTATAGTATCACTGATCATCAATACAGATGTACCAGGTTCCAAGTAGAATTCGTGCATGTGCTTGTTATATAGCCCGGTACGATGATCTTTGGGGTCGAGTAGGGTAGCGTCCGGTCTTGGGGTTGCCAACTGAAGAGCTCTGATTATTTTTGAAAGTGTGTCATCAGAGGCTTGTTCCGCTGCAATACCCATGTGGTCAGCTATCTCTTCAACCGGGATGGCCGATGTGGCATGAAACGCGAGGAATGCGTCGATGGCCTGCAGATGATGCTGAATGTTCTGTGTTGTGAGTCCCAGGGAGCAGCTGGGAGCTCTTGATTTTGCCCAGGCACCAGAATGGAACGTATATGTTTAGACTGGAGCCTTGGAGTTTGAAGCGCTTCCTTGCAGGTGTCGGGTCTGCCGTAAGCTTGTCCTTGCTGTGGCCATATCTCCGACTGAGCATGTCTGCCCAGACATTTGATTCGCCTTCTACATATTCCAAGACGAATTTGTAGCACGATATTTCCTCCTGCCATCGTCGTATTTTCGCATTGTTGAATTCACGTTGATCCAAGTACGTGAGCGATCGATGATCTGTGAGGACGACGAAGGGACGACTACGCAAGAAGTAATCGAATTTGGTGATGGCCCATTTTATCGCATATGCCTCGCGTTCAGATGTTGACCAGTTGCACTCCGTCGCGTTAAAGGTGTGTGAGGCCACTGCTATTATTTTCTTTTGGCCGTGTTCATCCTCTTGCATGAGAATGGCCCCACATGCGATATCGCTGGCGTCGGTGGTGAGGGTAAAGAGTCCGGTGAAGTCGGGGAATGAAATGATTGGTGGTGAAGCGAGGCGCTTCTTGATTTTATTGAAAGCCTTGTTGGCCCCTTCGGTCCAGACGAATGTCCGTCCGGGCTTGTTTAGTTCGTTTATGGGGGCCATTAGATTGGAGAACATGTCGGTTCTGATGCTCTCGTTAAGGAGTGTCTCGATGAATTGCCGAATCCATACGAGACGTCCGATGAGACTTTGTAATTCTTTTCTCGTTGTCGGGGGTTTCATGTCGATAATGGCGCGGACATATTCGGGGTCGGCCTTGAACCCGTAGCTATTCACGATGCGACCGAGAAATTTAGCTTCGGACGCAAGAAAAATGCATTTTTCCGGGTTTAGTTTTAATCCGAACTTGCGTCGAGCAATAAATAATTGCTCCAGCGCTGTCACATATTCCTCGAAGGTTTTGGCGTGGACAAGATTATCGTCGATATATTACGATATGTTCGCGCGTGAGGCCACTGTGTCGAGAGCCTCAGCTATGCATCGAGAGAAGATTTGTCCAGCGGATGTTAGACCGAAGGCCAGACGGGTGTATTGGAAACAGCGTCCTTTCCAAGTAAAGGCCGTTTTATAGCGGTCAAGTTCGTCAATGACGATTTGCCAATAGCCATTGCGGAGGTCGAGTGTTGAGAAGTACTTGTTACCTTCGCCAATCTTGTTGAATGTCGAGTCAATGGTAGGTATTGGGTATGGGTCGAGATCGACTAACACCTTGTTGAGGGTTCTCTTGAAATTTGCGACCACTCTAATCTTTCCGTTTTTCTTACGGACGGCAAAAACGGGACTGTTAAATCCTTTAGGGTCGTTGCAAGGTTCGATAACGCCCTCACTTGCCATGCGGGCAATTTCCGCGTCAACGTCATCCTCCAGTGCTTGGGCTATAGGGTGCTGTTTTTGGCTCCTGGACTGGCCGTTGGTTGGTATGCGTATGGGTTTGATGAAAGTGCCCCTTCTATTGTCGTCGGTGCCAAGAATGTTCGCATTGCTGATGAGTAAATCGGCGGTAGCTTCTAATTCACTACGGCTATGATGGTTTGGAAGCGATAGGCCTACGGTTTGCTTAAGCCAATGGAGTTTTTGGTTGAGAGTCAACCCGTTAGGCAATGATCTGGCTGTGGCTCGTGGTTCCTCGTTGGAAATGGTTAGGGCGCCGTGTGAAAGGTTGTGGGTCGGTTTTATCCTTGGATGGAAGGTTGTAGAGAGCGGGACAGTATGTTTTAGCTTGCCAGATGGGAGTGTGTGCGCAAGTTCTACAGTAGCCTTCTGGTTATCGATAGTATAGGATAACAGTGTGTGGTGGTCGAGTATGTTCTGACCGATCAAGATGGGAATGTCTGATGTCGTGATCAGTGTGTCGACGTTGCATAAAGCGGGGGAAGTATCGTCACCCAAGGTAATGTCGCAGGTGAGCTTGCCCAGAATAGAGATGTTCCCTCCGATTCCCTTGACTCGGATGTTGGATTTGGACATGTGTCTTCTTGCATCTTCAGGTAAGCGAGAAATGGGAATGATGCAAGTCGTGCGTCCGGAATCCAACATGCCTACACCGGAGAATGTGATGCCGTTGTTACGGAGGTTGATCTGAACAAGGGGCGGTCGGAGATCAGGTCGGATTTGAAAGTTAAATGTGTGATGATGCTGAGTTGATACATGGACCTGGGAACGAGTCATCACATCTCGTTCGGTCCCAACTGAAAATCCAGTTCGTCGAAGCGCGTCGCGTGTTCATGGTTGTGCTGATTGCTATCTGTTCCAGGTAAACCGGTGTCAGTGGTCGCTATGTGTGCTTGAGCATGAGGGGGGGGTGAAAATATGGGCACCTGTTGCCCTTAAAGCATGCGCGGCCTCGTAAAAAGTTTTTGCATATTGCTTGTTGGCTGGGTTGGCCAGCGCTTCTTTGTCCCCGGTTGTGCTTCATGTTGGAGTGGGGGGGGCGGTTCGATTTTTCCAGTCAACAATGGATGAGTTCCGCCTGTGGGTTTGCCGCAGTTGCTTGTTCAGATCCAGCAACTGTAGCTGTATGTCGGCTAGTATCTTGTCACTTTCAAGGCTACGAGATTTGTCAGAGTGTGTAGGTTGGCTCGCCATTAGCGCAGTGGTTTCAGCGGCGGTGGTGATGTCCGTTTTGATACCACGATCAAGATAGCGTTGCGTATCGCTGGCTATACCACCCGCTGAGTAGTGTCTGTCCATAGTTTTGACGAGGTGTGGATAGATGTTAGGTGTCCATGCCTTGATCTTTTCACTCATGAGCATGGCCCCCATTATGGAAAACGCAGTTTCGGCCGTCATCTCAGCATTTTGTCTGTCCGACTTGAATTTAGCCGTGATGTGGACTGTGGCCTCTCGGATTGTGTTTTCAAGTCGGCCTGCAAAATCAGTGAGTTTCTCTCCCTCATGTCGCTGAAGGTCCCATGCTCGGCTTAGGTACTGAAAGTTTTTCATTTGGCTCCCGTGGGTGGATATAAGGTAAGCCTTTAGTTCCTCGAACGTGGACGTGGGCTGTCTTGAGTCCTCCATCTGCTGGAAGATGCCTTCGTTCAGTAGTTGCTTTGCCAGCTTGACAAACTCCTTCTCCATTGCAGGATATTCCCTTAATTCTGGCTTAACATGTATGGTGTAAGCCTTATTAAGGTCGGTAATGAAGCGGTTTACATCGCTGCCCGGTTCGAAGGTCCGGATGGATTTTGTGGCATCCCGAAGTGACTGCTGTCGCAATAGAAGCTCATAGTTTGTGGTGTGTTGTTGCAATGTGTGCCATCGATCGTGTGCGGTAGTTTGCTGAGCAGTTAAAAGTTTGTGGAGGTCTGTTTTCAGTTCACTAATGATTAATTGTGCTTGCGGGTTATCTGCCGGCTCCATGTCAATTTTCGTTTGGAGAATCGCTGCTTTTTGCTGTTTTATAAGTTCCAAGATTTCTGATCGAGAAAGGCCGGAGTATTCCATACTTGTTTTGCTGCACGCTTGACACCAGTGTTATATTCTGAGTTGTTGATATCTGTGATATGAATGTTGTGGGCGAGAAATGCGTATGGTTGCAAAACAAAGAACGTATAGATACTCACAATAACACAGTAATGATGTTGTAGAAAATTTTTATAAATAGATTAAGCACAGAGAATAGAATGGAGAAATATGTTCATAGTTAAAGAATAAATTTAGGGTGATAGTTACAAAGTTCATGTACTGTACTTGTCTCGTGGTTAAGGGATGGTTTTCTTGGAAACAAGTGCAGCGTTCCTAACGGCGGCGATCGTTTGAAGTATCGGATGACAGGCGCCGGTCAGTGGCGTAGAATCTTTAACACGAGTCGTGTGAAGGAGCAAGTCTGACTAATAACTATTTGGTCCGTCTATTTATATATTTTTTGTAGGCTCAGAAACGGCAATTTTTGTGCCCCGCGGGAAGCATTCCGATTGGATATCTATTAATGTATTTTTTTGTGAATTTATCGCAAACGGAAGTTCTGCGCGGAGCCGATGCGTGAACGACTAACTTTTCATTTTGAGTTGAGAACTCGAAGTGGTAACTTCCGTTTTTTCTTTTCTTCTTTTCTCCTTTCTTTTTGTTTTTCAAATCAAGGCAAGATCTCGTCTTGTAACAGCGCTTATCGCGATTCCGCATCATTGGTAAAGCGGGATCTGACTAGAATAAACTTCGAGTGGTCATCCCCGCAATTCAGGTTTGCCTCGCCAGGGCAGTTGCAATGCTTCGGGAATGATTCCTGTCTTGCTGTAGTCTGTTGCCAGGCACGTTCTTCTGTTGATTTCGAACGTCTTGACACCTTTCTCAATCCTCTGCAATATGACTCACTTCGACTCTCTAAACAGACGTTCCAGCGTCTCACCCCTTTATATGTAGCCGATTGTTTGTTATGCCACGTATTCGATGGGTAGTTGGCACGAGGTATCCGTCGCATTTTTTGCATTCGAAGTTATCTCCCCTGCACCGAGAGCTTTTCCCGAGGAAGTTGGGAAAGGAAAAAAGGGACTTCCGGAGAGGGTCAGTAGCCATTTTGTACTGACAGCTTCTTACCTCAATAAATGTATAAGAAAACCCACATCCGCGTCATTATCTATTTACTTCAACTGGCGACGAAGTGACAAGAACCACACAACTACAAGAAAAAAAACCCAAAAATGCCTTTCTCGAGGTCTACTTTTCCGGATGTTTTCGACCAAAGCTTACACGAGGGGAACACTTATCAGGCTTTTAACGACTACATCGAAGCCTGGGAAATGTCTTACGATGTTGCTTGTATCGGAGAAATAAAAGACGATGCTTCTGAACTCGTCCAACAGCAACATAAAGCCAAAGTTTTCAGAATGTGCGTTTTCCAAGGCGAGCGGCTAAAAACGAATCTGAAAAGCGAATTCAACCAGGACTTAGCCCAACTCAAACAAGCGGGTTTTAACACCATGGCGCAAAGACTCTGCAACAGGTACAGGTCTATATAGAACCAGGTACTACTCCATTACCAGTTTAATGGCCTCCACCAAAAGACCGGAGGGAAAATCGACACCTTTATGAATAAAGTAAGACAACATGCCTACAAATGCTCCTTTAAATATGCTAACCCCTAGTGTACAGAAAAAGAGAAAATACAGGAAACTCTGATACGTGACCAAATAATAATAGGTATCTCAATCAGAAGCATCAGAGAAGATGCCCTAGAAAGAGAACATGAGCTCGACGCCCTCATTACCCAAGCCCGTAAAATCGAGGCCACTGAAGAAGCTGTCAGAAAATTAGATGCTGATAAAGAAGCCACTGCACTTACAGCTGGCCTTAACGAAATCCAGGCTTATGACTCAGAATCAAACCTTGACAGCCAGGAAGTCTCAATAAATAAAATCAGCAAAAAAAGGGGGAAATACTCCTTACGCAACCAACGAAAAACGAAACAATTTCAACAGCCAGAAACAACATCCATGTTTAGGCTGTGGCGACCCAAAATGTGATCGTGGATCAACATGTCGAGCACGAAGCAGATTCTGTAACATTTGTGGCAGGAAAAACCACTTCGCCTCTGTATGCCTGACACATCACAAGGATATCTCCACATTGACAGTCATTGGTGCGATTGTAATATTTTGACCTTCGACCCGGCCCAAAAATGCTATTCCAATGTGATGCACCGGAAGGAAGTGACACATTCCAATGGCCAGTAATCGAAAGAGATCGCGTGGGCGGATTAAGGCTGATAATATGGGACAAGGTGAAGGTCCCACTGTGCCACTACAGAGTGATGCACCGGAAGAGAGTGACCTATGACCTGCATGACAGTTATTTCCGCTTGATGACGATTAAACATTCGATTTCAAAGATCGAGTGGGCGTCGAACGATTATATAACTCAGTTGAGTTCGACGAGCCAGTGGAGTTAAAGGTCGGACGGAGTTATAGACGAGGTGTGGTAGGGAAAGCTACATCAGGCCGATGAGTTGAGGTCCGGAGAAGATGCTGATAAGATGCCGTAAAGAAAGCCATCACCCAGCAGAGTGGCCTCTGGGCCTCCGGTTGAGCTTCAGAAGAACGAGAAAGACACAACGTTGACGGCCATAAGAGTGGAGGTCAAAATATTGAAGTTTTTGTTCGGTCTCCAGCTCCCTCTCACAGTAGAACCCCACACAACCCTTTCGAACCTTGCAATAAAGTGAGAGGTACATATATTTTTGTAAAGAAGTCTTCCTGCGTTTGTTATCATTGCGTGCGTTGGTTTAATTATTGTGTCGTTATTGTATCACAGTAAAAGACACACACACACAACAAAAAATCAAATTTCACCAACACCACACTTGAAGGATGCCAGATCCGTGCCATGATTGACACAGGCGCAGAAGCTAGTGTAATCCTGGAAAGCCAAGAACCCGACAAGATCAGACAAAAACACACATCCAAATTTAACCGTATGGTAGTAAACTGATCACCCCCGAAGGCGAATTCACAGAACATACACACTGGAGAGACAAAAAATGCAAATCAACATGGATTGTTGATGATGATGACCTCCCGGAAAAACCCATCAATTTGGTGTCATGCAACCTAGCAGAATCACTGGGTATAATCACCTACAATACACCCAGTATGGAGATAAAAGGAAACCTCATCAACTCCATGGGAACCAAAACAGCGTCAACCGATGATGCTACTGAACTAACAAAATCTGTTACACCTCCCATTGCCCACATCATCACACAACACCCATCAGTATTCCACGGTTTAGAAAAGATGAAGGCCGAACCCATCCAACTGCATATAAAGCCTAATGCATCACCTGTTATACAACCCCCAATACCCATCCCATACCATTTAAAAGACACATTTGATGATGCGATCCATAAAATAGAAGCAGATTATGTCATCGAAGCACACCATGGGCCAGTAACATGGCTATCCAACCCAGTACTCGTACCAAAAGCACATGGTTCCATGAGAGTTACAGTAGATCTAAGGAATCTCAACAAAGCACTACAAGACACTCACCTTCCTATCCCCAGGGTCGATGACATCATGCCCATGTTTACAGGAAAATCTATATTTAGTAAACTATATCTAGTAAACTAGACCTGAAAACAGCCTTCCATCAGCTTGACCTATCAGAAGATTTCCGAATTTTGACTGTATTCCGCGCTGGAGACCGCCTAATGTGGTATAAAAGACTCACCATGGGACCTCTACCAGTATCAGGTGAGCTCAACTCCCGGCTCCGCCCCATCATCGCCAACATTCCAAACGCTGCCGTCATCTAAGACGACATTGTAATAGCAACAGCTGACAAGGAAACACACTACCAAACGCTAGAAGCAGTCATTACAGCTCTTGAAAAAGCAGGACTAACAGTCAGCCCCAGCAAATGCATCCTTCATCAGCCAGAAATCCCTTTCTGGGGATTTAAAGTCAACAAGAATGGGATAAAACCAGACCCAAATAAAGTCCAAGCAACACAAGAAGCTGGGAGACCAACATCCAAAGATGAACTGCGATCGTTTCTCTACATGATCAGATCGAATGGCACCTTCATCCCTGATCTTGCTGCTGCCACAGCAAAACTACGTGAACAGACAAAATAGAATGCTGTTTTCAAATGGACAGAAACCCATGAAAAAGAGTTTCAAAATATAAAAAACACATTTACCACAGATGTGCTCCTCAGACACTATGACACAAACACTTCATTTTTGTCGACATCCACTTCACAGGTCTCTGCGCAATCCTTGCTCAAGGCCAGTCCATAGAACAAACAAAAGCTGTCGCACTCGCATCACGAACTGCCACACCCGCCGAAAAACTATTCTCAGCAACAGCTATTGACTTTGGTCGCCGCCAATTCCGCCATATCCTAACTGGTGACCCACAAATTACTGTGGTCACTGACCATTAACCACTCCAATCACTTTAGAGATCCAAAAAGAATCCATCAGCTAGAATTGAAAGAATCCTCCTACGTCACCAAGACATCGACCACTGTATCGTATGGAAAAAAGGGAAAGAAAATCCGGCGGACTTCATAAGCTGACATTGCAATACCATTACACAAGCTACCTCAACGTATTGCCGAAGAAACAAAGGAACACCAAAACTACTGTTTCTATTACACAACATACCCCTCTTCTCAACTGCTATCTCCAGAGAACGCTTATATGAACCACAACCCAACGACACAAATCTGACACGACTACGTTACTCCATAGCTATCAACTAGCCCCCACACAATGACCCCACCCTATGAGAATATTACAGACTCTTCAGTGAGCTGTCAATTGAAAATGACGTCATCCACAGAGGGGACCAAATGCTCCTTCCAAAGAGCCTACAGCAGGAAGCCATCTCCCTAGCCCATGAGGGATCACACCCGGACAGGATGCTATCAAACGCTGCCTAAGAGCACATTTCTGGTTTCCCGGGATAGATAATGCCATAAAACTCCATGTGGAAAACTGCCATGAATGCCAAATAACAACAGCAACACCAATAAAGCACCTCTTACATCCACCCAAATTCCCGAGAAACCCTGGCAAAACATATCAATTGACTTGTTCGGCCCCCTCCCAGACCAAAGACACATACTGGTGGTACGCTACAACCTCAGTCGATTTCCAGATGCAAAAATTGTTCGCTCAACCGAGGCCCAATATGTCCTCCCAGCATTGGGAGAAATATACAAGAACTTTGGCAACCCTGAATGTCATAAATGCGACAATGGACCACCATTCAATGGACAAGAATTCCACAATTGGTCTACAAAACGAGGTATAAAAATCAAAGCCTCATACCCCTATCACACCCACAGGGAAATGAAGCTGAATGCTTCATGAAACCACTAAAAAAAGGCAATTCAAATCGGACTTGAAAAACGACGCCCAATCCAGGAAATCATTGATGAGCTTCTCCATGACTACCATTCTACTCCACACCCTGCCACTGGATTGACATGCTCAGAGGTGGCTACCGGACAAAGTTTCCTCAACAAACCAACCCCACTGAAAACCAAATCCAGGAAGCAAAAATCCGTGACAGTCACAGCCAATGCTTAAGATTAATGCTTCCCGTTGGCGAAAATATCCCAAGATCATCCAGGGAAATAAAGTTTTGGTAAAGCAATCATCAAAAACGAATAAATTTGTATCCCAATTTGACCCAACATTCGAAGTGTTGCATTCGAAGTTATCTCCCCTACACCGAGAGCTTTCCGCGAGGAAGTTGAGAAAGGAAAAAAAAAGGTACTTCCGGAGAGTGACAGTAGCCATTTTGTACTGATATCTAAATAAATGTATAGGAAAACACACATCCGTGTCATTATCTTCAGGGGTATCCAAGAACCTTTTGGATCACAGATTTCAAATGTTTTTACACTGGATGATACCAATAACAATTAATTTCTTAAGAAAAACAAATTTGTTCTTTGGTTTGTGAAATCATTTTTCATAATTATAATCCGCTAAAGATTTAATCCGATCAAACTTCAAACAGTTATTATCATTTTAATTTTCTCTTAAACGAGCTATTGGCCAAATGAGTAGAAACTGGGCTATTGCCCTAATGAGTAGAGTGTTCGCCAGTGATCTGGGAGACCAGCGTTCGATCCCAGGTCGAGTTTGATGCTGCCTTGCTTAACACTCAGCATTATAAGGTAAAGTGGAATAATCCAGTGAATGGTGTAGCTCCCTCCCCTACACCTTGGTGTAGACGCTGTTGAAAAGGGTTACTTCGGTCGCCCACATCTAGTTTTCTCTTGATTCAACATTACACTTGTTAGTGTATTTGAGAATGTTTTGGGTTAGATATTGGACAAGACGAGTTACCGCCCTTGTTTCTTAGGAGAAAACGTGTTGGGTTAGTTGCCCTAGAGGCCTTTTTCCTTTTGTTTTTAATTTAATAAACAAGCAGGCAGTAAGAGCTATGTTGGCCACGCTTTTAAGACTTAAGTAATAAGTAACATTTTGTTTCACTATCACAAATAAGTAACATTTTGTTTCACTATCACAAATTATTTCTTTTTGTTCTTTCCTTAATGAATATATCATAGTAAGTTAGCGACCATAGTCGAGGGTGACCCGAAGGCTCCCTTTTCGATAGCTACTACACCAAGGTGTAGGGGAGGGCGCTACTCCATTCCCAGGATTGCTCCACTTTACCCTTGAACCGTACCTTATAATGCTGAGTGTTAAGCAAGGTGGTATCAAGTACCATTTTTAAAGTCTTTGGTATGACTCGACTCGGGATTGAACCCAGGTCTCCCGGGCCATTGGCGAACACTCTAACCGCTAACACTGTGTATTTTGACCTTTTTTTTTTTTTTGCAGACTTGCCATTGATATTAACTATACGCCTAACTTCCAATATAACTTGTCAATTGATTTCTTATTCAATTTCTTTTTCATTATCAATATATCTGAACTTAAAAATACGATTCCATTTGTAAATAAAGTAACAAATTCATGTCAGACTTTAAAGACACACACACACACACACACACATTTTTTAGGCCAGTATATTAAAAGAATAATGTCATTCAATTTTCAATGATGAATGTAAAAGGAGTAAAATAATAGTAAAATTACAAATGAACTCCTTTTTCTCTGACAAAAAAATCAAAATTTCGAATAAAAAATGACAAAAATGCTCAAAATTAACATTATTATACAGTATACAAACTAAAAACCAATTAAGATCTCTCTTTCCCTCTTACTTGCCAATACAAGAGTAAGCTAACCACTTTTGAACATTCATGGAAATATTCTTATGAACATTTTAATAAATTCAGAACTCTCTTTCCAATTCAAAAGTTTTTTCTAATTCAAACGTTCTGTTCTGAGCAATTTTAACACAGAAGATTTATTTAATCTTTTTTTTTATTATCTATGTTGTCCTCATTTGAAATCTGTAAAAAGAATTTTCAAATGTTTGAAAAAATTAGAATAAAATTTTATCAATAAATATGATATAGAACATTTTAAAAGTTCTAAGTTCATGCACCAAAAAGCTAATAAAACTCTGTTGAAAAATCTTTAATACTAAATAAAAAGGAATTCTAGTCAAATTGGTGTGAACCTTCTACTTTCATCCATAAATTAGCAAAGAGAAATCATTGTCATGTGGAAGTTAACTCTTTCAAGAAGAAACCCTTGTTAATTTGACATGTCACCAATCAAATGACTAATGTCTATTTTTAGGTCCTTTTCTTAACAAGTCAGGAAGAAAAGGAAAGTTATAAGTACCTTTTATCTCCACTATTCAAATAAATTTCAATAACCCCTCTTCAAGAAAATAATTTTGAAAGAAGAATTTTTTGATGCCAATAGAAAAATTCAACTTTCTCCTGAAGACAATTTCAAGAAAAAAAAGGCCTACAGCACCTACAGAAAAGGAACTTTTCTACTATTCAGAAGATACTTCTAGTAGTTTTTCAAGATATTAACTGTTCAACAAATCTTTGTTACTGACAAAGTCTTACACAAAGAATATTTTGTGAATACATTTTTTGTTTGTATGTTTTTTCTAGCTTTGAAAGAGCTTCCTACATTTTTCTTTTCTAATACATATTTTGTTGTAGTAGATGAAATCACTTTTTTCACCTTATGCACTTGGTTTTCATTCCAACACAATTTTTTTTAGTATTGTTTTTTTGGTCAGGTTATGTAAAAGATATAAAACTGAAACTCAATGTTACAAGATGAGATCTTGCCTTGATTTGAAAAACAAAAAGAAAGGAGAAAAGAAGAAAAGAAAAAACGGAAGTTACCACTTTGAGTTCTCAACTCAAAATGAAAAGTTAGTCGTTCACGCATCGGCTCCGCGCAGAACTTCCGTTTGCGATAAATTCACAAAAAAAATACATTAATAGATATCCAATCAGAACGCTTCCCGCGGGGCACAAAAATTGTCGTTTCTGAGCCTACAAAAAATATATAAATAGACGGACCAAATAGTTATTAGTCAGACATTCTCCTTCACACTACTCGTGTTAAAGATTCTACACCACTGACCGGCACCTGTCATCCGATACTTCAAACGATCGCCGCCGTTAGGAACGCTGCACTTGTTTCCAAGAAAACCATCCCTTCACCACGAGACAAGTACGGTACATGAACTTTGTAACTATCACCCTGAATTCATTCTTTAACTATGAACATATTTCTCCATTCTATTCTCTGTGCTTAATCTATTTATAAAAATTTTCTACAACATCATTACTGTGTTATTGTGAGTATCTATACATTCTTTGTTTTGCAACCATACACATTTCTTGTCCACAACATTCATATCACAGATATCAACAACTCAGAATATAACATCAATAGAGTTCTGGGACCATCAGAAGAGGTTTGATACCCAGAGGAGGAAAAAAGAGTTTATGTGGATTTTAGAAGACTAGAGAAAATACATTACAAATGTGTAATAGCATAATGGCTTTTAGACGGGCTGTGTAGAAAGAATCATGTTGTTTATTTTATCACTAAATTTCTGTTATGAAATTTGTGTTATAAAAGAAATAATTTCCAATGTGTTAATTTAAGGAAACTAACAACATATGGGATTATTTGGTGACAAAGAGAAAATTACAAAAATAAAATGTTGATATGTCAGGGGCATTGTTATGAAAAAGAATTTTTAAATTGTTTAATGAAAAGGGAATTCTCAAAATGATCAAATTATTCCAGTGACAAAGAAAATTATGAAAACAACACATTGACATTTCAAGGTCAACCATCCAGATGAAAGTGAAATTTTCTAGCCAAATTTATCTTCAGAATTCTACTGCAAGCTGATGGTCTTTTGAAATCACACCTCACACCAAATCTGACTGAGGTATGAATATATGTAAATTAAAACAAAAGAGAAATGGAATTAGAAGATAAAAGATAAGATAGTACCTGACAATCCCAATTAAATTGTACTTATGTAAAAATTGTTGAATAACATTTTCTTTAATATGCAGTAAATACTTTTATTATTGCAAAGCTATGTTGTTTTGTTCCAGGGTGTAGATTTTTTCTTACTTAATTGTGCAGTGGCATTTGTCTATTTGCCTATTAGGGAAAAAGCCTGTTGATATTGGAAACTATCCTAATATAAAAAGCAAAGGTGCCAAAGAATCAAAAGACAAATCAACTTCAGCAGAGTCTACAGCCATGGCATGTGGTCAGCCATATTAAAAAAACTAACATATCACAACCTTATAAAAAAACTTCACTCAGTACAGATCATCTTGAGTAAAAAGAAATATGCAAAAAAAATTTTAAAAAAACAACAGCTGTAGCCAAAAATGCAAAAATTAGTACATTAAAAGGATCATTTTTTATACATACACATCTATGCATTCTTATCTGACTAACTTTTGTATCTAAAAGACATGATAACCCTGAACTCTTCAAAATTCTAAGGACTTTTTTAACTCAGAAAACCTTTATTATTGTTATTCATTTTGTGGATACATTAAAAATTTGTGTGTTCATTTCTTGTTCAAAATATCATCTTTCATCAATGGATCCTCCAACATTTGAGTTGTGTTATTCTCTATCCAATAAACTAGGACTAGAAAGCCAAGAAGTAAAGTTAATTTTGGGACTTTATTATAAGAAAGACTATTCAATTAGATATCTCTACTGAGTAAAGATCCTTTTCTATTTTTAATGTAACTAAAAACACGATTTATTCTGTGACAAATTTAAAATCTCCCCCAGAAAATCCCTTCCGGGTAATTTTATGCTTCCTATTCTTTGAACACATTGTTAAACAAATGTTTATTAAATGTTACCATTTATAATTTACATGTTTGTTTTATTTGGTTTCTTTTTCTTTCTTTTCTTAAACAAGCAATATTTAAGAGTTGCTTCCCTTTAGAACCAAAACTTGACATCCTTTTTGACGCTAAAATAATCAAGGGAAGCAACTCGTAATTTGTAACTTCGAGTATAACTCATATAACATCTATTTTAATTATCATTTAACGTTGACCCAATTAAAGATATATAGTATGTTATTAAACAGATTTAGATGTATAGGATTGTAATAATATCCTTATGAGCTGTTTTTTAAAAATCTCTTTCACGAGTGAAAAGTATGTACTCTTCACATCAATAGAAAGTAAATTATTCATTAACAGTTAAGATATCTGAGCCAATTTTAGACTTTCTTTGATTAAAATTTGCTTGGAAGGTATATTAAGTTACCACTGTAAAAATCTATATACAAGGTTTCTCCAGAAACTATTTTCACTATCTCTAGTTTCAGAGCCTTGATATTACTTGCCAACTAGTCAGAAGGAATCTGTATATGTATGTGTAAATTGACCTTCTACAATAGAGGTTACTCAGTTTGCATCATAAGAGCAATTTGTAGAATACAATTGAAACTTAATTACGTAGGTGTCAGAGCTTAACATGACCAGCTTGACTGCTCATCTAGCATGATATAATGTGAAACTGCACTATTGTATTTTTTTTCCGTATATTCATCTATATGATGAATTTTTAGTTTAGGAAACAAGTCACATAGAACAAGGGTGTCTGATGAGAATGAAAGGTGCTACACTAGCACAAGCCTGTGTTTCACCAAGACCATTTTGTTCAAAAGTATCCAGATTGGCTTTATAATTTAAAAAGATTAGTACTGACTCATCCAGATGAAGTTTAGATGTGTAGACATCATCACTTTATTATATATAAGTTCATCAGATGAGCATGTATACATTCAAATTTAAGAATTTAACAAATGTAAAGCTTCAGTCTTAATACTTTTTATCACTTTGCACACATTTATGTGAATAATGGCTTATTTTTTATGGTTCCTCTCATTAATTATTCTTACTGCCTTTCAATCCCTTCTGATTGGCTTATACACAGATGTGGAAATACATATTCATTGTTACTTTAGAAATTCTAAGTTTGTAAGAATTAATTTTTGAAGAAAATATTGCTGAACATATGATGTTATACTTTTGTTATAGCCAAATGGTTAATCGTAATTTTTAAAAATAATTGTTATTGTAGAATACTCTAATGAACATATAACTTGTTTTTAAAATATTTTTAGAATCAGCAAAATTTGTTACCACTGCTATTAATGGAATTAGAAATAAATTATTGAGTCTTCAGTTGTGGTTTGACTGGTTGCAAAATTTTTGAAATTTAAGAAAACCATGATTTAGTATAAATTCATACATTTTTAGTTAAAAGTTAGATATTTTTTTAATTAACATTTTACACAATTAAAAAAATAAGAGGTTTATAAAGTGCACTGGAATAATACACACCAATTAAATCAAAGGATATAATAGTGGATTTAACCATTACAAAACGGATCATTGTTAATCAGTCTACTGGATCCTTTCACTTAATCCAAGTAAAAATTATACTATAAAGTAATCAAAAGGAATAAAAATGTATAAGTTCTAAAATATATATAAGCAGAGATACAGCTTTTAACCAAAGTTAGAATTGGAAGTTAAAACAAATAATATATCAGATAAAAGGTTATCAATGTTGAGATTTATAATTAAAAAAAAAACAAAACAAGTGGAGATTCATTCTTAGTTCCTTACAGAAATGGCTCAAATGAGCTAAAATTTTGGGATTTTAGTCACAATTCATGAGACTATATTCAGAGTGCTAGTTTAATATTTTCAACTTTTATAATTTATCCACTTTGAATACTTATTGACTCTTATTCAACCACTTTTGGGAATATCATAAAAGCTATGGGCTTTCAAATACAAGTCTGTCTAAAGATAAGCCAGGTATCTAATATTAACAAAAAAAGTAGTTTACTTTAATCCTCTTCAAAGAACTCTCCTTGGGAATTCTCACAATTATCCCAGTATCTTTTTTGCTTTTAAAAATATTCTGCAAAATCTTCTTCAAAGATCACTATCAGTTGCTTTGTCCTTAGTATTTCCTCCTTTTCAATGGTGATTGGGAAAAGCCAGAAATTGTAAGGAGATAAATTTTGGTTTTTTGGTCAAATTTGAATTGTTAGTATCAAAATTTGATTTGGATTTTGCTCATGGAATCACCCTCAAAAGCTTTCATAATCATTTCTGCTGATGAATATCTAAGTTCCAAGTAAAAATTTAGGCAAACTATTGTGAATATAATGGTCACAATGACAAACACACCCTTTTTATCATAAAGGTGCTTGAAGGCAGTGGCTGTGGATCAACCATGTTGAGAGAAACAGTTAATGAAAAATATTTCTACCAATATATTGATACACATGAAATCAAACAATATTTGGCATTAAATAGTCCATAAGAGTTGATATGTCATTCAACAATAACCAAACAAAACCAAGAATAAACTATATATGTAATTAAATAATCTATAGCATTGAATTTAAAATAGTGGATATCTTTAATAATATCTTAATGCATTATCCAAGTTATTACTTTAAAAATAATTCTATCATTCTAATTCATATGTTTTGATAACTTCTCCATGAAACCACCTCATCAAACTCTCTCTCTCTCTCTCACACACACACACACACACACACACACACACACACACACACACACACTCACACACAAATGTAATTTCATAAAAAGTGTCTAAAAATTTTGAAAATCCGTGAATTATGAGTACTGAGGGTATACTGTGTGAGTATCATCAATGGAAGAGATTTGAGGATTAAGAGGTGAGAGCAGGACATTATATATGGAACTTGTGGGTTCAGGCATTGCACTAGGCATGGGAGCGAGCCTGGGTCTGACCTAGAACTTTTTTCAAGAAACAGTGGTTCTTAAGTGTAATCCTGCTTGATCCATCAACTCTGATCTGGAAGGACAGTGATGACTTTGCCCATAGTGTTCCATTGGCAGTTGCATTAATTTTGATAGGTTCTATATCACGATTCTGTAGACAGCATACATGTTATATCTCTTCTTCATTTGTGGATTGCATTGATGGAGGCTCTCTTCATACTGCAGCTATCCATTCAGGGTGTGGCTTGTAAACAATAGTTTTTGAAGGAATGGAATCATGAAGTCAGCTGAGGAGCAAGGGATATACCAATGCCTTGAATAGGAGTGTTAACAAACCCTGCCATTTATTCTCTTCACAGTTTTTACAGCAAGCTCTGCCAGGCCATTAGAATGAGGATATGCTACTGAGGACTATGTGCTTCATGCAGGAGAAAGGTGGGCCACCATGACAATTAAGTTCTGAGGTGTGGAATAAAAAAAAGTTAAGTTAAGGTCGACCCAAAGCTTCTTCACCGAGGTGTAGGTGAGAGCACTACTCCTTTCTCCATTTTACTCTTGATCCATACCTTGTAGTGCTGAGTGTTAAGCAAGGCAGCATTAAGTACCATTTTTCGAGTCTTTGGTATGACTCAACCTGGGATTGAACTCAAATATTCCAGGCCATTGGTGAACATTTCATATACCAGCCCATTGGCCTAGTAGGTAGAGTACCTACTAAGCCAATGGGCTGGTATAGTTTCCAGAAAAATATGAGTTAATTTTGAAGGAGTGGCATGACCTGGTTGTAGGTGGTACAAAATAAGCTAGCAGGTGAATCTATCTGCAAAGACAAGGTATGAAATGTGCTCGACATCGAAGAGGTCCATTATTATCTGTTTGAAGGGCCTATCTGGGCTGGGGTTATTATGACCAGTTCATGTAATTGAATGGGGCAATGTGTGCAAATACAAAGCAATTAGCTCCAAAGTTGCATATAGATGCATTCATACCAAGCCAATATATATCATTGGTATGGGACAACCATGCTTTCATACCAACCATGCTTTCATGCCAACCTTGGGAGGGTGAGTGCAAACAGCATACCACTTTTCCTCTGAGGGGTTTGAGTACTACAGTTCTCCCATCCATCAGTACTAAACCTCTGTCAGTGCTGAGTCAGTGACATCCTCCAAGAACTCACAGGTTTCTGTTTCAGGGAAAAATTATTTGGAGGAAAATCTTTGTTCAATCAGAATCATATAACTCTGGTTATTTTGGCCCAATGGTTTCATTATTACAATAATTTGCTTTGAAGAGTAATTAATTTTACAAAAACATCTATTTTGTATTAAAAGGGGGGGGTGTGGAAAATAAGCCAATAAGGGCTTCGTCAGTGGTGACTGAATTACAGGAAATAGCATTTATGCTACTTGCCCAGGCAGTGCTGGATAGTGAAAAATACCTGAGCAATTTCTTTTTCAGCTATGAGAGGTGTAGGTTTTGTGCATTTGGTAAGATCCTTGTTGCCAAATACTCCTGTTAAAAGCTGATGATCTGTCACTACTATTTTGTGCAGGCAACCTATAATGAATATGCAGCATTTATCCAATGTCCCGGCTATTGCGGCTGCTTCACCCTCAATGGGAGCATATCAGCACTCTGCATTAGTACAAAGTCTGCTGCCTCCAAATATGATGCACCAGCCCTCAGAGCAACATAAGGAGGCCTTTTTGGTGGACCATATACAATGCTTCTGTAATAGCAGGAAACTCATGCCTTCTTTTCTTTAGATAGGTTACTTGATTGTCAAAAAGTCTTAACGCCCTTTTTTACTTAGCCTATAATGATTTGTTTGGACTGGCGAAATACATTCCTGTGATCTTGATTTCAAACGTAGTGTGAATTTTGTTTGACGAATTTTATTTGACGAAAGGGAGACATTATAGGGTTCAAAGAATATACTCGTTCTATTTGGTTGATTAATCCAAACCAAGACCTGATATTCTTTAAGTTGGTAATTGCGTTGAGCAAATTTTTGGAAAAGGTTACTTTTGATAATGTTATTTAAAGACTTCCAAACTGAAGTACATCCTGGAAGAATTGGAATTTTTAAAGGATGTTCCCATTTTTGCACAGAATGATAAGTACTCGAATGTATGGTACAAGGCACCTTCTATGCTGTGGTCAAAGAGCAGTGTATTATTGACAACCTTCACTTTACATGGAATGTCTTTTATTATTTCGTCATATCTGCATGTATACGCATCACTGGAGTTTAAGTATCCCAGAGGCATCCCGACATACATGAAATGGCCCCATTCTGTGATTAAGGTTGTAAGTGGCTGAGAGTCCTCATCAAGAGGGATTGAGTGGTTACAATCCACAGCATACAAGACAGTTTTTTTTGTGTTGAGGGAGTATTTGGAATGCTATTTGGAATGTCAAGCAGCAGGCGTGTCACTCGTTTGCATTGGATGTTTAAATATTGGTAGTCCACAGTTCTTCTTGGTTTCCCATCCTTTTTTTGTGGTAATCACTATAGTGCTTCACCAATTAGTTGGGGTATCAATGGGTACTGACGTAAAAATGCCTCTTTTGACATCGTCCTGAATGTCTTGTCACACTTGCTCCTTGAAATGGTGTGGTACTGGAATAAGGTTATGTCTAGGCTTGGGTTGAACCTTCCTTGAGGTGGATGTGAGTTGGGGGACTAGATATAGCAAGAAATTTACCACGACCGTTAAAAACCGTTATACCAAATTGGTCTAGCATCTATCCTTTAAGTTTATCTAAATTTTCACTGGTTACTGAAAAAGAAAGGGTTTTAGGATAATTAAGTAGTTGTGGGCTTTTGTTTGGCCCAGGCTTAAATTCATGAGCCAGAGCATTTGTGTGTGATACTGTGGATCTGGGATTATAGCATCACATATCCCTGAAATAATTGCAAGGGTGGATGGCACCATCATGGGTTTAGGAAAGCTCAGAGTTAGTATGCCTACATCAATGCATGATTTCCTGCTGAAGTATAATTTAGTATTTTTTTACTGATATATCAAGCCTATTTTGTAGTTCTTCCCTTTGTTATGAACTTGACTGATAACCAGACTTAACATACCAAGGAGATCCCTCCCACTGCATAAACCCTTTTTTTCAGGGGATTAAATTTCTCTCTGATAGTCCCATGTGCTGTAAGTGTTTCAGCTCGCCAAGGCATATGTTTTCCTCATTATCTAAGTAAATCCTGAACTTGGTAGCACAAGGTTATGAAGAGGTCCTTAGCTTATCTTGGATCGGTGTGGGAAGAATGGAATTAATGTTCCTTTCACTTCCTCGTGGCCATTGCCATTGCTTGACATGTAGGTATTGGTTTCTGGGTCAAACGTCGCATGTGCTATGAAGACATCCATAGTGTCTTCTTCATCTTCGATGCTCTGTATGGTACTTCATTTGTCACCTTTTGATCAGTACACTTTTCTTTATGATTTTACTGGCCACATGCATTGCATGTTTGACCCTATGCCATGAATGCTTCCTTCCAGTCCTTAGTTCAAGGTCTACCGTTCTAGTAGCTACCTCAACCACTACATGTGTTATGGTGAAGTTGCATTCAAATTATATTGTTTTCACGGTTCTGGGATATTCGTTCAGCATTTAGAGACTATTTTGGTTGGTAATATGTTAATGTTGAAGGTATTACTATGTTGGAGATTCTTGATATTTTATTTTGGTCGTACATGGCCATTTCAAATGCTCCTGTGTGGTTTATGTTCTATTGTAAGGTCTTCAGTGATGCTACTGTTATATACAGAAACCCCTTCTGGGTTACTAATACATTCCAAATTAACTCACTAGCAAAATCAATAAATAAACAAATAAAACACCACAAACGTACATATTAAAGCTGGATGACCGAAACCAAAATGAATTAAACACGTCACTGCGTAAAGCTGGATGACCGAAACCAAAATGAATTAAACACGTCACTGCGTAGGTAGGCTCCGCGCATCTATCCGGTTGAAATGTAACTTTATATTTACAATTAAAAAGATACTTTTTTTTCAACCAATCAGCAACTTTCCGCTCCCAAGTTCTTTGGAGCCGATTCGACCCAAACGTGACTATAGAATGGTCAACAAAAGTTTAAAAAAGGCAGCCGGCTCCGAGACTTCGAGAGAGAAGATCGTTACGCGTCGCATTCGGACCAGAGCAAAGAACCAGACGCCCTGCCAATCAAGCTCGCATACCAACACTACCACAGAGAACTTAGAGCTTACCGACCCACGTCACACACCGTGCTACAATACCAAACAAGCCGCTCAAGAACGACTTGCACCCACTCTCCTCCTGATCTGTGGAAGAAGAAGGCCTGTATCTTTCCTGACATTCCAATTTTTATTCATTTAAATAAACAGAATTAAATCCATTTCTCTCGTCCGTTGTCTCTTGCAACCACACGCTTATTCATAACACTGGTGTAATGCGTACAGCAAGAGAAATATGAGTTGACTCGCTCCGAACTCTTCACCCTTATCAGAAAACTTCACTATTCAACTTGAAAGCTGGCTCAAAACGTACAGATGAAAGAATAAAAGAAGCACAAGCCGACATAAACAAAATGTTGGATGCCCTAAAACTTGCCACAACGACAACACCACCCACATCCCAGAAAACCGACGACTATGGCCTAATAATGCGACAACAATCCTTGCACGATGTCATGAGACAAAAAAAAAACCTTCAACCCTGGAAATAACGTGAATCAGTTCATCACCGTCCTAAACAAAGCCTATATGATCCACGTCACTCTAAAACTTGCCACATATCCTATCTTGGAAGCTGAATTTGTTCATGCTGCTCGACCATGGCATTTTTCAGCAGATGGTAGATTCCAAGCAGGACACATCCACCATCGAACAGCTAAAAACCTACCTTATAGCGACCCACAACAACCAGATGACCAATTTCAAACACCTTAGTCGAGCTTGGGATCCACAACGGCGAGACGGTGAGAAGTTGACAGATTTCGCTGGCCTACTCGAAAACACCATCAAAGAGGCCGCTGTGCATATAAAACTAAATACAAGACTGACAACGCAGAATTGACAGTCGATACGCTTTTCTCAATCATGGGCGCAAAAGGTCAAAACTTGAAACTCAAACCTACCTCATCAAGACAATGGACAACCATTATATGGCAAGTGGTATAGCGTGCGAAGCCCAACAGTATCTTGATCGGGGTATAAAAAGTGACAACACAACCTCGCACGACACTGCGTATTATACGCATAAATCAGCGATCGAGTTGAGGAAACGTGCCAATCAAGCAGAAACAACTCCTACGAACAAGTATACAACCGCTGCACACGCAACAGACGGGCTCCACCACGTCACACAAACGCAACCACTCTCAGGCATTCAGACCGCAACCATAACCCAGAACCCGCCATATACAAGAACTACACCAGGGACCGCGCTTGCTTCCACGGACGCAATCGCCCATAACGCCAGCCGCCTCTCGATCAGGCTCATATCACAGCGATGTGGAGGTGCCCGTGGTGTAATGGTTATCGTTGTAGGAAATGGACACGGCGACACGAGTTCAAATCCTGGACGAGACTGATTGCATTTCACATTTGGGAAAGGTATGAATTCAATTATTCTTCCTCCAGTTATGGGTAAATAGTAAGGCAGACTAGGTTCTTCAGCTTTGTTGAGGCAAATAGTCTAGGAGAAGAAAAACTCTGAATTCAAACCTGTTAAACTCCGCTTAAAAATGACCTTGTGTCATATCCTGCCCCAGCGGAGGGGTTGGTAAATATGATATGATATCAGAGCGATGGATGATGACACCATCCATTAACATCGAGGAGCAGGATTTTCAGTACGAACCGGACGAGATGTGATGGCTCGTACCTCGTTCACCCACGCTCGCCATCACATTCAACCTCCAGAGACCTTCCACACATCTGTAGCCGCTCGTCAATTCTACTTTTACCGTCAAAGATACTACCTTTTCCGGCACAGCAATGCTGGACTTTGGATGCTCCACCTGCATTGTGCCGACCTCTCAGCGGCCAAAAGAAATCAGAAAACACATGACCCATTCCGACATCCACGTGAAAGGGATCAATGGTAGCATTACCGTCCTTGGTAACTAAACTGCGACATCACCATCGGCAATCACAATTCACCTGTTTTTAAAGAGATAAAAGTGCTGATCGGTTAAAATATCCTCGGCCACGACACACTCGAATCCTATACAATAAACAACCGCAACGTAACAATTGAATTCAGACGCACGCTTACATCAGTACACTCAGTACACACAGCCCCAATAATATCAGGTTCAACATCAACTTACGACCCTTTTTATAGGGCCCGAACCACCATTAGCCATAACCAGCCCGCCATGAGACCACAAACCAACACCCAGTTCTACGACTGAAGCCTAATCAAAAACTAAACTGGCTGAACCAAAGCATGAGTCTGTCGCTACCAAACCACCCAAATCGCGATGAATAAGAGGCCACGGCAAATCTGCTTATTCGCTACGCCGACATTATCGGTACCGAAGACGGCAACAAAGTCACCTTCATCCGAGCAGTTCGCATACCGAGTAACGGTCAGTCACGCGCCCCAAAACAGCACCTAGTCCCACAGGCTTTGGAAGCCGACATTGACGCGGAAAGAAAACATATGGCCAGTGAGGGGATCATTGAAAGCTGCATCGACCCTAAAGACTTCAGTAGCCCAGAATTTGATGTCCCCAAGAAAAATGGATTGATCCGCGTAGTTGCGAATTTTAAAAGGACCCGCAACAAGGTTTTAGTCAACCTTGATCTCTATGCGATGCCAAAGATCGACCACCTGTTCAACAAAATTGGTGAAGGCAACAAATATTTCGCGTCACTCGATCTCCGGAGCGGTTACTGGCAAATCGTCATCGACTAGAGATCGCCACAAAACAGCGTTTACGTGGAGAGACCGATGCTACCAGTACACGCGCCTGGCCTTTGGTCTGACTTCAGCCAGACAGATCTTCTCCCGCAGCATAGCAGAAGCTCTGGCCACTGTTGCATCTCGTGACAATATGTCTTCCTACATCGACGACAACCTGGTCCACGCTAAGACATTTGCGGAATATATGTCTGCACTTGAGCAACTCTTCATTGCCAATCCAAACAAATGAACCTTCCTCGCAACAATGGCGAAGTTCCTAGGGCGCACAGTAAACAGTGAAGGATTTAAGGCCGACCCTGAATACCTCCGCACCATCGTGGAAATGGAGCCCCCAACATCGAGGAAGGAATTACAAAGCCTCATCGGCCGTTTAGTGTGGATCAGACAATTCCTTGTATTCGACATATATGACAATTCGTTTGTACGAGAAGATAAGGTTTGACACATTCTCCAACCTAATGGGCTCCATACACGAGCTAAACAAGATTGATAAAACATTCACCTGGACGGAAAGGACCGATAAGGCGTTCCAAAAAATAAAATACCGACTCTCCCCACCACCAGTCATCTCGTTTCCAGTCTTTACTCTGCTTTTTACTCTTACTACCAATACCAGCGACGTAGCCTGTGGAGCCATCTTAATGCAGGAAGCAGACAATGGAAAAAGAAAGATCATAGCAGATAGCAGTCACTTCGCACACTTTCAACGCCACAGAACAGAACTGGTCCTCAACAGAACAGGAGGCGTATGCGATAAAATGGGTGATTGCCAAATTTGATTACTTTCTGCACAACTGCCCCTTTGTCATTTTCATTGACCACTGGTCGTTAACCTACTTAAATCAGTGAAAGTTTAACAACGTCAAGATACGATGTTGGCAAGAAGACATTTCCTGATACAAATTTATCCTGGAATTCGTCGAAGGCAGAAAAGTCAAGCTAGAAGGCTCTTCACATCTATCTTAGTCGACCGACTACTCATAACCCAAACAAAAACAAAACAAACCCCATTCCTAAAAATGATGAGTCACCGATGTCGTCAGCCAATAGTATTTAGGAACGATTCGCTAAGGGACTAAATTGCTCCGCACAGAAGGGTTTTTTTTTAATATTAAATCCAGCCTATCTTTATAAGGACAGTCCTCAACTAATGGACAAAATAGGTAGTATTTAAAAACACATGGTCGAATTAGAATGAAGTTTCTCACTATAATATAGTAATAATAAGCAAGGTCATCCAACATAGACCACATAGCGTACTGACACATGGTAGCTATAAAAGCAGCGGTATCAAACCGGGTCAAGTCAGTTGGGCTGGAGGTCAGCCGAGGCAGTGGGAGAAGCCAGATTCTTTCTTGGTCGTTCTACGACTGAAGCCTAATCAGCAGCAGCTGTCCTTGAGGACTGCTCAAGGCTTTCCTTAAAGCAGACGTCCTGATTCCAGCCGCTGACGACGCAGGAAGATTGCCAGCTTCTCAGCTTAAAAGACCTTTTCAGGACTACTCAGAAAGTCTTTCCAAACTCCTCCTGAGACGGCACAATGCAGCAGACACAACTATCAGCCTCTCAATCTAACAGATTTTCAGGACTAATTCAGAAAGTCTTATACTCTTTGATACGGCACCAGCGGATACCTTCTTGCACCGGCGACTACTTCATTGCAGCGGCAACTACCACTCCTGCACCGGTGACCAATTCACTGCAGCGGCAACTACCACTCCTGCACCGGCAGCCACTTCCCTGCAGAAGCAGCTACCAGTTCTGCACCAGCAGCTACCAGCCCTGCACCAGCGACCGCCTTACTGCACCAGCGATCACCTTCCTGCATACAACCAGCGTCCACTTTCCTGCACCAGCAGATACCTGCAGTCACCAGTTTTTCACCAGCGACTACCAGTCCTGGACCAGCGACCACCTTCCAGCACCAACAGACACCAGCAACTACCAGTCCCGAACCAGCGACCACATTCCTGCACCAGCAGATACCAGCAACTACCAATTCTGCATCAGCAACTACCAGTCCTGAAACAGCGACCAACTTCCTGCACCAGCAGAAAATAGTCCCGCATCAGCAGAAACCAGTCCTGCACCAGCGACCACCTATCAAACGGATACCAACCTGGTGCCACCTATCCAGACCTGCTCCAGCGACGAGATCCTGTTCCAATGATCATCATCCGGCCGAGACGATTGTTCGCCGCACGCTTTTTCGATTTACGATTCGTCATAATAAAGCAACACCCTTTCGAAGCAACACCCTTGTTTTGTTATCCCTGCTTAGTTCGTTGTCAATCACTTATATTTCAAAATTTTGCGGGTCTGGTATATTTATCTGGCCTCCAAACACATCTATGTCCCATCGTGGTGTCTTGGTGAGGTTGACAGATAACGGCTTATCCCCAAAACCCACACACCACAAAACACCCACTACTATAAGCGCGTCATGGACGCATTTTTCGCATACCACTCTACCTCCGTCATCCCTATTGAGAGGAATTGGAACCTCCTCGGTAATTTTTTTTCTGGGGCCAGGCACCTCTGTTCTAACGATAAGAGACAGTAAACACTCTCCCAAATTAGTCGTACTCTACAAACTTCGTGCCAGATATCTTCACCAAGCCCACAAGAGCACCAACCACTCAAGCGTTATTCGTATGCGTGAACTCCTATCTAGCTACTGGTGGGAATTCAAAAACCGCGACATTAAGGCCTATGTCAATTCCTGTGATACATGTGCAAAATGTAAGGGAAATTAGGCAAGCCAAAGACAAGCGCTACATCCTCATCATTAAAGACAACTTCAGCCGACACTTTACTGCCATACCATGGGCAAGGGATCGTGCAATTGACACTGCCCACGGACTGTACCAGAAAAATACGACACAGAGAAATACGAGGGTCATTAAATAAGTTTCCAGACTTTTTTCGTATGGGCACTTTTATTGATAGTACACACATGAAACTCTAGTCACCTTCGAAGTAATCTCCTCCGGCTGCAATGCACTTGTTGTGCCGTTCAAACAACTTCTGGAAGGCCCCACGGAAGTCCTCTCGTGTGAGCGTGTCAATGACCTTCGTCACAGCCTCTTTCATCTCCTTAATTGTCTCATAACGACAGCCTGTGAGCTTAGGGAATGACCAAAAGTCACAGGGAGCAAGGTCTGGACTATAGGGAGGGTGAGGAACGGTCTTGGTGCCCATCTTGGTCAACTAGTCTGTGACAAGGATGGAGTTGTGGACTGGTGCATTGTCCTGCTGGAAATGCCACTGGCCCGATTTGAAGAGGGCTGGCCTCTTCCGAAGGAATCTCTTCCGAAGGAATCTCTTCCTGAACTCCCTTAAAACCTCAACATAGTAACCCTAACCCTAACCGTTTGGCCAATCAACTCTGGTGTATTGACTTTCTTACTCCTCCCACACCTCTCATCATCCCTCACAGACTCCCTGCCTTCCTTGAGTCTCTTATGCCACTCAAAAACTCATGCTCGATTCACGCAAGATGGTCGAAAAGCAGTCTGAAGCATTCCATACGTTTCTGTGGCATTTTTTCCAAGTTTAAAACAGAATTTTATTGCATATCTTTCTTCTAAAGTGTCCTGACGTCCAGATTGCATTTTTGAAATTCACCAGCTGTGACAATCAGGCTTTAGTAGGGTGTATTCCAATTGCTACTGTAGCTGTTCATTTGAACCTGAAATCATAAAAATTGGTCAGTAATCTGTATAGCAATAACATACTGAATTTTCAAGAGTCTACGACAATTTTAAATGCCTGTACAAAAAAGTCTGGAAACTCATTGAAGGCACTACGTACCTCTCGTAGTGTCCTCAGATCGTGGCACACACTTTACTGGTCAAGTCTATAGACAATTTTGCAGGCAAATGTCTATTACACCGGAACTTCACTGTCCCTGACGACCGCAGATCTTGAGAAATATTGAGCGGCAACATCGCACGATGAAGAATATCCTCTACATGCTATGCGAGGACAAAAACTGTAAATGGACAGATATCCTCGAATCTGTCACCTCATCGATTTTTTAAGCCACCGCTAAGAAGCTCGTCTCCTGTGGAGTCTCCACTTTAAAATAAGCTTTTATCGGATCTCAACACCATGGAGAGTTGGTTGAATACAATTTAACATTGTTATTGCTATTCGGTAACATAAAGCAGCTCAGTTCGGGGGGGGCTTCCCCTCTTGTTTAAAAGAGTAAGGGTTGGGTTTATTGAACAGTGCCTGAGATAAGGTTAAAAATAGCTCGCTCTTGAATAACTGATAGAGCTTAAGCTATTTTAAAACCAATCTTCAGGAGGCTTGCTTTTTTATGTGGGGCCACTTTAAATCAACCTTTTGTCATATCCCAACACAATGGGAAATTGTTTAAATGCCAGTTAACCTTGTTATACTGAAAGTGGGAAGATGAGAGAGTACGGCAGAATTTGAGAACTGAATATGTGAACTTCTGGTGGCAAAGTGGAGTTTTACTAGTAATGGTCCAAGACAATAAAAAATGCAAATAATGGTTAAAAAAGTAAAATAAGCAAGTAATTATTTGTTAAAATACGAAATATATCAATGATATTTAAGGTCTTACTGTGGTGCTTCTTGAACAACCTCTTCAAGCAAAAGTGTAATTGTTCAAGCACGTATTATCATCATAGAAATAAAAATATAACAAAAGTAATACTCAAATAAAGATAGATGAGGCATGCATGATATAATGGACTCAGCAATTCCAGAAATTTGAATATTCAGCCCTCTAATTCAACAGTACTCTGATCTTCACAGTATTATAGACAAGCGTATGGTTGCAAGAGACAATGGGTGAGAGGATGGAATTTAATTTAATCTATTTTAAATAAAAAGAAGTTGGTAGATATAGAAAAGATACAGGCTTTCTTCTTCCATCAAGAGGCGAATGGGTGTAAATCTGTGCGGCGGATGATGCGGTGTGAGTTGGTAGGCTGTCAGCAGTCTTTGATATTGTCCGAAATGTGACGCATGAATATTCTCTCTGGTACCAATCCCGGTGTCAACTGCCGTTTGTGACTTTTTGTTGACCGTTTTATAGCCGTGTTTGGGATCAAAATCGGCTTCAAAAACCTTTAGATGGAAGTTTATGATTGGTTGAAAAATTACTTTTTTTACTGGTCTGTTAATTTAGTTTTTCAACCGGAAACTGCGTGGAGCCAACATGTTCAGAGACATGTTTTATTCATTGCGTTGGTAGCCACTGTCCGGTCAACATCCGGTTGATATTAGCTTTATTTAACCAAATATATGTTTGTTGGATTCTCTTCCCGGGTGTTTTAATTTGTTTTGCTGGTGAGTGGGTGTATTGAGTTAGTGAATTTGTGAATCAGGAGAGATTTTGATTTCTGTTGTATAACAACAGCTTTAGAATAACAAGGCTAACTTTTATTTATTTTTGTGAAAAAATAATGTGACATTTGGCCAGTGAATTAGAGGAAGTTGGTTATCACTGTCTTAAAATTAACTTGCAACATCCACTTTATTGTTCTATTTACATCTCATTTAATCGAAAATTTTCAAACTCAGTGACCAAAATTACTCGACGAAATCTTGGCTAGTGCCATATTTACAAATATTTAGTGGATGGGAGCGATAATGAATTTTTATTTGCAAAAATAAATCTGCAATGATATATGAAATAGAATGAAAACATATTCACCAAAATTTGATTTTAAATGAATGTTAGTACAGAATGCCCCACCTGCCGCATTAGAGTAAGAAAATTAACTCATTGAAAAGGACGAGAGAATTTTTTAAATTAACAACAATGAAAGCATTCTAACATTTCTAGAGAACTTTGACCCTCTATCATCTAGATGTGAACAGAACGAATGCAATAGAAATGAACAAAATAAGACACTGATGTGCTTTAAAGGTAAACAGAACGAGACGGTCATGTGCAATAGTGGCGAACAAAACAAAACAGTTATGTGCAACGGAGTTGATCAGAACAAGACACTGACGTGCGATAGACATGAACAGAACGAAACACTGACGTGCATTAGAGGTAGACAGAACTAATGTTATGTGCAATAGAAGTGAACAAAAAGAGCCAGTGATGTCCAAGAGAATGGAACAAAACGAGACAATGATGTGCAATAGTTAAAAAGAACATGACATAGACGTGCAATAGAGTTGAAGAGAACGAGAAAGTAATGTGCAGTAAAGGTAAACAGAACATAACAAAGCTATACAATCAAGGTGAACAGAACGAAACATAAACATGCAATAGAAGTGAACAGAACAAAACAGTGATGTGCAATAAAGTTAAACAGAGCAAGATGTATATGTGCAATCGAGGTAAACAAAACGAAGCAGTGATTTGCACTAAATTTGAACAGAAAGAAACATAAATGTGCATAAAAGTTGAATAGAACGAGACAAAGACGAGCAATCGAGGAGACCATTACGTGACAGGCTTGTGCAGTAGAGTTGAACGGAACGAGACAATGATTTACAAGAAGAGTGAACAGAATGGGACAGTGATATGCAATACAGTGTAAAAGAAGATAGTTATATGCAACAGAGTGTAATAGAATCAGACAGTTATGTACAATAGACTTGAATTGAATGAAACAGATTTGAACAGAACGAGATAATTAAATTGATTTCATAATAATAATAATGAAATTGATTTGAATAGAACGAGATAATTATGTGCAACAGAATTAACCGGGAGGAAAAAAAAATGACGTCGATTAGAGTTGAACAGAATGATACATTAAAGTGAAGTAGAGAGGAACACATGGAGGAATAGACGTTCAATAGAGGTAAACAGAACAAGATATTGATGTGCAAAAGGGGTGTATAAGAACGAGGTATAGACGTGCAATCGAGGGAAACAAAACGAGATAGTATGGGATACACATTTTTTCTAGTCTTAAAATAAGCAATAAAAACATACTTAAGAACATTCTAGAAATTTAGGATCAAAACTGCATTAGCATTTAAGTTACATTTTTATATTTTTCAACCAATCAGCTAAAAACATAGAATAGAACATTCTAGAAAAATAGGATCGGAAGTGAACTAAGAGAAAATATTTAGGCTCGAAAATAAAATAGTAAAATACAAATCTGATTGGTCAATAAATGTCTACGCGCTGAAATTTTAGGACGATTCTTTGATCCACCTGTAGGATATAAATAACACAGAGTTAGGGAGCCATAGACACAAACTTACACACAGACTAAGACGAAGACAACACCACAAGCCACAAAGCCAGTAATGCAGTAGCCGATACTGTGTCCGGCAAATTCCTTTCCTTCCTCAACTAAAGTTCATGACCTATCTTCAAATGGCCGCGAATCACATTCAAAAGAAAAACCCGACAAACTTTCTTTCATCAACGCGACACGCTGTCGCCACAATCATAAAACCCGCTATGAACTTAATGTAAGTAAGAACGACTTATTTACGGACTCCGTTAACATGAACATACACACATCTTTAAACAAATTTATTTTCTTCTTGCCAAACTTTATTTTCCAAAAGGCCATTTACACATCATATATTTTGTTTGTTTTCATATTCTGTTATATGCATATTAAATTGTTTGTTGTTTAATGTTCGTTGTGTTCTATTCCATTTCTTTCACGCGATTGTAAAGTTTTGTGTTGTATTTGTGGTGGGAATAATTTAGAGAGCAATACCCGTAAAGTATGAATGCACATCTACTGCAATAATCAAATTACATACAACCCCCACAATAGTTACGCGCTATAAAGTTGAACAGAAAAAGACAGTGATATGCAATAGTTTAGAACAGAACGAAACACTGACGTGCACTAGAGGTAAACCGAATAAGACAGTTATGTCCAATTGAGATGGTGAGGTGCAATAGAGGTAAACAAAACCAGATAGTGATGTGCAATAGAGTTGAACACAACGAGATAGTGATGTGCAATACAGATGAACAGAAGGAGACACTGACGGGAAAGCTAGGTGAAAAGAACGAAGCAGTGATTTGCACAAAAAGTGAATAGAACTAAGTATGGACCTGCAATTGAGGTAGACGTAATGGCACATAGACATGTAATCGGGGTGAACAGAACGAGACATAGTCGTGCTATGGAGGTGAACAGAACGAGACAATGATGTGCAATTGAAGTAAATAGAATGAGACATAAACGCACAATCGAAGTGATCAAAATGACACATAGATGTCCAATAGTGGTGAAGAGTACGAGACAGTCGTATCATCGAGGTGAATAGAATGAGAAAAAGATGTGCAATAAAGGTGAACAGAACGACACTCAAGGCGTGCATTCGAACGGAACCAAAGGAGAAATAGACTTGCAATCGACGGGAATAGAACAAAACATTGAAAATTAATAGGAGTAAACAGAACGAGACATAGAGGTGCAATCGACAAAAGCAGAACGACACAGTGATGTGCAATGAAGATAAAGAAAATAAGATACAGACATCCAATCGAGGTTAACAGAACAAAACAGAGATGTGTAACAAAGGTTACAAGAACAAGATACAGACGTCCAATCAATGAGAACAGAATAAAACAGTGATGTGCAATAAAGATAAACAGAACCAGATACAGACGTGCAATGGAGGTGAACAGGACAAAACAGTAATGTACAATAAAGATAAACAGAACAAGATACTCTTATTTGAAAGTTGATTTCAATAACGCTGTGGTCTTTTGGGTTGACTCAGACAATCCTGTCACACGTGTCCGCCTTCTTCGAACTCACCCGCCCGTTCCCTCCACGCTCCTTTTACACACCTGGCATAGTCTCATTTGCATAGGAACGGCGAGAGTCTGCGTGATCTCATGATCACAAACAGGGCAGGTGGGTAGCATTCGTTTTTGTCGGGTACTTCTTCGAAGAGGAATCACGCAGGCTTCACCCTCATGCATACTCTCGTCTGCGGTTTGAGTTTCAACAGTTCATCAGTTGGGAGTCTACTGGCATCGGAATCACTGTCAAGCTGATTTGAATTCAGATAGATTAAACGCTCACTTTCGTCACTCGATGATTATTGCGTCCGTATTACTGGTCGGAGGTCTTTAACGTGACGAGGCATCCCATTAATTTTCACAGACTGCGGACTGATCACTTCAGTAACGCGACCAGTGGTATATTTTGTTGTGCACTTGCCGCAAGGATTTTTAACCCAAACCACGTCTCCTTTTTCATACTTCCCTCTAGTCACCTCTGGTTCGGGGAGCGGGTTATCTTCAACACCTTTTATTCGGACATGGTATCTATGTAGCGCGTCAGCCGGCGCGGTGCAAGGTGAAACGTCATCCTTTGGGGTGACAATAGACCGCCTCCAATATTGAACAATTCTTTCTGGCCGCGATAGTCTTAACGGTCCTATAACTTCGTTCTAAAATTTCATTTCCACTCGGTGAGTAGGCAAATCGAAACCGCAGATGCACGTCGCAATTCCTTGCAAATTCTCCAAAGTCTTTACTAGTGAATACTGTGTCGTTGTCGGTCAGTATTTCCATCGGCGGGCTTCGCTCGAGGAAAACATTCTCCAACTGTCGAATAACAGTGGGCGCATCTTGTCGACGCAGTGGCCGCTATATTGCAAATCTAGAGGGGCCACAGTCGATGATAGTTAGAAAATTCTCCCCATTGTGGTGGGTTATGTTCATCGTTAATCTGCTCCAGTTGCCCTTCACGCCGAGTTTTCCTTGTTTCCAGCGAACAGTTGCCGGATCTATCGATCGACAGGTTCCGCAGGCTTTCACAACAGATTTAGCAGTTTCTTTGGACACTTGAGGGTCAACCAACCTGACGATGTATTAGGTCCGCTTCGCACCCGGATGTCCACTATGATGATGGATGTCAGCCATCCGGTCCTCATCCAGTCGTCTTCTCCTCATCCAGTCGTCTTCTCTCTATTGCGCAACTCTAGAGCGGATCCATCCACCTGCGCAGCACTCTGGTGAGGCTGTCTGCGCGGTTCTGACCTGACTTCACGAGTTTCACGTCGATGGTCAATCCATATTCTTTCGCCAGTGATCGTAAGGTTCCTAACCGTCACCTGACTAGCATCTCGCCAGCTGCCCTCGTGTTCACATGTGCTTTTCTAGTTAAAGTGTCGGAAATCCACCGGTGCACGCACGCCGAATCGCTGTCACCTTCCACTGAAGGGCCAAATTGACTCCTTTGGGAGCCGCATCGAGTTCAGCTAGATTTATGTGCACGTAGCCAATACGCATCCTCAATGACCGTCCCATTCGTTTCCAATGCTACTGCTGTAGCTACGGAACTCGCATCCATCCAGACTGTAATTTCTTTACCGTCCATACACCAGTTTCCCCAACGGGATCTGCTTCTCGTACTCAGGTCAAAGTCTCTGTCAATATGTGACAGAGAGAAGCGTTTTTGATTCTATCATCCCAGCTTTTTGTTACTGCAGTTGCTAGGCGCTTGATAAATGCAACTGCCATCCTGAGCCATCCACATACGGGGAAGTGACCAACAAGTTTCCCGCAGAGAGAAAATACGCGCCGACGGGTTAATCCATCAGGAATTTCCGGAATTTGACTTCCTCGTTTCCATCGGAGAGTGCCATCCTTTTCCCACACTTGCAAGCCAAGAACTCTGGCTCCGTCTCTCAGTCGCACCGGATCCTTGGAAACCAAACCATAGCCCAAAAAATGTTGTACGCGCGACGCAGGAACTAGGCTTTCATTAATTCAAATGTCATCAACATACGGTGATGTGGCACTTTTGATCGTATGGCCTTGAGAAACGATAGCGTCAATAACAAACTTCATAATAGGTGGCGCCACATTCAGCCCAAATCTCAAACGCGTAAAACAGAAGCGCTGACCCCTAAAAATGACTTTTTGAAACGGCCATAGCGCCTTGTCGACGTGGATTTGAAGATATGCATTTTGCAGATCTAGAAGCGACACCTTGACTCCTTGTCGCCGCCACTCTCTTAGTTTTTGCGCGCACACTTCTGCATTGGCAGTGAAAGCATCCACAAAACCGTTCAATTCCCGGTAGTCAAGCACCGGACACACCTTCTGCTTCTGCACCTGCACGACCGCCATTAAGGTGGGCCGAGTTCTTCTTCTGAATATGGCAACAGCCATCCATTCCGCTGCCACTGCAGGATCTCGTTCTCATTGGCATCCCTGGCATGACAAGGCATCGTGTATTCTTGCACACTAGTTCGCTGGGAGAGCCACCGTTCGCCCATTTCCATGATGCAGTCCATTCTTTGTTACTGCGATCATATGTCACGCTAAAGTCCGGCACGTCGATAGAGATGTCAGCACATCTGTTCAGGCCTCCAAAACGTGCTTCGCCTTATTTCGTCAGATAAACACCCCCGAGTTCCTTGATCGCATCAATCCCAAACAGTAAATCGAAGCCCAACAGCTGTTCATCAACAGCTTCAATGTCGACAGCCGGAACTTGGCCAACCTCCACTTTTATTCTGCCGTATCCTCGGCAATTCAATGTCCTTCCGTCAGTTGTTAGGACTCCTGCATCTGAAGCAACGTATCTCACAACGAACCTTGTGCATCCGACTATCCGGCCTCTCTTGCCGATTCTGTGAGCAGTCCTTCGCCATGTGGTTGGGACCACCGCACCGGTATCAAGCAAATTTTCTACCGTCATTGGGCACCTTCGATTCTGAAAGTGTTCGTCTGGCGGAGGCGGCGGCCAATTCTGCGGGGCCTTCGTTGTCAGTCATAAGACACGCAATAGATGTCTAACATGTTGCGGTAGTCCAGAAACGAATGCGCATATTAACCAACATTCAGGCAACGGTCCCCCAACCAACCGGGCCAGTCGTCGCAGCTCAGCAAAAAAACTCGTCTACCGTCTCATCTGGGCGAAGATGTCGAGTGACGAACTGGTCATACGCATTAAATGCATCAGTAGTATATGCACTTATGAGGGCCTGCTTGATCAGTTCTGTATCTGCTTTCTGTTCCGCACTAAGTTGTCTGTATATGGCTCCACCTCGCAATCTCAATGGCAAGACGCGCTCAACATTCTTCATAGTGCAAAGCCCACACACAAGTTCCACATTTTTGACCCACTCGACAATGGGCATATCAGTCACAGCTCCACTAAACTCCAGAATCAGCCGGACGTCAAACATCTTGCCCTCCATCGCCGAAAGGTAGTATATCGCCGAAATAGCTTCTGGTTTGAAAGTTGATTTCAGTAATGCTGCAGTCTTTTGAGTTAGCTCAAACCATTCTGTTGCACGTGTCTGCCTACACAACACGCCTTCTTCGAACTCACCCATCCGTTCCCTCCACACTCCTTTTACACCCCTGGCATAGTCTCATTTGCATAGGAACGGCGAAAGTCTGCATTACTCACTCGAGATAATCAAATATAAAAGCAACTGTGTCACCATTTTAGCTTTTTTTATTAAGCGACTGAACCCTATAAAACATGCCCACACGCTAATCAGGAAAGTTACGATTTTCCCTACAGATAGAGACGTGCAATCGAGGTTAACAGAACGAGACAGTGGTGTGCAATAAAGATAAACAGAACAAGATGCAGTCGTGCAATCAAGGTGAATAGAACAAAACAGTGATGTGCAATAAAAATAAACAGAAGATGCAGAGGTGCAATCGAGGTGAACAGAACAAAACAGTGATGTGCAATGAAAATAAACAGAACAAGATACAGAGGTACAATCGAGTTAGCAGAACGATGTGACACTATGTGGCCAATCGTTGTGTTCGGTGGATGTGTGCGCCGGTCACAGAATCTCTTTGTTTGCTTTGGCGCGAAACCCACACAACGGGCCTAACGGTGAGATCTCCCGCGAGACCGGAAGTGGACGAGGAAAGGAAGGTCCGAGAGAAGAAAGAGGGTTAGTTGACAAAAAGTCCTAGAGAGAGCAGTCGACAACGGAGGGTAGAGGAGGACAGTCAGCGTGAGATAGCAGTTCAGGGGAAGGACTGTCAGACAATCAAAGATAAGCTGGCATTCCTAGCGGCTTTTGTAGAAGTTTCGCGCAAAATACACGCCCACGATAGTCTACAGATGCAAAGTGTCACAAAACTCCCTTTCTTGCGCTTGGAGCTGACCCAAGTCTGTGTTTGTTCCTTTATTCTTTCTTCTACCCTCTACGTTGTATTTGTGTGGCCGTAACGAAATGTGTGATACCCCTGTCGGAAACCACTGGATGAACCACTGGCTAAGAATAGTTTGATTTAAAGAAGTTATAGCGGGGTCGGCCGCTGTGGGTGTTGTCACATCTGGCGCCGTGTACCAGGATAAAATGGAAACCTGAAGAGAAAGGAATTACGACGGCCGAATAGGATTCCAAAAAGGAAAAGGAAAGGAAAAACAATTGAGGGAGTAGATGAGTCGAAGAACGAACGGAGAGAAAAAAGACTCAAAAAGGCCCTCTGAGCAGCGGGAAAAGAAAAAAAAGAGAATACGCATGCGGAAGGGCAGGAAAAACAACAACAAAAAAACAACCTCCACACGAAAAGACTTTTTTTTAAACAAAGTGAAAGAAAAAAAAGAAATCTACAAAGGTAAGGAGTCCACATTCACCCACCCCCTATTCCATCAAAATATTTTGATTAGTAAGGAATTTTAAAATGTAGAAAGAAAAAAACCTGAGTAATCTATAGTTTGTGAGTGTGTGTGTGTGTGTGTGTGTGTGTGTGTGTGTGTGTGTGTTTAACCCCCTTATGACTGCTGATTTCTTTTTGTTGTATTTTTTGTTAGAAGGGAAGGGAAGAATTTACTTCGTTACCCACTTCCCACACTTATCTTGGCTGTTAGAATTTAAAATGTTTTTTTCCTAGAGGTTTTATAGTTTTTTTTTCTCGCTTAAGTGATAGAGACCGTGGTTTGATAAAGAAAGAAGATTTTTTTTCCTGAGTGTAAACAGAATTTGTACTTGTACTGGACTGAGCCGAATCGGCTGAATTAAAACTGTCGGACTAACTGGGAGATTTAGAATGGAAATATTTTCGACAGTTGGACTGTGTGCTTGTGCTGGACTGGGTTGTTTGAAATAGAACTATTTGCATAGGAAAATGGATAAATGAAAAGAAATTAAGGAAGATACATATAAGAATAAGAAGAAACATTTAGAGAAAGTGATAAGAGTATGGTTCGGTAAAAAGAAAAAAAAAAAGAAAAGAAAAAATAGCGGTGTAGTTTCAAACCGACTGGTCAGTGTAGAATCGCTCCGAGTGCAGAGGGCAGAGGTGAATAGGGAACTCCCACTATTTACAAGAAAAAAAACGGAAAATGAAAAACATGGCGGAAAATGAAAGAAAAATAAGAAAAAGAAAAAAAGAGAGAATGAAGAACATAAAGAAATGAAAAAAGGAAGCAACAAAGGAATGAAAATGAAAAAAAAAAGAATAAAAGAAAGAAGAGAAGGGAAAAAAAGAGAATGAAAGGAGAAAGAGAGATTGTTAGGGTAAGGAAGTTGTTTGTCTTTGCATCCATGCCTGTCTCGTTAAAAAAAAGTATTGGATTTTAAAAAGAAGAAAATTTTTTTGACGAATTTAAAAAAAAAAAACGATTCTTTGTTAGAACGGTTGGCGGCAAACGCTGTCACCTCCACTCAACCCTGACCACCCCTGGTAGAGGTAAGAAGTCAAAGTGAAGGAAAGAAAGAAGCAAAGAGAAATGGTGGAGGTGGGCAGAGATCACAAGAGAAAGAGAGGAACAAAATTTAGAAAGGGGAGGCGAGACAGGTAGTGGTGTACGTGACAAAGATTCCTTGAGAATGATTTTTTTCGTTGTTTCATCTTTTTTATATATTGGCTATTGGAATTATTTTATTTCATTTATTTATTTATTTTTTGTTGATGTGTGAATTTTTTTGTTGTTGTTGTTTAGTTAGAGTGTGGATTTTTATTCTTTTTGTTATGCTTTACTTCGTTTTTGCTGATTTTGGGGATTGAACTTGTGATTTGATTTGTTTGGTTTTTTGGGTCTTTTTACCTTCATGGATTTTTTTTGTAAGCTTAATTGCTCTTGGTGCTTTTTCTCTTTGTCTGGTCATGTCCCTCTTGGGGGTAGGTTGCACTGCGCTTCCGTTTCGAGAATGGGTATCGAAGGGTAAGGAATTATGCAATTGATGATTTTAGAAGGCAAAAAGCCTGATTAACAAGTTTTGATGAATGTGGTACTTTGAAGAGACGATTAACAGCAGGGTTGGGAGGACGATGCCTGGGCGTAGAGCGTATGGCGGTGTCCATTTGCTCCCCACTCTGGCGGGTCATGGCTGGCCGATCTGGGAGACGGGGTCATCTGTTTTTTTATCCTTTTGAAAATCCATGGAGATTACTGGCAGGGTGCTGGAATGGCGAAAAGTGTTCCTAGCTCAACAGTTACCGGGTTGGAATTACGAGGCCAGGAGCCACATATGCAAGAGGGTTTCTCCCGATGCAACACATAACTGCTAAAATGGATGATGCTCACAATTGCAGGGAGCCCTCTGGATAAGGATAATTGTTGGGGGTGGTATGAAAGATGGAGGTGTTTAAAAGTCCTCCAAGGTTTCTGGATATAGGGGTGAGTTGAAAAGTTCCCCCAAAATTGAGTATTTGCTGGGGAGTGGGCGAAATAGAGGTGTTTAAACGTCCTCTGTAGCAGCAAGGTGGCGAGGGTCAGATATGTTGAGGAACCTGAGGGTGTTTAAGTCCTGGCGTAGCATTTGGCTAATCACAGAGACCATAATGCCCTTGACCCATAAAGAGAAATGTACAAGGCAGGTCAACAGTCATTCTCGACCAATTGGTTGAGGGTGGTCAAAAGCTCTCCTTGGGAGTGATTTCGGGGGGTGAGGGAGCACACCATCCCAGCACATTGTGGTTTTGTTGTAATTTTGTGAAGCAACCTCTATTGCCTGTGTTTTTGTGGAAGAAGCAAGGAGGGCTCCGTTTGATAGGTGTGACACCTTACATGGTGGCAATTATGTCTGTATTGTATATTTTCCTATGTTTTTTGTATGTTTTGTAATTTATTGTGAATAAATGTGTTGGGTGTGTGTGTGCGCGCCGGTCACAGAATCTCTTTGTTTTGGCGAGAAACTCACACAAAGGGCCTAACGGTGAGATCTCTCGCGGGACCGGAAGTGAACGAGGAAAGGAAGGTCCGAGAGAAGAAAGAGGGTCATTTGACAAAAGGTCCTAGAGAGAGCAGTCGACAACGGAGAGCAGAGGAGGACAGTCAGCGTGAGATAGCAGTTCAGGGGAAGGACTGTCAGCAGAAGGAGGCAGTGAGGGAAGATAATCAAAGATAAGCTGGCATTCCTAGCGGCTTTTGTAGAAGTTTCGCGCAAAATACACGCCCGCGATAGTCTACAGATGCACGGAAAAAGCAAAGTGTCACAAAACTCCCTTTCTTGCGATTGGAGCTGACCCAAGTCTGTGTTTATTCCTTTATTCTTTCTTCCACCCTATAGGTTGCATTTGTGTGACCGTAAAGAAATGTGTGATACCCCTGTCGGAAACCACTGGCCACGAGTAGTTTGATTTAAAGAAGTTATAGCGAGGATCGGCCGCTAGGGGTGTTGTCACGACGAGACGGTGATAAGATAAACAGAACAAGATACAGACGTACAATCGAGGTGAACAGAACAAAACAGAGATGTGCAATAAAGATAAACAGAACAAGATACAGACGTACAATCGAGGTGAACAGAATGAGACAGTGATGTGCAATGAAGGTAACCAGAATATGATAAAGACATCCAATCGAGGAGAACAGAAAGAGAGTAATGTCTAATAATAGTAACCGGAAACGATACAGTCGGGCAATCGTGGAAAAAAGAACGAGACAGTGAAGTGTAATGAAAATTAACAGAACATGCTATAGACGTGCCATCGAGAAGAAGAAAAAAAGAGTCTGTAATGTGCAATAAAGATAAATAGAGGAACATACAGACGTGCAATCGAAGAGAGAAAGACAAGATAGTGATATGCAATAAAGGTAACCAAAAGAAAATACAGAAGTGCAATCGAGAAGAAAAGAACAAGAGAGTGATGTACCATAAATGTAATCAGAGATACGGCCGTGCAATTGAGGTGAACTGAACAAGACAGTGATGTGCCATAAAGGTAACCAAAACAAGATACACACATGCAGTCGAAGAGAACAAAATTAGACAGTGATGTGCAAAAAGATAAACAGAACGTGCAATCGAGTATAACAAAACAAGACAGTGATGTGCACTGAAGGTTACCAGAACAGGATAGAGACGTGCAATCGAGGTGAAGAGAGGAAGACAGTGATGTGCAATAAAGTTTACAAGAATAAGGTACAGACGTGCAATGAAGGAGAACAGAACAGGACAGTGATATGCAATAAAAGTAACCAGAAAAGATACAGACGTGCAATCAAGAAGAACAGAACAAGACAGTGATGCACAGTAAAAGTAACCAGAACAAGATACAGATATGCAATTGAGTAGAACAAAGCAAGATAGTGACGTGCAATAAAGGTAAACAGAACAAGATATAAACGATTAATCGAGATTAACAGAATAAGACAGTGATATTCAATAAAGGTGAACAGGTGAACAGAACAAGACAGTGATGTGCAATAAAGGTAAACATAAAAAGACAAGGACGTGCAATAGAGTTGAATGGAACGAGACATTGACATGGAATAAAGTGAACCGAAGTAGACATAAACGGGCAATAGAAGTGAAAAGACTGAGACAGTGCGAGGCAATAAAGTTAAAAATAACGAGACATAAATGTGCAATTGAGATGAGCCGAACAAAACAGTGATGTGCTGTAAAGGTAACAAAATGAGACATAGACGTGCAATTGAGGTGGACGGAACGAGACAGAGACGTAAAATCGAGGTGAACAGAACAAGGCAATGATGTGTCATGAAGTTTAACAGAACGGTACATAGACGTGCAATCGTTCTGAACAGAACGAGACATTGATGCACAATTGAGATGAGCGAGATTATGATTTGCAATAAAGGTGAGAGGGACAAGACAAATATGTGCAATTGATATAACGTGACAGAGACATGTGATCGAGGTCAACTGAACAAAACATCGACGTGCAATCGAGGTGAAAAAACAGACATAAACATGTAATTGAGTTGAAAACAATGAAACATATACATGTAATTGAGGTGAAAAGAACGAGACATAGACGTGCAATTGGGGTGAACAGAACGAGACATAGTGTGCCATGGAGGTGAAGAGAATGAGACAGTGATGTGCAATAGAGGTGAACTGAACAAGATAGCGACGCGGAACAGAGTTGATCAGAACGAAACATAGACGTGCAATCGAGGTGAACAGATGGAGACAGTGATTTGCACTAAAGATGAACAGAACTAGACATAGACATGCAATTGAGAGGGACAGAATGAGATGTAGACGTGGAATCGAGGTAAACAAGACGAAACAGAGACATGTAATCCAAGTGAATAGAACAAGACATAGACGTATAATCGAGATAAACAGAACGAGACATCGACATCCAATGGAGGTAAACCGAACAAGACAAAATCGTGCAATACATGTGAACTGAATGAGACAATTAAAGCAAATAGAACTGGACTGTGATGTGCACAAGAGGTGAAAAGAACAATACAAACCTGCAAAAGAGGTGAACAGAACGAGACAGAGTCATGCAATCGAAGTGAACATAATGAAACATAGTCGTTTAAAAGAGGTGAACAGGATGAAACAGTGATGTGCAATCGATATAAACAGAACGAGACATAGACGTGTTATCCATATATACGGAATGACACGTAGACATGCTATCGAAGTGAGCAGAGCAATACAGTGATAATCAATAGAGGTGAACACAACGAAATAAAGATGTGCAATAAAGGTGAACAGAACAATACGTAGACGTGTAATCGTGGTGAATGGAACGAGACAGTGATGTGCAATCGAAGTGAACAGAATGATACATACATGAGTTCTAGGTGAACAAAATGAGACAACGATGTGCAATAGAAGTGAATAGAAGTGCAATCGAAGAGGATAGAACAAGACTAAGAAGTACAATAGTGGTGTATAGAACGAGACTAAGAAGTGCAATCGAGGTGAATAGAACGAGACAGTGATATGCAATACAGGCGAACAGAACGAGACATAGACGCGCAAACTCTGTTCACCTCAAATAAACAAAGTGAACTAATGACATGCAACATAGGTAAACAAAACGAAACAATAAATTTCAATAAAGGTGACTAGAATGAGATAAGAATGTGAAATTGGTGAGAGTTAAACTGATCTGCAACTTGGAGATGTAGAAATATGATGAAGTTATAAAGGTAGATCTGGAAGGCCGTTTCGAATTAATGATCATTCTCGTGTTTGAGTGGAATTAATGATCATTCTCGTGTTAGATTAGTTTGAAAAAGTGGATTAGTTAGCGATTTATCAGGAGTGAAGTAAGTTGATCGTATTACCCCTCCTTAATTAACTTTACAAGGAGGATAAATCGGACGCGACCCAAATTAAGGAAGGGCTGATCACAGCTTTTGCCTCGGATAGCTTTACGGCGTATGAGAAATTTGAGATACGTTTGTTGCGCTCTGGTGAAACCGTCAACTTGGTGGATTTGCCAAAGCTAGCAGTTCTTTTGCGAAGAATGCTTGACCATGTGATGGCTCAGAGAAGATGCTCCGGCGGTCCTCCAGCAGCCTCTCGAAGACCTGTTAGCCTGCAATGGAGGAATCTGTGATTGCCGCTGTGCAACCTGCCTGGAAGACTCAAGCGTCTCCAGGCGCGAACTTATCCATTACTTGCTACAAGTGCAATGGACCCAACCACTTCGCAAGGGATTATGTGCAGAGTCGTCAGACAGCCTGCGTGCCTTGTTACCAGTGCACTAAGACTACATTGTCGCCGAAGTCTTGTCCCCAATCTTGTTTCTCGGCACTACTTACTATCATAGCCTACGTCGGCAGAGATTCATCATCAGCCTTACAATCTGCGACTTGCAATGCTGCTACAATCAATGTGCTGGTGACGCGAAAGAAACCTCTAGACTACAACCTATTGTTTGGCATCGATTCCCAAAGGCGCTGGGTGGCGTCCACATTGCGCGTTCTGAAGGCGCTAAGTTTGAGGAGATGCAGCCTGTTTGTACAGTGCTTCGCGTCGAAGAAGTCGATTTTAATGCAAAATTCGATTATCGATGGAGAAAGAGGGTGGCTACTTGGAAGTGGTCCGCAGGGCGTTCACTGACGACGCTTAGGAATATAATTTCTTAATATCCGATGCCTGAACAGCTGAGGGTGGAGTACAAGCGTCAGCTGCAGACATGGACACACATCGACTGGCTGCGACCTTATACTGGTGACAAGTTTGGCCTGCTCAAAGGATTAATACTACGGATGGTCATAATGCAGACTTGAAACCCTACAGGTTTCCTATTAATCTTAATATTAACATATTTTCTTTTATGCTCTTTGGCCAAAACTTCAGTGGAAGTCATAGTCACTTTATTTCTAAACTTTCTTTCCGTCAGTTTGACTTGCAGCATGACTGTATATGTCTTCATTTACCACACTAAAATTCTTATTGAAAACATTGAATTTGAGGTAACAAAAATAACATACATTCAAGTAACGACAATATCATAACCACAAAAAAAATGGGTATATGCCATTGTTTCAGGACTGACTTAAGTTTTTCAAACGCTTCTTTTTCTTCGCTGTTCCATTTGAATTTTGTTTTGTTCCTTGTTAAGTTTCTCAAAGGTGCACTCAGTGTTGCATAATTCCTTATAAAGTTGTCAAGGTATCCTATCATTCGAAGAAATCTTCTATCTTCTTTGGATTTCGGTTCCTTGCAGTTTATTACACCTTCAATGTTCCTAGGGTCCGGTTTTAGCCCTTCTAAAAAATGACCAAAAAATGTAATTTCTGTTTTATCAAATTTACTCTTCTCTCGGTTGAATTTGACTCCGAATTTCTTGGCTCTCCGTAATCCTTTCTCTAAGGTTCTGTTGTGTTCCTCTCTATCTTTTCCTCCGGATATTATGTCATCTTTTTGGTTCCTACATAGAGGTATGTCTCCAAGTATTTGGAACATTACTCGGTCGAATACATCTTGTGAGGATTTTGCCTTGAATATCAATCGTTTTGGTCTGTAGTTTCCACAAGGTGTACTTGATGTAACTTATTTTCGGGTTTCTTTGTTGATCGATAGTTGGTGGTACCAAGCTTTTACAAAGTGGTTTCTCTTCCCGCAGTTATTATATACTTTCCGTACGCTGGGCAATTTTCTTTCTTATCAAATTTGTTTTCTGACACAATATCGATATGTTCTTTGTTGCCTCTGCTCTGTCCAATCCGTCGTTCACTTGCTTTTTATGGCATTTACTTTATCGGACTTGCTTCTTCAAAGAATTTATTAAAATTCCATTGTTTTTGTATTGATTTTGTTATCATTTCGCTGTCTTCGTTTGAATGAGTTATTCCAGAATTATATCTTCTCTGTTATCACCGAGTTCGCAGGATTCAGCCTGTTCCTTAAGTCTCATAGCGTATTCAGTAATTGTTTCCTTATTTTCCTGTCTTATTCTATTGAACAAATACTTAGCGTATTGCTTGTTTTGTTTCGGTATGAACTGGTGATTTAATTTTCTTTTCGCTTTTTCATAAGTCCCATTTCTATTTTGTTACGTGCTTGTAAATATTTGACGATCAGCCTTATCACTCATCCACCGTTTCTTTTTAAACAAATTATTTTGTCGTTATCGTCTATGACTCTTTGTAAATGAAGTTCGTCTTCAAATTCTTCGAGCCACGTTTGCCATTTTTGGCCTACGTTTGTCCTATATGAGTCTATGGGATACACATTTTTTCTAGTCTTAAAATAAGCAATAAAAATATACTTAAGAACATTCTAGAAATTTCGGATCAAAACCGTATTAGCGTTTAAGTTACATTTTTATATTTTTCAACCAATCAGCTCAAAAACATAGAATAGAACATTCTAGAAAAATAGGATCGGAAGTCACCTCACAGAAAATATTTAGGCTCGAAAATAAAATAGTAAAAAACAAATCTGATTGGTCAATAAATGTCTACGCGCCAAAATTTTAGGACGATTCTTTGATCCATCTGTAGAATATAAATAACACAGAGTTAGGGAGCCATTAACGAAAACGAAGACTAAGACAACACAAGCCACTAAACCAGTAAAGCAGTAGCCGATACTGTGTCCGGCAAATTCCTTTTCTTCTACAGCCAAAGTTCATGACCTAGCTTCAGATGGCTGCGAATCACATCCAAAAGAAAAACCCGACAAACTTTCTTTCATCAACGCGACACGCTGTCGCCGCAATCATAAAACACGATATGAACTTAATGTAAGTAAGAACGACTTATTTACGGACTCCGTTAACATCTAAACATACATACACGTGTAAACAAATTTATTTTCTTCTTGCCAAACTTTATTTTCCAAAAGACCATTTACACATCATGTGTTTTATTTGTTTTCATATTCTGTTATATGCATATTAAATTGTTTGTTGTTTAATGTTCGTTGTGTTCTATTCCATTTCTTTTACGCGATTGTAAAGTTTTGTGCTGTATTTGTGGTGGAAATAATTTAGAGAGCAATACCCGTAAATTACGGACGCACATCTACTGAAATAACCAAATTACATACAACCCCCACAAGTCAATGGTGAACTGTTGTAAGTGCAAGATAGTACTCGAATTTGCCATTTTAATTTTTTTTTGGTTAAATGCGCAGGCTTTTCACTAATACAGAGTAATAGTTAATGAACAGCACTGATAGGTGTATAAATATAGTGATAACAGAAATAACGCAATAATACACATAAAAGGAAAAAATTACTTTTTTTTTTTTGGTTCTTCTATTCCCATTGATTTTTTTTCTTTAACCCGTGTCGCTTATTTTCCTTTGTTCTTTTTTACTTTTCTTCTCTTGTCTTATCTTTATCTCATCTTCGTTGCCAATTTTATGGTTATGCCTTTATAAACAAGCTTTATAAAGAGTAACTATGAGTTCGTCAAGCGAGAATAAAACAAATAAACTCTCTATGACAACAGTATAACTGAATTTTATTTCAAAAGTTTTGCGTGTGTGTGCGCGCACGCATGTCAAGTATTTGTCAGCTTTATTGATGAGGTCACAACAGCATGTACAAGAATATACAATTTCTTTGAAAACCGAGGAATCCACTTTGAGTAATGTGTTAGGTTTCCCACTATCGTACTGAGAGAGGCATCATTTCGTGCAAGAGAAGTTTCATCAGTGGTTCAAGTCAATCTGAATCCTGGTGGATCTTGCTGCTGTGAAGAAAAGACCCAAGTAAAGTAATTAAAAGTAGTTTATAGGAACATTTATCTGGAATCAGGGTTAAATTGTATTTCTCATCTACTTTCAGGAATCAACTAATATTATTATCATGGTCCTTTTCAGATTCTCCTTATATGGTCACATTATGTACATGCATATAAGACGCCTTGAGATCTTACTTTTCAATGATTGCATCAATCACACGCTGAAAATTTACTATGCCATTAGTTGGCCCAAAAGGAATTTTATTAAACTTGTACAATTTATCCCCAGCTTAAAAGCCGTGGAGAACTTTTCTTCTTCTTTTAAAGGGACCTTGTGATAGACAATACGGAGATCCAAAGTACTAAATATTTGGGAGTTAGCAATTTCATATACCATGTTGTCTATTTTGGAGAGAGACTATAAATCAAAGTGCGTGAATTTCAGCGAGTAGTCAATGACTATCCTCTTTTTGTAGTGGTCTGAAGAGGTCCCCAATACTTGGCTCTCAGAAATATTTACTTACTAAGAACATTAAGTTTATAAGTCCCAAAAATTCACTATAAACTGTCCAGCAGGAAATATAGCGTAACGGTTATAGGCGTTAGTTCTCTAAAGAGACAATCATCTGGAGGTTGCAGGTTCAATCCTGACTGCAGGCGAGTAACAATACAGGAATACTTAACACTTGTACCCGGTTATGGCTAACGGAATCAGAACAGGTGACCACCGTGGATTCAATAAAGGACGTAATTCGAAGTTCCGTCAAGGTTTCCGAGGTCAACAAACACCTGAAGAAGGCCGGAGGACATATCGGCCGAAACTTTATGGAAATAACAATAAAGATGAAGACAATAGTCCGAAAGCCCTTAATGATAACTTCGTTTTCAACAAGTCTACATAGGAACTAGTTCAGGTTGATTCTACACAAGAAGGAAACACTGTAACGATATATCCGACACAGCTGGTCCCCACAATCTAAACTTCTAATATCAGCTCATGACCATTTGATCGTCTTATAGTTCCTCTCATCTCCGGTCGAGTGCAGTTCACATGTTTTACAAATATACAACTGATATAGCATATAACCAAGAGTGCAAGAAAGAAGAACAAACAAGCACGGACTTGGCCCTAAGCGTAAGAAGGGAGAAGTTTTGGCACTTTTCTGGCATTCTGTGCATCTTTGGCTATCGCGAGCGTGTACTCGAAGGAAATTCTCCCACAGCTACCAAGAACGCTGACTCATCCTCTTGCACAGGCTGGCATGGCTTCTGGGTCCACAAGTCCTAACTCCTTGCTTCAGCATCTGCCTCTCTCAAACCGTGGCCTTTCCATGACTGTCGCTAACTCCTATCTGTTGACTTCTCTGGGACCTTGCCTTTCCTTATCTTCTTCCGGGTCTCATAGGAACTCTCGAGCACAAGCCTTTTGTGTGGGTTTCACACCAAAACAGACAAAGGAATCCTCTGACAAGGAATCCACCCACACCCACAGAATAAATGCCCACCATCATGCCACACACCGAGAAAAGAACAAACCCTAAAAATTGGCTTCAAAAACAACTTTGACATAAAATACCAAAGAATGGTATTTAATGGTATTAACAAAAGTTAAGCTAACAGTAGGTGGTTGACGGCACAGCTTCGTGTGAGTCAGTCGTTATTTTTTATCCCCACTTCTTTTTTTTGGGGGGGGGGTATAATATTGTCGTTACTAGAATGTATGTATTTTTTGTTACCTAAAATTCAATGTTTTCGACAAGCATAGGGAAAATATGCAAAGCTGGATTTTGTAAAAAAATTTTCTCTTGAAATAAATTACTTTGTAGGAATTTGTTTTGTTTTTAAAAAATGTAGATACTTTTCTTTCAGGTAGCACAAGTGTTAGCATTCCCTTCCCACTTTTTGTCTTCTTTATTTTTATACATTTCTCTCCCCCTTCAGTTACTGTTAGATATTCTTGGGCTAGACAAAGTCTATAAGGTAACTTAGATAGAATTGGACTTTATATAGCGGCTAGCATTCGGATAATTTTGTTAATTTCTTGTATGTTGGTTGTTGCAATTTGGAACCTAAAATCTAGCATATTTATTGAATTGAACACATTTTTCATAACTTGCATATTTCATTTCCCCCATTACGGGGGCTCTAAGGTTTTTGGAAATACAAGTTTGGAGCTTTCTCGTTTGATTTTAAATTTAAAATTAATAGTGTTATCGTAGTCGACCGACTACTCATAACCCAAACGAAAACAAAACAAACAAACCCCATTCCTAAAAATGATGAGTCACTGATATCGTTAGCCAATATTATTTAGGAACTATACGTTAAGGGACTAAATTGCTCCGCACAGAGCTTTTTTTTAATATTAAATTCAGACTTTTTTTCTAAGGACAGTCCTCAACAAATGGACAAAATAGGTAGTATTTAAAAATACATGGTCGAATTAGAATGAAGTTTCTCACTATAATATAGTAATAATAAGCAAGGTCATCCAACATAGACCACATAGCGTACTGACACAGGGTAGCTATAAAAGCAGCGGTATCAAACCGGGTCAAGTCAGTTGGGCTGGGGACAGCCGCGGGTGTGGGAGGAAGCCAGATTTCTCCCTGGTCGTTCTACGACTGAAGCCTAATCAGCAGCAGCTGTCCTTGAGGACTGCTCAAGGCTTTCCCTAAAGCAGACGTCCCGATTCCAACCGCAGACGACGCAGGAAGATTGCCAGCCTCTCAGCTTAAAAGCCTTCTAGTTCTGCACCAGCTGCTATCAGCCCTGGACCGGCGAATTTCCTACCGCAGCGTTTACCAGTTCTGCACCAGCAGCTGCCAGTCCTGCACTAGCAGTTACCAGTCCTGCACCAGCAGCTGCCAGTCCTGCACCAACGACCGCTTTCATGTACCAGCAGATACCAGCAGACACCAGTTCTGCACCAGCAGACACCAGCGACCACTTTCCTGCACCAGCAGACACCAGTCCTGAACCAGCGACCACTTTCCTGCACCAGCAACTACCAGTCCTGAACCAGCGACCTCTTTCCTGCACCAGCAGATACCAGCAACTACCAGTTCTGGACCAGCAGACACCTTCCTGCGCCAGCAGATACCAGTCCTAAACCAGGACCCACCTATCCAACGAATACCAGTCTTGTACCAGCTGTCCAGACCTGCTCCAGCGACGAGATCCTGTTCCAATGATCACCATCCGGCCGCGGTGGTTGTTCGCCGTACGCTTTTTCGATTTACGATTCGCCATAAAGTTTGGTCTTTTGAAGAACACCCTTGTTTTGTCATTCTTGCCTAGTTCGTTGTCAATCACTTATATTTCAAAAGTTTGCGGGGACCGGTATATTTATCTGGCCTCCGCAACAGTGTAAAGCTATACTGCGAATTAATTCCATTTTGTGTTATACTGTTTTGTATTTTTTCCTGGCTTTTTGGTGTGACCATTTGGTTTTGGCGCATATTTGCGTAGCCATTTTTTGTATTTGTTTTTCTCGTGGTACAAGAGTGGACGATGCCTTTTGAATTTTACTTGGTTAAAACAAAGTTCATTGGAAATTTATCTAATATGTCAGTATCTCCGGTTGTGGAGACCCTTATTAAAAGGAGAGATATTTATAAGAGGAAGATAACCTCTGCCTTAAATAGTATTAATGCCAGTGAAAATTTGGTTAAAAATTCTTTCCTGGCACAAATAGAATTAGTAATGAACTGGCTTAAGTCCGTGTCTCATGTGAATGAAGAAATTTTGAACGCATTTATTGAGAATGAAGTGGAAGCTGAAATTATTGATAAAGAGAGTGAACAAGAAATTTCGTTCAATCTTTCCATTTTAATCGAACTCGCAGTTTGCAAGAAGTTTATAAATGGTGGTGGTGGTAGTGCAGAAATACCCGGTAAAGTTAACCAGTATAAATTGGCTCCGAAATTAAAGTGTTCTATTTTTGACCCTAGTAGTCTGCCTAGTGATAGATTAGCCTATAAGAATCTTTTAATGCAATTTGAAAATTATGTGCACGATAAGAAAACTGAAGTTGCTTATTTAAAAAAACATCTTAGGGGTCATGCCTTGAAAATAGTTATTGGAAATTTATTGCTTTTCAGGATGATACATTGCGTGTCCTTTTATTATTATTATTATTATTATTATTATTATTATTATTTTGTTGGCATCCTTTCTTTGAGTTGAATGCATTTTTAATCTTTGGCATAAAGCCCTTGCTTCGTACTTTGATACGAAAATACGCGGAAGGAAAAGATCCGGTGGCTGACTCAGTATGCGGGTCGACCACGTGGGGCAGTGGCCCTTCTGCTTCCTCTTTTGGATCCTCGGCAGGATAGAGAGCAGTCGTGCCTTCTATAACTCTGCCTAAATTTACAGACTTAAGTACTTTGAATTTCATCTTCGAAAAGTTGAATTCGTTTTTTCTACTCCTAAACAGCCACTGAGAGTGGCTGCTTGCTATGAAGGCTCTGGACGTTATAACTCAATTTTGAAAAGTTGAATTGCTTTTTTGGCTTCTCAGCAGGATAGAGAGCGGACGTGCCTCAGACTCTGCCTAAAGTTGACAGACTTTAGCACTTTGAAATTCAACTTCGAAAAGAATTTTTTTCTACTTCTCAACAGCCACTGAGAGTGGCTGCTTGCTATGAAGGCTGAGGACGTTATAATTCAACTTCGAAAAGTTGAATTCTCGTTTTTTCTTCACGGCAGGAGAGAGCGGACGTGCCTAATGTAGCTGGGACTAAAATTGACTGATTTTGGAACTTTGTGGTTCAACTTCGAAAAGTTGAATTCGTGTATTTGCCAAAATCCCTGCATATGCAACATATGCTTGGGATAGATTATGTGTTCTAGCTGAGTCTAGAGGAGGGATTATTTCAAACAAGCAGCTCTTTATACTCGTCATCCAACATGGATTGTAACAGGAAGAAAGAAAAGAAGACATTATCACTTGCATTGCAGACTACTGAAAGAAACAGAAATTAAAATTTCGGAGAAAAAAAAACAGAACAAAGTGTCACGTGGTCTACTACTGAGAGAAGAGAAATAAGGAATTTCTACTACCCTCCATGTTTGAATTAGCAGGTCGCCAAAGATTGACCGTTAAAAGAGAAATAAAGAATGTAGGTCAACTTCGGCCGGCCGTTGAATGAAGGAAAAAAATATGGGTCAGGCTATCTGTACTCTGTAACCTCACTCGGGTGAAAGAGATAGTAGTCCGAACGGATCACCTACAGAATGAAAGCCAACAGATGTTTGCACTCTGTGACCAGAGAAAGGAAGAAAAAATGCTAATGATTGGCCAGAACCCTAAAGCGGAAGTGGCACCTTCTTCTGTCAGCAGAAATAGGGGGAAAAGAAAATCAGTTTTGAAGAGAGATGTCGTCGTGAACAGATGGGGCGAGTCTCATGCCAAGACTCCAGGTGAAGAAGCGAAATAGAATCTTGGACAAGAAGGACCTATGCCTTCAAGCCAGAGCTCTATACATATATAAAATTCCGCCAGCCCGTAAAAGAGAAAATACTCTCCGAAGGAACCCGTCGAAAAGATAAGTAAACATTAAGACTGTTTCTCCCTACACCTAATGATATATTCTCTATCTCTCTCAATTTAAAGAAAGACAAAAGAAAATGAAAAAGGAAGAAAGACATTTATAGTTATGTATTATCCGCTGATAATGTAGCCGACACGTTTAATATGTGTGTCCGCGTGTGTATTAAAAAGATTGTTATATTTTAATGTCCCCACGTGTTGAAGTTTGTTCATTGTGTTGTCTGCTGTCAAGTTGCTTGTTTCATGTTTGTTTTCAGCTTCTTTCGCCTTATGTTATTCTCGCCTAAATTTTCCTATTCTTTCCTTTAAAAATATTATACGGGAAACCGGAGTTGTCGACTACTATAGTTAATATTATCATATCAAAACCTAAAAGCTCATATCTTCCATTATTCTTGGGGTAGGAAGAACTAGTGGCCTGGTGGGTGTGGGTGTTAACGTGAAGTTTGGAAACCCCTTGTCAACGGTGGTCAGTCTAGCCCCAAATTAACCCCCACATAATATGCCAGTTCCTATATGCCCGAGAAAGGACTCTGAACAAGGACTAATTCTACGAGGGATCAAGTGCCAGACCGCCCCGTCTTCACACGTGTGAAAAATAAATTCCCGTCTTGTGATTTTAATAATTTTGCCGTCACAAAAGGCTTGAAGTCTTTTCAAGAACTACAGTAATTCTGCCAGTGGACTGCTTATTTTGCTTTGTACAAATTCCTGTGGTTTAATTTTGTTTATAAAATCTCTGTTTGAGTAAGCGTATTTCTGTCCTTTCTCTGTTGTACTAATATTTTCGTGGGTTAATTTTGTTTGTGGAAACCCATCCTGAAGCAACAATTTTATATTATCTTATTTTGTTACTAGGCGCCTAGGTTTTTTTTTAAATATTATGACGCTCGCATATGGGAAAATATATGTAACTTAGCTGTAAATAAACTTTTTCGCGTTGAAACCAAACTAGACCATTTATGTTTTCATCCTGTTTTTCCCCTCCTCATTTTGTTTCAGACACGGTCTCAAGTCAAATTTATCTGCAAAAGAATAGATTTCCGACATTGTTAGTCACCTTTCCATTACGACGGAAAGTTTTGATACAGCCTTGGAGATTCTCAGGGATGAATATTTGGATGTAAGATATTTAGTTGAACAAATATTCGTGGCCTTGGACACCTCTAGGCTTGTACGTGAAAATTATGTGTCCTCTATCAGAGATTTTTGCTGAGATAAAAACTTTGTTGTACGAGTTTTAAAAAAATCATTTTCTTTGGACTTCTTGGAAGAGGGGACGCCAGGAAACTGTTACTTTTGTCACTTGATAATTCATAAGTTGCCTATGTTTTTAAGAAAAGAAATTTTTAGGTCCTTGGACCACACTTACCTTCCATTAGGGGGGATTTTTTTATACTTATTCCAATGTGCTGTGCGTTATGGCATTGACCCAACTCAAAACGAGTAGTGCAAAGAATTACAAATCAGAATGGGGTAGTAGTAACACCCGTAAATCAAAGTCTCCAGGGATTATTAAAAAACCTGCTACAATCGAGAATTTTAATATTGTTTCCAAGCAGGATAAGTTTAGATGCAGTTTTTGTACAAATTCCTGTAATTGTAAAAAATATGTCTCAGTAAAAGACGGATTGGATCGTTGTTAATTTCTGGGGCTGTGTATGTTGTGCACCGACCCTCATCACTCGGTGATTAACTGCCTCGGTAAAAAAGGACTCAGACCTTACTGGGATTGCAAGAGCTGCTGCTACGCTGGAGCTATGTATCTTGGTCTAGATAAGCCTACTTTAGATACCAATACTTGTTACCGAGATGATAATGGCGATAACAATTTGTTGTTGCCTATAATGGAGGTTATTTGGTACGTAAAGGAGTCAAATACGGGTTTAATGACCTTATCGACTCAGGTAGCGACCGCTAAATTGCCCAAAAATTTGTAATGAAGATTTTCTTGGGGTCTGCTAGGAAGGGTCTGCAGGAATTTGAATATTTGAAGAAATTACCGGGCAGTGTCTGCTCCATTCCTTTCCCGGTAGATAAGAACGCGGATCTCACTTTTAGGGTGAAGGAACTTAGTCATGCAGTGTTTAATATGCAGGTTAGTGGTTGTAAGTAGGCTGCAATTTTTTTGAGTGTTCATGAAGACTGTGTCAGTGAGTGGTATTTTAGGTGTAGATTTGTTAAAGTACCTGGCACCTATGAAACAATCTCGCTTCATGAACGGTGCAGCTTTCGAATTGGTTCAAGGATTAGTTCCTTTTGGCAACATGGAAGATTTCGTACCTGCTTTGTGCTATGAACAATTCCCAGTATTCTGATTACCCAGTTACCCATGTATATTTTGTGTTGGGGCCAAAGTCTAGGTATCTGGACCCCTTAGACAACTTTGCGGAGTCCTCTGTGGAAAGGACTGTAGAAAATATTTTCAGTTTAGAGACTATGGGGACTAAGGAAGAATTGGTCAGTGATTATGACCGTGATAGATTCTTTCCGTAGCTCAATAACCTTTAGAGAGGTATGCTAATTTCTTGATCATCCTTGGAATGAAGATGAGTTGGTAGAAGTCCCTCCAAACCACCTGGTGGCATTGAATATTTTAGATTGTGTTGTGATCAAACTTGAGAGGCAGAATTTATATGATGACTACGATATCAAGAACCTGAAGGCATTATCGAAAGAATAAATGTATCCCTTGATGATTTTAATAAATACATATGGGTTCACCTTAGGACTGTTATAAAGAGGGATCCTGTTGGTACCACCAAGATTAAGCCAGTATTTAATTGTTCTCTGAGAACGGGAGGTAAGCCGTCCCTAAATGATAGCGTGTATCCCGAAGTGAATTTGTTTACAGATATGTGGGATCTTTTATTAAAATTTAGATGCAATCGTTTTGTTTTACTAAAGGATATTCATAAAGAGGTTGCTAAGTTAAGTAAAGGAGGTATTCATGTGAAATTCAATTCTATGAATACAAATGATAATCCGGCGGATTTGATTACAAGAGGCGTGTCTCTTAATAAGTCTAAGACACAATTCTTATTTTGGCGTCATGGTCCTTCTTTGTTGGTTGATGAAACCCTACAATGACTTGTCAGTAAACTGGGCTGTCTGAGCACAGACAGTCGCGTGTTAGTTTGTGATTTCTCCGGTGGGTTTTGCAAGCTCTGCTATTGGAACGGTTCTCATTCCTGACTAAACTGATGAGGGTGGTAACTTATGTTTATGGGGTTTCAAGGTAATTCATGTTGTTGTTTGGTATTTGACTCCATTCTGAGTTATTCTGTTCTTACCCCATGTTATCTTGATGGTTTAAGTTATTGGATATGAAGGCTGTAAAGGAATTTTATGAAAGAAGACAGGCAGAGAAAATAGAAGGCCAAGATATCTTTTATATTATGCCTTTATTTCTGGGTTCAACAACCATTCAGTGGGTGAGGAAAGTCTTCCAGAATACAAATGAAATGGTTGCATCCCCCAGTGAAGGTTTTAATATGTGTTTGTCGTTCTTGGGTGTAAATGTCCGAATTTGGTGTTCAAGGCGTTAACAATGTGTAAGACGCTCTTGGGAAATATGTCTAAATCCGGTGTTTTCAGTTGTAGTCGTTAAGTCTGTTATATGGTGTCTTAATTGTGATTCTGACGAGTCCATTATTTGGTGCTTTTAGTCGTAGTGGAAAGGTTAACCAATGCGCCGTCTAAAGACAGACTCATGGCGTCTTCCACCAGTAGCAAGAAAGATTTAGGTGTTGTCACTCCGCTGGTCACTGCTGAAAGAGAACAGGCTTCTTTCTTTTGCCGAGAGGGTTCTTTCTTTGCGCATGCGCTGCCCATTTTCCGGTCAGGGACTTCTGGAACTTTCTGCATTTTTTGTATTTATCTTTAATTTAATTTTGTTTTATTTTCGTTTTATTACTATTTATCAATTCCCACATGTGTTGCGGGGCCGATAAGCACGTCGACCCCGCAAATGATTTATAAGGTTAAGCGTGTGAGTAATGACAGCCAAAAGACAATAGCCCAGTCGGCTACGGCTGTAGAATACACCGACTACTTCTCTGCAGAGGAGTAAGACCCCACCCCCCAACGAGTGTCCTGGATATGACACTAAACAATCTGATGGTGAGGTTCCAGCAATGCTGGAGCTTTGGGGAATGCGGAGTACCCCTTCATTACCATCGCTCCCAGGTCCACTCTGGCCCGGAGTGGTAGTACTTGATAAGGGTCCTATCTATGGGTTAAATAGAACTAAACCGTGCTTCTTTCACTATACTGATTTTTGCATTTAAACTGCGTATTTATGCTAAACTGAATTGTTTAAAATAGAACTGTTTTGACATTGGAACAGCGTACTAGTGCTGAACTGAATTGCTCAAAATAGAACTGTTTTGACGTCTAAACTGTGTACTTATGCTGAACTGAATTATCTGAAATAAAACTGTTTGACATTTAACTCAGTGTATTGCCCGGTCGGCTGGGGTTGTCGAATATACTGACTGCACCTCTGCAGAGGGGTAAAAAAAACCTCCAATGAGTGTCCCGGATATGACACTAAACAATCTGATGGTGAGGTTCCAGCAGTGCTGGAGCTTTGGGGAATACGGAGTACCTCTTCATTGCCATTGCTCCCAGGTCCACTCTGGCCCGGAGTGATAGCACCTGACAGGGCCCTATCTATGGGTTAAATAGAACTAAAAACATACTGAATTGTTTGAATAAACTGAATAGCTTGAAATATAAATGTTTTTGACAATTAAATCGTACTTACATTTGAACTGTATGCTTATGCTAAACTGAATTATTTGAAATAGAACTGTTTTTTGACATTAAAACTGTATTTACACTTAACTGAATCGTTACATATAACTGCTTGAATAGTTTGAAATAGAAATGTTTTTGACCATTAAACTGTGTACTTATGCTAAGCTGAATTGTTTTAAATAGAACAGATTATTTACATAAAAATGGATTTGGCGATAATAATCTACAAATGTTGATATGCCATAAACCAATAAACCAACCCAATAAACCAACCAACCAACCAAAAGACAATGAAGGAAACAAAGGCATGGTAACGATGTAACAAAGGTGACAATTTATTGTCATTTTTACAAGGACGTAAAGTTCGTGGTAGTTGTGTCTTTGATTAGTTGGTTGGCGTCGGTAGCTGGTATGGTTGAGATCGAAGAGAAGCAGCTAGACGATCGTTGCGGGTATCTGATGTTGGTCAAGTCATAGATGTGTGCGGCTGGACGATCGTTGCGAGTAGCTGATATTGGTCGAGTCGTAGATGTGTGCAGCTGGACGACCGTTGCGGGTAGAGACGTCGAGGTTTGTATGTACCAAAATGGTCGTGCCTTTGTTGTGCTAAGGCACTCGAACGGACGAGCGAATCGGCAGCTAAAGCTAACCCGTGCTTTAGCGCTGCGCAGCCGTGCAAACTGACGAGGGAACGGACGGCTAAAGCTAACTCGTGCTTTAGCGCTGCGCAGCCGTGCAAACGGATGAGGGAACCGACAGCTAAAGCTAAATCGTGCTTTGGCGCTGCGCAGCCGTGCAAACGGACGAGGGAAACCGACAGCTAAAGCTAACCCGTGCTTTAGCGCTGCGTAGCTATGCGGACAAACGGACAACGAAACCGACCGAATGGTTAAGACTGGATGGTCTTAGAGTCCTCTTCGTGTTTGCCACCTGGCTGTCTGCTTCGACGAGTCTGTAAGGACCGTCAGAGATTCTCCAACCCGCAGAAGAAGACCTCTAGTGGTCCTTAAAAGAACCTTATTGCATATCTAAGTGATGGAAAGGCGAATGCGACCATGAGTGGGATTCAACCTCGGAAGTAAGGCGAATGGGGCCACGAGAAGTGGGACTCAGCCTGGGAAGCAAGGTGAATGTGACCACGAGATGTGGGACTCAGTCTGAGAGGTAAGGCGAATGCGACCACGAGATGTAGGATTCAGCCTAGAATGAGCTTCGCTAAAAAAAAAAGCGTGCCATCGACAGTGGAAAAAAGGCTTGTTGATATCCAGTAGTAGCATCGACAGTCTAATAGGTCTGCCTAAGCGTAACGTTCATCTTTTAAAAAATAGGAGTGGAAGTAGAGTTCTTCTTTACCAAGAATAGGTTTCGGAAGATAATCCACTTTATTTTGATGGAGTTACTTTAGCCAGACGTATTCTGTAAATGTTGTTAGATGTAAATTATTCCCTTTTCTTAGCTGTAACGGCAGGTCATGGTCGAAAAAGGCTTCATCATTTCCGGCCGTACCCGGATGTAATTTTTCTAGGGAGTGCGAGTAATCCGATCTGTTTATGTTTGTGAACTGGTCGCGACACATGTTTTGTGATTTGTGTTTAGTTTGAAGAAAGTTTCTTCAGATGTTAGCTGCCTAGTTACATTTATTGATAGTAGAGCAGTCATTATGCTTAACTAAGGAAAAGTTGTTTCTGTTGATCCCCTCCAGTAGCGAAGTTCCTTTCCTGGTTGCTAATCTTAACCTCTTTTTGGATGCGGAAGGGCTTATTCGCTCCAGAGGTAGAATAGGTAAAACTGAATTTCTTTCTCAGGATGCTTTATTTTCTATATTACTGTCCAGATTTTCTCGTCTTACAGAGCTAGTAATCATGGATTACTATGTAAAATGTAAACATTTAGGTTTTGCAGCTACTCTTTGTAAACTGCTATTGTCCGGTTTTTTGGATTCATAAAGCCAGACAAAGAATTAAGGCAGTTATATCTTCTGGTAGCTTGTGTAAAAAGTATAATGTCAGGTAACAAATTTACCTAAACATAGACTAAATTTTGTGAGACCATTCCTGCATACGGGAATTGGTTTTACTGATCATTTGTGAATACAGGTAGAAGGATAAAGAAAAAAGAGGTATATTTTGTTGTTCACGTGCTTCAATATCAAAAGCATTCATCGAGAGTTGGCCAAAGACATGCCAGTGATACTTGTTTTGGTGAGGTTCTTCAATCTGTATGGAGTACTTTCGCAAGTTTATTCTGAGAATGTGCGAGCTTTTGTTGCCGGTTGCAACCTAGTGAAACAAGTTTTGGGGTCCGATGAGATTGTGGGAAAGTTTAGTACTTTTAATATAAAACATCTTACCATTCTTTTGTATTTGGCTTGGTTTGGGAGCGTCTGGGAGTGACTTATAAAATCAGTTAAGTGGGCAGGAAAAGCATGGAGTATTTTGAATTTTCGAATCTATTGTTCAGAATGCCATCAATTCTCAACCGCTTACGTATCGGTGTTCAGAAGATGCTGGGTTGGATATTATTACGCTTAGATCCTTACTCTACCCTCACTTCAATGCTGCACTTTTCTTGAGAGATCCAGAAAAGATCCATGGGTTGATCCTGATAAGCCCTGTTGGAGTGTTTGGAGTTCAGGGACCTCTGTTTGAAAGAATTCATTGATTTCAATGGACTACTTGTTGAGCCTTAGCGAGCAGTCTAAGGATCTCTTTCAGGTAGATTATAATAATGTCATTAAAGTAGGTGACGTGGTTGTACTTAAGAATCCTATGAAGTCCCGATCTTATTGGTCTTTAGGGAGGGTAATGGAGGTTACTCCAGGTGATGACAACCAAGTAAGATCAGCTAAGATTACGAAACGAGATGGGAAGGTTCAGAAGCATTCGATAAAACACTTGTATCCCTTGGAGTTATCGATCAATCATTCTCATCAAGCAGTTATTCCCCCGATGAAAATTCAGTTTCAGACGTATTAGCTCCTTCTCGCCCCAAAAGATCAACCAGAGAAATGTACAAAAAAGATAAAAACTTTGTATGGTATTGAATCCCATGAATTTGTTGTTCTGTTTCTGTAAAAAAAATTTTTTCCTCTTTGTTCAGGAGGATGTTGAAAATTGTAAATTCGGCAGTTAATGTCTGCCCGAATCTGATTGGCTGTTTTGAAGTTGTACTGTTACCCCAGGCGTTACTGTTGTTTAAGTAAGATTCACAAGGGTTCTCCCTCTTCTTTTGGGTCTTTTTCAGCACGAGCAGAAGGATCTGCTTGGCAGGTTATTTTTACTTTGCGAGCTCTAGTTTATTCGCCTTCGACTTTAGGCAGTTTTTCTTAAGTTTCTTAAGCAAGGCCCATTAGTCTTAGGCTAAGCCTCTTTTTCTTACAGGGTTTTTATTGATACTTGTTGAAACAATAAGCCTACTGCAGGCTATTTGTGGTTTTGGTATGCTGTCCCCTTAAAAAAAAAGTTGAGTCTAAGGTCTGGAGACGGTTTTATCGGACTTTTGCTGACAAAGGAAGCTCTTGGCCGAGTCAGAAAATATGGTAAAAGCCTCCGTAGGCCCAACAGAAGAAAATTCGAGTTGAAACAGATATATATTCATCTAAGAGGAGGGAGCGGTGGTCTACTCAAAGTTCACTTAAAGAAATAGTAAACTTCGTTCTCAATAAGTCTACACAGAAAGCTAGAAGAACACAGTTGTCCAGGTTGATTCTACAGAAGAAGGAGACGCCTAGAATAAGAATAAACCCTTAAAATTGGCTTCAAAATGAATTTTGTCCTAAAATACCAAATAATGGTATTTCATCATTAACAAAAGTTAAATTGACAGTAAGTGGTTGATATCAATGCTAAGAGCAGGGTTTTTTTTTTATAATATTGTCGTTACTTGAATGTATGTTATTTTTGTTACCTTATTCAATGTTTTCGACAAGCACAGGAGAAAATATGCAAAGCCGGATTTTGTAAAGCTTATTTCTCTTGAAATAATTACTTTGTGGGAACTAGTTGGGTTTTTTAAGAAATATAGACACACTTCTCTTTCAGGTAATAAAAGTTAGTTATCCCACTCCCTTTTTTATCTCCTTTATTCCTATACTTTTTTCTATCCCTTCGCTTAGCCAAACAGTTACAGCTACATTTCTAGGGCTAGACAGAGATAAATCCTCGTATATTTATTGAATTGAGCCCGATTTCTCATAAATAATAACATTTATTCAAAAGCCTGTGGACTCTACTTGTTACAGCTGACCGTGGTGTCTTGATGTTTAGTAAAGCATATATGAGTACCTAAGTACAGTGTACCACCCTACACGCTAACACCCACATACCAAGAGGGAGTGGAGCTTATCCCTCAGCTTAAAATGATTTAATGTACTGTGTCAAGTATCAAGGACGAGCGGAATGCTTATTTATTTTTTCTCGATTCAGCTTGACATTTGTATTCCTGTAAGAATGGATCGCAAGTGTAAGAATAATCCTGACAGGTTCTGTTATATCTGCAGTCAAGCAAAAATCAACGACTTTGTGAAGAAGTCATGTCACGATTGTTTTGGAGTCAAACAAGGGGATCAGGATAAGCCATTCGCTCCCTACGTTTGCTGTAAATCATATGTAGAGAACTTGAGGGATTGGAGGAATGGTAAAAGGAAGAGTATAAGATTTGCCATTCTAATGGTCTGGGGGGAAAGAAAAGATCACATTACTGACTGCTATTTCTGCATGATATATCTAAAAGGAATAAATCGCTAGACAAACACCATGCCCAATACTCCGATGTTCCTTCTGCCATAAGACCAATACTTTAGTGTCCAGACCTTCCTGTTTCCGAGCCAGATGTTAACCTGAAATATAACTCTGATTTCGAACATAGTGACATGACTGTTAAAGCTGGGGATGATGCATACAAACCAGAAGAATACGAACAACTAGTACCCTTGATACAAGCAGAACTCAACGACCTGACACGAGACCTGAACCTTTCAAGGGACTCTACTCAACTGTTGGGTTCACGTCTCAAAGAGAAACATTTGTGGGCACCATGAACAACGTTCTACTGATATCGAGACCGTGAGAGAGAATTAAGGGCGTTTTTCACGTTCCAGGATCATTGGTTAATTGCAACAACATTGCTGGATTGTTCAAATCAATAGTCTAAGAGTACGATGCTACGGAAAGGAGACTTTTTATTGACTCATCTAGCAGAAGTCTCAAAGCAGTTCTTCTACAAAATGGAACTAGTTTTTCATCTATCCCTATTGAGCATTTAGTACAAATGAAAGAAACTCATAACAACATAAATCATTTGCTGTCTGCTGTTAATTACCATGAGCACAAATGGTTGATCTGTGAAGATCATTAGGTGGTTGGACAAGTCCGAGGGCCCCAAGGAGGGTTAACAAAGCATCTTTGTTTTCTGCGTCTCTGGGACAACCAGGCTGACGACTACCATTATGTCAGACATGAGTGGTTGTTAAAACCTGGCTCGCATAACGTTCAGTCTCACTCTCTTGTTGAACCGGACAAAATACTACTTCCACTTACATATTAAGTTACGAATAATGAAGAACTTTGTGAAGGCAATGGAAAGGATGGCAGTGGGTTTACCTTCCTCCAGAAGTTCCCACAGACAAGGCTGGTGTATTAGATGGTTCTCAAATAAGAGAACTCATGAAGAACCCAATGTTTGACAAAGCACTGAGCGAAGCTGAACTGTATGCCTGGCAGTCACTGCAGTAGTTGCAAACTTCCTGGGAAACTACCAGAGTGCGGAATACAGAATGGAAATTGAAGAGCTTCTGAAGAATTTCCGCCAACTCGGGGGACAATATCAGTCAAACTGCACTTTCTGAGGTCACACTTGGACTATGTTCCAAAGAACAGTGGAGATTTGAGTGAAGACATTCGCATTGTGAGAGAGCGCTACTTAGGCCGGTGAGATGTTAACTTTCTTGCTGACAACTGCTGGTGCTTGAAACGGGATTCAGTGGCTGTCGAACACAGAAGGAAGCATCGGAAAAGACCTTCCATGCATGAATATTTTTTTTTTGTATTTTTCAGTTTACTATGGTACAATGTGAACTTTCTGCGAATATATCAGCCCTAAATTTAACATTTTTTTTTAATGCAACAAGAAAATAAATACTCATAATACCGTTCATAATGTTTTGAACTTTCTGTGTCTATCAGTACATCAATAAGTTCTCCAATGACCGTCGAAGTACTCATAGCTTTGGATAGACAAACCACTGTAACTAGCTGGTGTGGTGTTTGCAAATTTTTGGATCTAGTATAGTGTCCCTTCTGAAAGCTATTGCAAATGTCATGTCTTGCAGGACACTGTGTATGTGGGTGGCACTTAAACCCACAATAGAAACAATGCCAGGGCACAGATGTAACAGCAGAATAATCACTCGTTTTACCAAGGAACTCCGAATTCAAAACATGTGTTTTGGAGGATTCAAAAGAGGTAGCATTAATAGCATATAAAGTAAAGTGTTTCTGTGCCATCTTGAACACGCATGCCCTTTTCTAATCTTTTTCTTTCTAAAAAAAACTCAATTTAGAAGACAAGCTGTTTATGAATACATCCTGAACATAATGGTTACAAACAGCAACTTCGAGCTTAAAGTCAGTTCTCTGCGATTAAAGTACTGATTGCGGGTGGGCAGCACACGCCGGGCAAACATTTCGTTTTTAAGTTTCTCATATATCCTCCTTAGGGTATCAATAATTTGGGCTGTTGGCTATGTAGTTGCGCACTTGAGGTATAACGTTAGGGTTAGAGTTAGTAAGTCAAGAGATTTATATACTCACTCTATTGTAGAAAAGTCCTTGGGAAATTGTTTAATATCCAGAAACAATGGAGTTACTCACTCGCTGCTTTGTGGAAACTGGGGTCTGCGTCAAAGCGATCCAGTCTAAAAACTTATTCCATCACATAGATTAATGTTTAATGAACGTAAAGTAGCAAAATCTAAACTCGATCCAACATGGACTTTATTAAGCATTAATTCGACATCCAATGAAAATAAAGAATATCACCTTAGATGAACTATCCCGATTCTTTTAATCGGGATTGTTTACTTCTGTGCAGTAAGAGAAGTTGGTTGGTTGGTTGGTTTTTTATGGCATATCAACCTTTATAGGATATTTAACGCCAAATCTATTTCAAACAATTCAGTTTAGCATGAGTACACAGTTTCATTTGCCAAAAAATTTCTATTTCAAACTATTCAGTTTATTCAAACAGTTCTAATTCAGCTAATTCAGTTTAGTATAAGTACATGTTTTGTTTACACACCGTTAAATGTCAAAACAGTTCTATATATAACAATTCAGTTTAGTGTAAGTACAGTTTCATTGTCAAAAACAGTTCCATTTCAAACAGTTCAGTTTAGCATAAGCACACAGTTTAAATGTAAGTACACGGTTTAATTGTCAAAAGCATTTCTATTTCAAGCTATTCAGTCTAGTCAAACAGTTCTAATTCAAACAATTCAGTTTAGCATAAGTATGCCGTTAGTTCTATTTAACCCATAGATAGGGCCCTATCAGGTACTACCATTCCGGGCTAGAGTGGCAATGAAGAGGCGCTCCATATTCCCCAAAGCCCCAGCATCACTAGAACCACACCATCAGATTGTTTAGTGTCATATCCGGGACACTCGTTGGAGGGGGTCTTACCCCTCTGCAGAGGAGCAGTCGGTGTATTCTACAGCCCCAGCCGACTGGGAAAGTCGGAGAAGTAGTCACTGAAGTAGCTTTTTATTTCAATTAGTAACAAAAAAGATTTCAGTTACATAAAATCAGTCTTAGGCAAAGCAGTGTCGATTATGAATTTTATTGAATCTTGGTCATTGCAATTGTATTTTTTAAGCTTTATACAAAAGATATGGGTAGCCTTCAGAACACTTTTACATACATAAGTTCGCTAACTAATATGAGGAAATATTTCCGTGAAAATGAATTAAGAGACTGTAGGCATATTTATCTGTAATAAATTTTGATTCTCTAGTAGATTTCTAAATATGACATTGCAATCAGGAAATTTTTCTAAGGGATATCTTTTGAAAATACAAATAATTGTGTTTATCGCAGCAAGGGAAAGAAATAAATATTTTTTCAAGCCAAAGGTAAAATAGTAATGCTATCACATAAATTACAATACCAGTTACTCAGCAGCACAACAAAATACATTTGACTGTTTTCTAATTCTTATTGATTTCCTTCAAGAATCTAAATTGAATTTTGAGGTTGAAATCCATGATGTTAAAATCCCCTTTGTAACTTATAATCTCTACTTTCTAAATTTGAAGAACAAAAATAATTATTGGGTATAAAATTCATTTAATGTTTTTTTAAACCAGCAGAATTTCTCGTGATGTTTGATTAAAATTAGTTCAGATATTCATTTTAAGACAAAGAGGAAAGAAGCTCCACGAGAAAATTTCTGGTGAAAGATATTTAATTACTATCTGGATTTATCAAATGAGCTATTCAAGTTCTATTACTGTCGTTAGCTGTTGTGACAACTATAATTCGATCATTGTTATTTCAACAGACTTACTGTTGTACTGTCTCCTCTCCGCCGATGCAAGTGGTCCATCCCTGGTGTGTCTATAGGCCATATTGTTCATCATTTAGCATTCGTTTTGAGTTTTTCAAGTAGATAATAGCCAATTAAGAAGTCTCATTTTCGCAACTGTCTTAAGGCAACATTACTCAAAGCAAATTAATGATTAATGTATATTTGTCTCTCAAAATCACCCACTGAACAGGTAGTTAGCCTGTATGGGTGTCATTTATAGTAAGATATCTGAAGAATATCAAAAGGATATTGAAGCAGTATTCAGCAGATTATGCCACACATTTTAAAGCAAACAAATTATGCGTTTTCAAAAGAAAGGGTGAAATGCTTAAAATGCAAATTATCAATGGCTGGTATCAAGCCACAGAAATGTCTCACTAATGCAATATGTAATTACAAATGTCCAAAAACAAAAGCAAAAAAACCTGAATTATTGTCATGAAAAATTGCCGAGGAGATGTAAATGTGTTAGAGAGGCTTGTGTTTGGTGTAAAGGAAATAAGAGCTTTCTTACTTCAAAATACACATGCAGCAGCGGAATTTTTTATCTAAAGTTTGTTGTGATTAGAAAAATAGAAATAAAACAAAACGAACTCAAAATGTGCTGAAATTCCCAGAAGCCCCTGACAGGAAGTAGGGGCGACACATGCGCAAAAAAAAGCCATCCTCAAATTCGCTCTCACTTCAGCGGGACCCCGCAAACTGAAAGGACCCTCTTTCACGCGGACGCTAGAAACGAACACATAGCTGATTAGGTGTAGTAGCCTGACACTAGCGAGCCGACACTCCGAAACAAGTAACCTAAGAACAGCAACTGGGACTTATCAACTACCGAAAGTTACTTGTATATTTTAACACGTCTGGGAGACGAGACCATTTCTATTGGTTTCAGGAAGATTTTTTCTCACACATAGAATGGTTGTTGAACCCAGAAATAAAGTTAAAATTTAAAAGCTATCTTGTTTTTTCTTCTTCTTTCCTTCAGTAATTCTTTTCCAGCGTTCTACAGACAACGAATTAATTGGGGCAGGAAGAAACCCAAAGGAATCAGATATCCAAACCCAAAACCGACTACTTTAAGGATTATGTTTCTTACAAAAACATAACACACGAAACAAGTCCTTCAACGTAAAAAGAAAAAAAAACCAACCACACAGTAAAAGAAAAAAACAACCACGCAGTAACTCACGGCCTTCTTCAACCACAACATAACCACCCTCACGTGTTAATTTAATTTCCAATATTAAACCAGTAATAAAAGTAACACATGCGTCCAATAAACTGTCTATTTATTTACAGATTTAAAAAATATTAAACGTGCATATTACATTCACTGAAAAGAAAGAAAGCACATACTGCTAAAATTATTGAATTTTAGCGTTCAGTCGAATGACCAAACAATTAACTCTAGACAGTAGTCTCCGAAAAAGATTTGGACCGAAAATAACGAACAAAGCAGAGGCACAGTTACAAAAAAATAATAGAGTTCGTTGAAATTCAAAAATAAAACAGTCTTACAGGTTCAAAAAAGTCCTTTACACAATGGAAATGTTCACGACAGTTGAACAGCAGCATCAGCAATTGTAATTTAGAAAAAATGTATTGAGGCAGATTTCAGCAATTTGTTTCTTAGAAAGTTCTTTTATGAAGAGTATTGAAGGGAATCCTTCTAGCCTCGTGTTCAGCATTCATAATTTTTGTGTTCTCGGCATAGCGATTCCACGATAGAAATCTTGAAAAAATTGCTACCGTTCAGCAATTTTAAATATCTCCTTTCGAATAGGAGACTCAGCAATTGGATTTGAAACTCGATAAAATTTCCTCAGGTGAGCAATTATAAATATCTACTTTCGAATAGGAGACTAGACAATTGAAAAGGGATACCCGATAGAACTCCATCAGGGTCTCAGTCTACCATCAGAAATTTTACTATTCGAGGAAAATTTCTGCACACCACATGGTTCTCAGTGGTCAAGCACGGAGCAACTTTTTGAGTGGTCTGCTCCCTCCAAAGTCTTCTCCAAAAAAGTCGAGTTTCCTATTTCTCGCTTCAACGTCAAAAACGGTGTTAGTTCCAGTCACGTCACTAATTCACTACCTCCGGTGAAGGCGAAAAAAGTCCCGTCAACTTCAAAAAAATAATTTCGACACTACTATCAACCAAACAAAACCAAACTAAATGAATAACCGACCAAATCTTCAGTGCCCCTATAAGCTAAATCACACAGAATATTTATTATGTAAAAAGAAAATTACATAAATAGGGCACAAGGCCACAACAAAGAAAGGTAAAGGCTGGTTATCACTATCCTAAATTAAACTTAACTAGTTTCATTCACTGACTATTATAATCCCGTAGAAGACATATCAAGGGTTACAAAACAGATAAATTTAAAACAGGATACATAAATGAAGGGGGACAACTCCTACTGCTCAGTATTACAAATACTCTCCATCAGATGTCGATTACAGACATAATATAGTCTTTCAGTATTAGCCATTCGAACACAAGCATCCCCTCTTTTTAGCGCCAAATTATTATATTTACTAGCATTTGCTAGTTCTACAATATGGCGAGAAGAATCAAAATCCTTATAACAGTTTATAAACTTCGATTTATCATTTAAAATATGGCTTCTAGCCATCAAATCAAAATAGGAAGAATCATAAATATATTTTACAGAAAAATATATGAATGTTAATCTGATATATGTTTTATCAAGTCTTTTTCGGCATGTGTGTAGTTAACTTTCGTTCCTCTGCAAAACTTTGTGTCATGCGATGATTATGAACATTTTTTACACCTGCGTATTTGCTTTTTACAATTCTCGAATTTATATCCATATTTTCTGCAAGAAAAATATGCTCCATTAAATCTGGTTTTGCTGTTTTCTTTTGGTATGAACGCTGTTGGCCAGCTGTAATATTTTCTTTTTTTTCACACACTTTCTTTGAGCTGTTTTGAAATTTTGGTATGTTATAGGGGCTTCTTTCTATATTATTACAGTGATTAATACTTTATAATCATTTGGTATGTGTATGCATCGATCTTACGAATAGTGATTTGTGTTGTTGTTTGTGGTGTGTTTGATTGACAGAGGACTGGACAAATGACAGAGGTAAGTGGATAAGTTTAAATTCAGATTTTATTGAACGAATCTTACACAAAAGGTATATAGGTGTAGAAATCGCAGTAGTATCACATCGGTGTGGTCTCTGTTGGATGTCGAAAGTCTGTGTTGAATAAGGTCTTAGACTCAGCTGTCGATTAGTTTGTAGCAACAACGCGTCTAGCAGGTAAAGACAGTCTCTGTGCTTGGTGCAGATATTAGGTGTTGCTGTATGGTCAGGTTGTAGATGTTGCTGGAGACAGTCAATGATGTGGACACATTGGTGTGACAATACACTCGCACGACCGGTCCCCACTATCTCAACCTCCTAAATTAGTTCATGGCCATCCGATCGTCTAGTGGTTTCTCTCATCTCCGACCGGGGCATTTCACATTGCTTTACAAACACACAATACACAACCGAGAGGGTGAAAGATAAGAAGAACAAACAAGCACGGACTTGGGTTAGCTCCAAGAGCAAGAAGGGAGAAGTTTGGGCACTTTTCCTGCATTCTGTGGTTTTCAGTGCATCTGGCTATCGCGAGCGTGTATCCGTGCGAAATTCCCACACAGCCACCAGGAACCCTGACTCATCTTCTCACGTTGGCCGACTCAGGTCCTATCTCCTTGCTCAGCAACCGCCTCTCTCTTTCCCGACATCTGTTGACTGCCCTGGGACCTTGCCTTTTCTCGACTTCTTCCGGTCTCGTAGGAGATCTCGCGCGCAAGCCCTTTGTGTGGGTTTCGCGCAAAAACAGACAAAGGAATCTTCTGACTGGCACTCACCCACACCCACAGACATGAATACCACACATCGTGCCACATTGGTTGCAAAGGTTGTGCGGTCAATGTCCCGGTTTGTTCCATCCTTGGTTTAACCAAGGGGGTGTCGATGTCGCTTCAAGCAGTGAGTTGCTCTTGGACTAGGTGCTGCAAATGCTGTAGTTTGGTTGCGCCGGAACGGATGCTCAGTTAAGCTGGAGCTGGTCTGCAGCTGGTGCTGGTTGCTTGGTTGCGTAGGAACAGCTGCTGTGTTAAGCTGGTGCTGGTCTGCAGTTGGTGCTGGTTGCTTGGTTGCGTAGGAACAGCTGCTGTGTTAAGCTGGTGCTGGTCTGCAGTTGGTGCTGGTTGCTTGGTTGCGCAGGAACGACTGCTGGCTTAAGCTGGAGCTGGTCTGCTGTTGGTGTTGGCTGCTACGTCGTCGTCTCGTGGTATTTGCCAGGAAGGTGTAGTGAGGAGACCAAAAGTGGTCTTAGAAGATTTTCTAATTTTAGTTCTGAGAAGAGCTGTTTCAATGAGAAAAGGGCAGCTGCGATTGGTCTGGTTGGCTTTGCTGAGTCTGCGGCTGTAGTTGGTTGAATTCCATGTCTTCTGCTTCATGGTAAGGACTCAGAACCAACGTTCAGCAGCTTGGTTTGGTGGTGAGGACGCAGACCCTATGCTGCTGGGAGAGGTAACGGGTTTTTCTCCTCCGGGTGGAGCCCATCCGCCGAGTTAACGTTATTTGTCTCTGCCTCCCAACTAACAAGACTTGACACCAGAACAATGACCTGAAAGTCGATTATAGTAGGAGTTGAGCGGGGGAGGTCGGGCTTGAACCGAGGCTCGAAATCTGCTTGACTCTACTGGTTATTATCGCCCACTCAAAGGGAGCCTTTCGATCTAGAATTTGTCTTTGACTTTGAACACAGCGCCAGGCCGAAGCCCCGCCGTCGAATTAACTTTTGGTTGCTGCCTGTGTGTTTATATAGCGTTAGCCGCTGCTACTCCACTGGTCGAGGGAAGTATTTCTGTACGCCGAAAGTTCTCTTATTAGATATAAGTGATAATGAGATACTACATTATACTTCGAAGAGGAACTTTTAAATATATTTTATCCTGTGGTAATAATTTTGTCCCCAAAAGGGTAGCAAAATTAACTCCTTTCGAAAAATAGTTAAGTTGTTAGTTACAGAGATTCAGACATAATGTACGGACGACGTTTTTGTTGCATGAGGAACTGAACCAGGGTTTTCACCGTTTAGAGTTATTTCCCTTGGGGGAAAACTGGTGCGCGGGAAAAATAAAGATGCTACGATGTAGAAGGAGATCTGTTGTTGTGTGTTGGTTAATCCGTTGGAATCTTAAGTACATATGGACTCATGGTGGCAGCGGTGGGATTAAAGGATGTCCAATAAAGAGGAAAAGAAAAAACAGTGGAAAAGTATTTGCAGAAACAGATAAGTAACGTTTATTTTTTTATTTCAAGTTGTAATTTGTACGACGTCACGTGGAAAAAAATGTCGGAAGTTGGCATGGAAGAAACTAATAGACCAGTGGCTGGCATTAGACCACAACCACCGCTATGTATGGAGGATAATTTATCGGTGAACTGGAAGTTGTTTAAACTGAAATAGCATAACTATGCCATTACTACGTATTTGTCGAGACAGTAATTACAATACCAAACGGCACTTTTGCTTCATACGCTGGGAGACGAAGCATTGAAAGTGTACTACGGGTTTCAATTTTCGACACTCGAAGATGAAAGAACACCCACCGAAATTATGCAGGCATTTGATAAATACGCTATAAGGAAAACAAATGAAACGTATGAGCGGTATATTTTTCACACGAGAAAGCAAGGAGAATCAGAGACGGTGGAATTCTTTATTATGGCGCTTCGGACGTTGGTAAAAACGTGCAATTTTTGTGGCAATTGCATTTCATCAGTACTCAGAGATCAGGTAGTGCTGGGAATACACAACCCCCAGACACAAGCGGAGTTATGGAAAATAAGACAGTTGGATTTGCAAAGATGCCTTGACATTTGTAAGCTGTCTGAAAATGTTACAGTACAGTCCAGAATCCTAAGGCCTGAGGGAGTGAACAAAGTTGATTTCAAACCCAAGAGAAAGACACCGACACAAAGTGAGAGAGAGAGAGAGAGAGAGAGAGAGAGAGAGAGAGAGTGCAGCGCGTGTGCACTGCGACATGGACCGAATAAAGAGTTATGTCCTGTATTTGGTAAGACATGTTATAAATGTAACGGGAAAAACCACTTTGCTGTGAAATGCAAATTATCAAGAAAAAAGAGGGTGCAGACTGTCACAACACAACAATATGACCGTGAAAACGACAGTAGTAGTGATTCAGACTATGGATAGGTAGACAGCATAACAATTAAGGAAAAGGTTAATGCTGTATAAGTCAAGAGATGATAAAAGCGGAAATGATGGTGAAAGGAAAGCCAATTGCCTTTCAGCTGGACAATGGAGCATCAGTAAACATACTGAATGAGAAGCACGTGATGGGGAAAACACTGGAACATTCAAATAAGACTCTTGTCATGTGGAACGGAGCAGAGGTGAAGCCACTGGGAGAGTGCCGAGTCAAAATGATAAACCCCAAAACTAGACAAAAATATGCAGTCAAGTTTGTCATTGTGAAAGAGGATTTCCATCCTTTACTGGGGGCAAATGCAATCCAGAAGATGGCACTCATCACGGTCAACAATGAAAAGTTCAAAATGGTTGCAAAGGTTTCCCAGCTGGATGAGTTCATCAGCCAGCACTCGGACAGCATTATCAATGAATTCAAAGATGTATTCAAGGAGGAATTGGGTCGGTTGCCGAGAGAGGTGCATTTGGAGGTAGATTCATGAGTAATACCAAATGTGGCAGCAGCACAGAGAATACCAGTGGCACTTAAAGACAAGCTAAAGGTCGTGTAAGAAAATCTGGTAAAAAAGAAAGTTATTGAACCAGTAAGTGAGCCGACACCATGAGTAAGTGCATTAGCACTGGTGGTTAAGAAAAATGGAAATCTACGGATGTGCATAGACCACTAAATAAAGCTCTAAAAAGGGAACATTTTCAGTTACCTACACTGGATGATCTACAGCCCGAACTGGCTGACAGCAAGGTATTTTCCACCCTGGATCTACGAGATGGATTTTGGCAGGTAAAATTAGATGAAGCCAACAATGTGTCTGATTTAGAGGGGGTGATTAATAAAGCAGATGATCTTCTGGTGATTGGCAAGGGTAAGACGATGGAAGAAGCAACAGTCGATCATGACATAAAACTCAGGGAACTGCTGCAGAGATGTCGTGATCGTGGGATGCGATTAAATGCTGGAAAATTGAACCTACGACAAACATCTATATCTTTCCTGGGTCACATGATAACCAGTGATGGTTCACTTCCTGATCCTGAGAAGGTAGAAACCATAAAAGAGATGCCGTGCCCAACAGACGTGAAGGGAGTGCAACGATTGGGTAGATTCGTGAATTACCTGGCGAAATTTCTGCCACACATATCTGACGTGATGGCCCCAATTCGAAATTTAGTGAAAGCAAATGTGTCATGGACGTGGTCCCAAATTCATGACGAGGCTTTTGGGAAAATTAAAAAGTTAGTGAGTGAGGCACCAGTATTGAGGTACTATGACTCCAAAAGATCGTTGGTCATTCAATGTGATGCAAGTGAGAAGGGCATGGGGACTGCACTACTGCAAGAAGGTCAACCCCTAGCCTATATCAGTCGTGCGCTTACCGACACAGAAACCCGGTATGCACAAATTGAAAAAGAACTGCTAGCATTAGTCTATGCATGTGAAAGGTTTCATCAATATACGTTTGGTCGACAGATAACAGTACTGACCGATCATAGGCCATTGGAAGCGATCATGAAAAAAGAATTGGGGAAATGCCCAAAACGATTGCAAAACATGCTGATGCGACTACAAGCTTACGATGCTACAGTTCTGTACCATCCGGGTAAGATGTTCCTCGCAGACACACTATCAAGGGCATACATCCATGGAGTGAACCAGGAATGGGTGGACGATGAAGATGATGTCAAGGAAGCTGAATATATTCCTGTAACAGAGAGAAGGCTGCTCGAACTGCGCTCAGCCACGAAGGAAGACAGAAGCATGCAGCAGTTGCAGCAAGTAATTGTGGAAGGATGGCTAGAAGACAAAATACATCTTGACCCAGAGGTGAGACCATACTTTAGCATGCGAAATGAAATGACGGTACAAGACGGGTTAATTTTCAGAGGAAACCGGGTTGTGGTTCTGATGATCCAGCGAACTGTGTTGAAAGAAAAGCTGCATTCAACACACCTAGGAATAGAAGGATGTTGCAGAAGAGCAAGAGAATGCTTGTATTGGCCAAATATGAACAGTGACATCAGAGACTATGTTTCAAAATGCCCCACGTATAGAAAATATGAAGTAGCTAATCCGGCAGAACCATTAATGGTCGATAAAGTTCCTGACAGACCCTGGGAGAATGTGGGAGTGGATCTCTTTAAATTTTCAGACAGAGATTATCTCTGCACAGTTGATTACATGAGCAACTTCTGGGAGATCGATCATCTTCAAAATACAGAAGCAAAGACAGTAATATTTTTCTACCTTTGCAAAAAAGTGGTGTTTTATACATACACCTGTCAGTCCATACAATAGCAATGCGAATGGCAAAGTGGAATCTGCGGTAAAGATGGCAAAGAAACTTTTTCCGGAAAGCGAGGGAAGATAAAGCTGATCTGGCAATGTTGGATCACAGGAATACGCCAGCTAAAGGTCTCTTATCACCAGCCCAGAAGCTGATGTCAAGGAGAAAAAAAAAACACTTCCCCCAACTAGAGAGGATTTACTCAAGCCGGAATTGCCCAAAAATCTAAAAAAAGTTGGTGAAGCAAGACAGCAGAAGGCAAGAACGTTCTTTCAACCACAAAGTAAAACCACTTCAACCATTGCATCCTGGAGATGTAGTGCGGATGAAACCACACACAAATGGTCAAAAAGAGTGGAAGAAAGCAGTTGTATGAAGGAGACTGGATGAGCGGTCATACCATGTAAAAGTGGCGGGGGAGTTATATCGACGGAATAGGGTGGACTTGAAAAAAACTGCAGAAGAGGCATGTAACACGGAACCAACTCAAGATGAAAGTGAAATAAGAGAAAGACTAAACCCGACACCATCCCCAAAAAACTGCAGAAGCACCCCCACTTACATCATTGATTCACCAGCCATATGAAGTGCAGAGCAAGGTACCAGAGAATGAAGGTCGGGGTACAGAAGAGGCATGTAACACGGAACCAACTCAAGATGAAAGTGAAATAAGAGAAAGACTAAACCCGACACCATCCCCAACAAAACTAAGCCCGAAAAGAGTGCGGACAACACGGTCGGGAAGAGTAGTAAAAGATCCTGCGAGATTCAAGGATTTCACAACATAAAAGTAAAAGGGTTGAATAATCCCTGTTAGGCAAGAGGGTAGTCAGCCCAATGAATGCCTAGTTAAGTCTTATCAGACTTTGTTTTTTTGTTTTTTGTCCTTGAGAAAAGGGAAGATGTTGCACAAGGAACTGAGCCAGGGTTTTCACCGTTTAGAGTTATTGCCCTTAGGGGAAAACTGGTGCGCGGGAAAAATAAAGATGCTATGATGTAGAAGGAGATCTGTTGTTGTGTGTTGGTTAATCCGTTGGAATCCTAAGTACATATAATGACTCAGTTTTGTTATATGATGTCTCGGGTGACTCGGCGTTTTGGCTAAACCGGATATTTTAGGTATCATAGTCGGGACAGCTACGATAAACCTTGACGACCATTGCTATAAGCAGTCCATCACTTTCTCAGACATTTTTTTTAATGTAGCTGCATTCTCAGTTCGTATGACATAGTCCGTTATATTTTCGTCCAGGTTTTTCTGCAACGAACTCAATTTTGTAAACAAGGCAATAACTCTTGGCTTTCCACATGGCAGGTAGTGTTCCCTTAAAATTTCTTGAGCTTTTCTACCATCATTGATCGTATCTCGAATGATTAGTGATAGACTTCTATCATCGAAGTTTTGTTCTCTCTAAATGCCTCAGCGTCTTTGTTGGGGTTTATTTCATCATCAATCCCGTGGTAATGATATGGTACAACTCCTGTGTTCTCATATAACCAAGAAACTTTACCTCCCACTACTCATATTTTCTTTCGTCTCCTTGAAACATCAATCTATGGGTCGTATTAAACAATCCGCTGCTAAGTACATAACCTGTTAATATCGCTGGGGTATACTGACTTATAGTGTATGGTAAGGAATAGGAAAACAATATGTCATTTGGGAGATAATATATATACACGAGCTCACACAAGACTTTAACGCCGGAAATCAAATGTACAAAAAGAACCAAGACAAAAAGGAAAAACGAACTGCGCGTCAAATTTAGTGGTGCCTACAAACAGGTCACGTGACACACTGTCGCGTAGTAAATACAAAATAATCCTGAGAGATGGCTCCCAACCAAATCACCATATACCCAAGGGAGTATTCGGTTGATATCTTTAACACTTCCCTCCAATATCATTTGTTTTTCATACATGCGCAATTGTTGGTCTGGATGTAGTCAACAAAGTCTCGTGATCAGTTTTCTTTTCATCAGCAGTTCAACTGGCGATACACCAGTAGTTGTATGTGGTGTGGTACGATATTGTAGAAGTATTTTACATACATGTGTCTCAAAATCTCTTTCCTTTATCTTTTACGGGGAGTCCTTAAATGATTGTAGTGCTTGTTCTACTTGGTGATTCGTTGCCAGATGGTATGGAGCTGAGGTGATGACATTATTGGTCATAAATCCTTCAAAATCTGAACTGGTGAAGCAGGTGGAATTATCCATCATTCACTGGTCAGACAAGACAGGTTCTGCAAAAGAGCGACGCATTTTCCCAATTGTAGCGCTTAAGTAGCTGTATTTAGAGGATATACATCCAAATATTTGGAGTATACATCTAAAATAGAAGGCTCACAGCCTCTTTCGTCTCCTCAATTGTCTCATAACGACAGCCTCTAAGTTTTTCCTTGAGCTTAGGGAATAACCAAAAATTACAGGGAGCAAGGTCTCGACTTTTGGGAGGCTGAGGAACTGTCTTGATGCCAATCTTGGTCAAATAGTCTGTGACAACGATGGAGTTATGGACTGGTGCATTGTCCTGGTGGAAATACCACTGACCCGATTTGAAGAGTGCTGGCCTCTTCCGAGGGAATCTCTCCCTGAACTCCCTTAAAACCTCAACATAGTATTCCCTGTTGACTGTCCAGTGCATGTAGATCATGGGACAAAATTCACGCAAATCTTCCGCATCTTCAGTTCCTCGCGAATAATTGTGTGTACAGTTCCCACACTAACATCAAACTGTGCACTTATTGTCTCTATAGACACAAGACGGTCCTTATCCATGAAATTCTTTATTTGGCCAATCAACTCTGGTATTCTGACTTCCTCCCATCATCCCTCACAGACTCCCTGCCTTCCTTGAGTCTCTTATGCCACTCAAAAACTGATGCTCGATTCATGCAAGATGCTCCAAAAGCAGTCTGAAGCATTCCATACATTTCTGTGGCATTTTTTCCAAGTTTAAAACACAATTTTATTGCATATCGTTCTTCTAAAGTGTCCTCGTCTCCAGATTGCATTTTTGAAATTGACCATCTGTGACAATCAGGCTTTAGTAGGGTGTATTCTAATTCCTACTGTAGCTGTTCATTTGAACCTAAAATCATAAAAATTGGTCAGTCATCTCATAAGATGTATAGCAATAAGATAGTGAATTTTCAAGAGTCTACGATAATTTTAAATGCCGTTACAAAAAAGTCTGGAAACTTATTGAAGGCACCTCGTAATCATGTGCACTTTCCCTTCCCTTGCATAATCTAAATGAATGCCTGACTATGGTATCCGTGGGAATTCCCAGGGGTGAGGCTACTGCAGGAATTTTGTTGTTCATTTGACACACTGAAAAGCTTCGAACACGGATTTCAATGTTTGATTGACATTATACATAGCGTTAAGCAACTACCTTCATCCTACACACTCCTGCATGTCATAGAGTTCTAATATTTTTTCTATCTTGCTCTGAAATAATGACCTATTGTCCTCATGACATCCCTTGTGCACTGTTATTTCATCCTTGCGTGTGAAATATGGTTGGATGGTGACCTGACCTGCTTTATCAGACTGAACGAAAGTCAATACTCTAGACATTACTTGGTCTCGATAATTCCAACGTTTTAGCTTTCTTGCATCTATCGTTGATGATTCAGATTTTATCAACCAGAGTATTTCTCCCGGGATTGGTACTGGTTTTGAAAATGTCTCGTTCAACGGTATTCTACAAAGGGCATCAGTATTTGACATATCACATCCTTTACCGTATCGCAGAGTATATTCAGTGACTATCTTTGAATTCGACATGAATCTATTGGTGATAGTAATTTACTAAGCTTTTTGCTTATAGCAAGAGGCCGAATGAATGAGGCACCTAATGAGACTCGAACTCACTCATGTAGGTTTGCTAGTCTAGCTTGCTAACCATTACACCACCAGAGACGCCCTCTGAGGCTAATGGTGGTATTGCTTTCGTTTCTCTTAAAAGTATTAAGAGTGGTTCGTGATCTGTCACTATGATGAAACTTCTTTATGCCATTAGCTACCGCAAGACCTTCTTAATTGATTTTGCATAGTTTTTTTTTCTGCTGTCGTTAAGGTGCGAGAAATATATGTGATTGGTTTCTCCACACCGTCCTCTATGATGTGTGATATTACTGCATCAACCCCATATGGTGATGCATCGCATGCAAGGACTATTTCCTTGCTACTGTCATAGTCAGCAACTTCGTGGATTTGCAAAATGTTTGGCTTTGTTCAGCTGACTAGTTCCATCATTCATTCTTGGCTAACAGTTTATGTAACAGTGCTAGTATAATTTACAGTCTTGGTAGGAATTTATGGTAATAATTTATCATACCTAAATATGACTTCAACTGGCTGGTATTTTGAGGTCATGGTGCTTCACGTATTACTTGTACATTTGCTTTCACTGGTGTGACAACTCCTGCTATTACCTTGAGTCCACAATACACCACCTCTGGTACCATAAAAATACATTTATCTTTTTTCAAACTCAGGCCCACATTTGATTGACATTTCAGTACTTCTTCTTAGATGTTCTACATCATTTTTTCACTGACCAAGATGTCATCCAACCTCACAATCACACATGTAATCCAATAAATTTTCCATAACTCGTTGAAAAATGTCTATGCTGGATGAAATTCCATACTATATATAAAAAGTCCCCTGCATGTATTTATTGTTGTATACTTGCGGCTTTCTTCATCTAGTAGCTGCTGTTGGTGGCGTGACTTAAGTCTAGTTTGGTAAACTTTTGACCTCCTCCGATTTTGGTTAGCAAGACTTCTGTTTTAGAGATGGATAGCTTTGAGGCTTGATTTACCGTAACTTTGTAGTCTCCACATATTCGAATGCTTCCAATGGTTTTTACTATAGGAACAATGAGTGCAGTCTACTCAGAATGCCAGATGCTAGATGTCTACCATTACGCCAGATGCTTGTAGTCAGTCAATTTCTCTGGCCACTGGTCCTTGCAGCGCATAGGCCAATGGTATCGCACCTTCTGGTACTTGAACGTGAGCCTTCACTCCTTTCATAGTGTCCAATTTTTCACGGAACACCTCAAAATATTGGTCTGTCACCCGTTGTCATTGTTTATCGTTTTCCCTCCTCATGGTAGAATATCTGGGTTCACTACAAATTTATGACGTTTGACCGATTTCTATCCAACAAATTAAGACCTTTGCCCGTGACTACTATTACAGGTAACTTATAAAGTTGACCCTGATAATCAATATTGGCCTCCCATGTTCCCAAAGCATTATCTCCTGTATTCGTATGTAACTTGATGTTTGATTTCTGTAGTAGTAGGCAGTTTTCCATGGCTGCTTATGTTGTCTTACTCATTACTGTGACTGTGGCTCCTGTATCCACCTCCATAGTTATTTTGTTCTCATTTATGAGTATCGTGACTATCTGTGTTCTCCTCCACCCGGAGCTTGATACCCTTTTGGTTGTCCTTCAGACTCCTTATTTGTTGATACCGAATGATGTTTCGTCCGCCACACTCCCGGTCTGTATCAGACACTATTTACCAACCCCTCCGCTCGGGCAGGATATGACACAAGGTCAATTTTTAAGCGGAGTTTAACAGGTTTGAATTCAGAGTTTTCCTTCTCCTAGACTAGTTGCCTCAACAAGGCTGAAGAACCTAGTCCGTCCAACTATTTACCCATAGCTGGAGGGAGAATAAGGGGGTTCATACCTTTCCCAAGGGTATTTGCCCGAAAGTGAACATAATAGCGCGACTGGAGTACGAACTCGCGTACTACGATTCCGCAGTTCATCGCTTTAACCATTACACCACGAGGACACCCGGTCTGTATCAGACTGCGCCCGTTTCCTTCCAGTTGGTGACTGGAGATAACTTTGTTTTCGCCGTCTACTGTAACAGCAACGCATCAAGTGCCTGATCTTCACACAATTGTGACACTTGCCCTTTTGTGGATGCACTGGTTCAGCTTATGGCATTTGTACCTGTTCCTGTTGATTAACTATTCTCCTGATCATTTTCATCCACCTGTCCATGTAGCATACTTCCTGTTTTCCTCATCCTGATTGAATTTTGCCATTCAACTCTGTGACATATCTACGAATGACCGCCATTCCAAAAGCTCTCTTAAATATCAAATCACTAGAAGACAATAGTCTCTGTTTTCCACACAAAATTCTATCTCGTATCATTATCTCTAGAGTCGCGCCGAAGTTGCAGTCTTCCGATAAACATTTAAGGTCCGCCACAAAATTTGCAACCGACTCGTCAGTTTTCCTGGCACGTCTATAAAATGAAGAATGAAGAGAGAAAGGAAAAAACAAAAACCAACAGAGCAACACCAAAGAGAGAGGCAATCTGTGACTGGAACTCAGTTACTCGCTGAACCCTCCTCCGGGCGACACCGTATCCAATCATCTTTCGTATTATTCACTAACGACACCGTCTTCGATATTACTCTCTATACCTCGAGGGCAAAAGAGTTCTCCCTCAACCCTCACTACGCCCTTTTTTTATAGTTGGCAAAGCATGCTGGTCCCACGTGGTCAATAAACATAAATATTGCGGTTCCAGTGCGTACTTGTTTTCTCCTTACATTAAAGCTCCGCACACCAAAGATGAGCTCTTTTATGGCAACGATAAGGTAAGTCATTACTGTTTTCATTATCGGATTTAAGTTGCTGACCTGACGGTCTGCGACATAAAATTTATACCACTGGACAACCTCGGAGAACTTTGGTTGAAAGTGATTTTTTAAGAATTCAGCTATCTCTGAATGGCTTTTGTCTGTTGGTCTATTTGGGACTAATAAATCGCTAAAAAGCCCATAGGTTTTACTCCCTATTACACTTACTAGTATGGCTTTTGTTCTTCCAGCGTTCTCTGGCGTATCTTCAATGCCGTTAGCGGTGAAGAAGAATTCTAATCTCTCCATGTAATGGGAAAACTCTTCACACCTGGTATATACCTCCATTTTCTATATGTAGCCATCTTTACTTCTACTTCAATGAGGAAAATATTCTAAAACAAATGAAATAAAAAAGATAGCTGATATTCTAAGTCTTTCCCATTACAAGAAAAGATCCTTTAGAACAGGTATAACGATTTCTTTCTAACTTGTTTTTAGCCTTCATTGCTGGTTTTATTACAGTTTATCGCCACTATTATAATCCCGTAGAAAACGGGCAACATACCATGGGTTACAAAACAGGTTTATTTAAAACATGGCACACCGTGCCAACTGAAAATATATGTGAAACGAAACAATTCCTACAACTCAGAATCGCAAAAACCACACTGACCAAAAACATACAATTATCCTTTCACCTTAACGTCACATTTAAGCTGAAAAATCTTCCGTACTGCAAACATATCAATCACCCTATGAGGATCTAAACTAATCCCTTATTTTCGTAAATTGCTAAGGAGAGTGGGGAAATTATTGGAATTTTTATTTACAAGTAAACCCCAACGAAATGTAATTGAATAAAAATAAATATTTATGGAAATTGATAAAATAGTCAAAATAGTGCTTAGGGAAAAGACAAAACAGAAAACTTCAGATCTCAGATTTCAGTCAGGATAGGAATAGAAAACAAACCAATAAAATAGTTTTTATCATTTCGAGTATTTGGACTATTGTCTTCATCTTTATTGTTATATTCACAACGTTTCGCCCGATGCGCCCTTGGGCCTACTTCAGGTGTTTCATGTCGAACTCGGAAGCCTACATAGAACTTCGAACCGAACCCTTTCACTTACAAGTTCTTTAACCAACGCCTATATCCGTTGTGTCATGTGAAATCATCTGGAGGTTGCAGGTTCAAACCTGACTACAGGTAAAAATAACAAGGAAAACTTACTAGAGATTAACATTTGTACCCGATTATGGTTAACGGATTTAGAACAATCTACCTCCATGGATTAGATAAAGGTTTTCTTAGCGTCTTCCTTCCATAATTCGTCGCTGTCATCGCTTTGTGCACACATCCAACCCAGGAAACTGAGAAGCAACGTGTGCCGTCATGTGAGGCCGCAATGGCATGCCAAGGCTCCTGCTGTGTAACGGCTACTAAGGAACAGAAGTTTGACGCAGAGCAGATTAAACAGTCCCACATAATCACATATGCGACAGATTCGTTCAATGCATTTGACCAAGTTATGGATCGATAAATTTGCCCAGGAGAAATACGTGGTGCCTTCAATAAGTTTCCAGACTTTTTTTGTATGGGCATTTAAAATTGTCATAGACTCTTGAAAATTCAGTATGTTATTGCTATATATCTGATGAGATGACTGACCAATTTTTATGATTTCAGGTTCAAATCAACAGCTACAGCAGCAATTGAAATACACCCTACTAAAACCTGATTGTCACAGTTGGTGAATTTCAAAAATGCAATCTGGACGCGAGGACACTTTAGGAGAATAATATGCAATAAAATTCTGTTTTAAACTTTGAAAAAAATGCCACAGAAACGTATGGAATGCTTCAGACTGCTTTTCGACCATCTTGCATGAATCGAGCATCAGTTTTTGATTGGCATAATGTTGTATAGCTACATAATACATATATGCATACAGAAACATAACGACGCAATGAAGACGAGCGAAGACACTTCTTTAGAAAAATATACCTCTCAGTTTATTGAAAGGGTTGTGTGTGAGAGGGAGTTGGAGACCGAACAGAACTGCAACATATTGACCCCCACTCTTATGGCCATAACAGCGTTTCTTTCCCGTTCTCATGGGCTGCTCACCTGGGGTCTGGGGGCCCAGCCTCATGTTCCTCATTCCAGCATCTTCTCTCCAAGTGATCTGAACTCCAAGTGCTCAGTCGGGGGTCCTGAGCCTCCCCCTGCTGTGTGCTGGTTCTTTCTACAGCATGTTATCTCCAACTGATTGAACTTCCTGTGCACCGAGTTATATAATAATTTGACACCCACTCTTCTTCGTGCGAGCGTCACAATTTCGCACTCAATTCAACCCGTCCACGGTCAAGGTTATATCCTATTCCTCGACTGGATGCACCTGTTATTTACACAAGTGCATTTCCTATTTTGACAGCTTGGCCGGGTCGGAGGTCAATATGCAACAATCATCCCTTAATTATTTTTTAAAATTCCACATGTGGAATTTTCTTCACGTCCGTCTCCATCACCCTAACACACACATTTTACAAAATAATTCTACAGGACAATGATAGCTGAAAACACAAAAAGTAACTACTTGAACCACAGCAAAACAAAATCTTACTTAGAAGGCGACCTTCTCCCTATGTAACACTTGCCTGGCTAATTATAATCTAAATTTGTTTTACGATCTTTGCGTGGTAGGCCATCTTAACATGTGTGCATCAAGGTACAATACGGATGCATCTTTTATCCTCCAAAACACAACGGGGCCCTCTATAATTCCTTGAAGAATTTCAAAACCCTAAAAGGACCGTACTCTGGTCCTAGATCCTGGTCACAAACCTAGTGACTCTGGTCATTCCAGCAACACATTTCGCCTGGATTCCTCATGACCACACTCCAGTTCTTCGCTCAACAGGTTCCTACCTGGAGTAACTGGAGAATTCCATAAACTGAAACACAATATCTTCAAGGCCCAAAGCATTCCACATAAACTACAAAAATCATGGCCCAAAACAATGCATCACAATTCTAGCAAACCAATTCATCCGAATGTATCACAATCTGACACGCATACAGTAAAAAACCTAAAATAGACCACGCAAAATTTTTATTAGCAATATGCAACTCATTTTTTCTCATTATTAAGTTTCTGTTACCATGCCTATTGGTTTGTAAGCCCTTGAGGAACATGCTTTACCTGATTACACCCTCGCCGGGTTGCTTTTCAATTTAATCAGGAACCCTCGTGGCTACCAAAATATAGGCACCTCGCCTTTTTCAGATTCGTTTCGTTTCGCCAAATCACACACAAATCCAAAACATCATCGTGACTGAAAGACTCAGACATCATCCACAAAATATTCGAGCAGGCCACGCCTTTCTTTCCTTTATTCCATCCTTGGAACTCCAATCTGAAAATACTAGCCACCACAGGCCTTCAACAATTCCATGGGATGGCGAATTCTTCTATAGAACTGCTTCTTTGCCGTCTACTCAAAACAATCTGTAACACAACTTGGATGAATCTCTGTCCTAATCTCGCGTCAGCCCACGATTCGCTCAAAAACAGAAACCTAAAAAAATTTTTCCTATTCCACGAAAACCCAATATTCTAAAAAAAATTTAGAATCAATATAATTATAACTCTTAGTAAAACTAGTATAAAATCCTCTGTTAATGGTTTTCGTCAAATTTCATAATATGACAGAGGAGAAAAAATTCTAATTTCGCCTTTAAACTCAAACAAACTCTTTGTTTTTTTCCACAAATTTTCACTTTACAATAAGTCAAAACAATATCACTGTTTACAAATGTTCAGCTTTCTTTTCTTTTTTCTTTTTTTCAATCTATGTACTGTCTATATTTCTAAAAAAATGTTCGTTCTTTTCTTTCTTTTTTTTTCTATATGCTGCGTTCAACAGTGTTCAAGTTTCTTTTCTTCTTTGTCCTTCTTCCATTGTCCTGTACCTTTTTGTTTTTGTGTTTTTTTTCTTTTTCTTTTTTTTTTTTCATAATAAATTGCTCATTCACTGTCCTTTTTTTTTCAAACCTCATCTCTGCCTCTCTCTGTCTTTACCTTAATACAATAACTATAGGTTCGCTTCCCCGTTTATTCAATTTCAACCCATATTTCCATTAACAGAACTTTCTCAATAGCTTACGAGTACCCCTCTTTTTTTTCTTCTATTTTGCTTTAAAATATCCTGGGTGTTCTTTCCTAATCAATCCAAACTTTTATCAATTCAGCCAATAACATTTACCCTCTCAAGAACAATTCAAAAACCGAGCCCACGAATTTTCCGCCACATATGATATCGTTAAAAAGTTTTCGCATATACTTGATTATCTAATCTCCAAAACCCTGTTTCAAAATTCAAAAATAACCTTCTCAAAACCAAAAATCGAACCCCATTCCAGGGGGAATTCACAAAATATCTTGTACGGCAAATTTTCTCGACCCCTCTCTGGGGGAGACATCCACAAAACCTGGTATGGCTTCTACCAGTACCCAAAATTGATTCCATAACACTTCCAAATTCACCAACATCGAAACCTGTCCCAAAAGTCTTAACTACATATATGCGCAATCTTTGGACAACTCCATCAATGAGCGAATTCTCCAAGCTCTCGAATCAAGATCCTAATTTCCAATTACTATTTTGCTGGGATAACATCCACAAGTCGCTACAAAATTTTATTCATAAAAACCCCGTTTACTATAAAAAATTCATTCATAAAAATTTAAAACTCAAAAGTTTACTTTATGGCTGTCAATCATTTCAAAGCCGGGACCATCTTTCTTTCTTTTCTTTTCACAGCCACCTGCTTGTCTGTTTCCCTTACTCGCTTTCTTTTTCTCTCCCTCACTACAATACAAAATTACATATAGCAGTAATTGTCATTTTTCTATGCTTGGGGCTCAATCGTTTTTTTTTTAGTTTTTTTTTTAATTATTTCCAATTTTATCTTCTAGAAAGGCCCTTGTTATTAAAACTCATGCTTTCACCATTATAATCAATTTAAATTCTTTTCTCACGAACCCAAATATTAATCGACAGCAGAGAAAATTATTTGAATGAACAATTTACTTACAGTCTCTCAAGTGTTTTTCTTTTCTTTTCTCTTTTTATTTTTGTTCTTCGTTGCTGGTCTGTTCTTTTTTTTTCTTTCCTTCCAGCATGTTGCAGTTTTTTCTTTGTTCTTTTTTTTTTTTTCTTTTTCCTATTCTTTGTCGTTGGTCTGTTCCTTTTTCTTCTTTTTTCGCTGGGATTTTTCTAAATCTCTCGCTCGCCTCCTAAGTGCTGTATTATTTCTGTATTTGGCCACTTCGTGGATCGTCTACCCAGGCTCGAAAGCATGCCATGATAGCATGGCTGGCTCTAGGCACCAAATTAATACATGTTGTATAGCCATGACCACTATACATACACATATACATGCAGAAACATAACGACACAATAAAGACGAGCGACACAGTTCTTTAGAAAAATATACCTCTCACTTTGTTCGAAAGGGTTACTATAGGTTTTACTGTGTGAGAGGTGAGTTGAAGGCTGAACAGAACTGCAACATATTGACCTCAACTCTTATGGCCATAACAGCGTTTCTTTCCCGTTCTCATGGGCTGCTCAAAAGGAGTTCAGGAAGAGATTCCGTCGGAAGAAGCCAGCACCCTTCAAATCGGGTCAGTGGCATTTCCACCAGGACAATGCACCAGTCCACAACTCTATCCTTGTCACAGACTATTTGACCAAGATTGGCATCAAGACAGTTCCTCGGCCTCCCATAGTCCAGACCTTTCTCCCTGTGACTTTAGGTTATTCCCTAAGCTCAGAGGCTGTCGTTATGAGACAATTGAGGAGATGAAAGAGGCTGTGACGAAGATCATTGATACGCTCACACAAGAGGACTTCCATGGAGCCTTCCAGAAGTTGTTGGAACGGTACAACAAGTGCATTTTTTAATGATTTTAGGTTCAAATGAACAGCTACAGTAGGAATTAGAATACACCCTACTAAAGCCTGATTGTCACAGATGGTCAATTTCAAAAATGCATTCTGGAGACGAGGACACTTTAGAAGAACGATATGCAATAAAATTGTGTTTTAAACTTGGAAAAAATGCCACAGAAATGTATGGAATGCTTCAGACTGCTTTTGGAGCATCTTGCATGAATCGAGCATCAGTTTTTGAGTGGCATAAGAGACTCAAGGAAGGCAGGGAGTCTGTGAGGGATGATGGGAGGAAGTCAGAATACCAGAGTTGATTGGCCAAATAAAGAATTTCATGGATAAGGACCGTCTTGTGTCTATAGAGACAATAAGTGCACAGTTTGATGTTAGTGTGGGAACTGTACACACAATTATTCGCGAGGAACTGAAGATGCGGAAGATTTGCGTGAATTTTGTCCCATGATCTACATGCACTGGACAGTCAACAGGGAATACTATGTTGAGGTTTTAAGGGAGTTCAGGGAGAGATTCCCTCGGAAGAGGCCAGCACTCTTCAAATCGGGTCAGTGGTATTTCCACCAGGACAATGCACCAGTCCATAACTCCATCGTTGTCACAGACTATTTGACCAAGATTGGCATCAAGACAGTTCCTCAGCCTCCCAAAAGTCGAGACCTTGCTCCCTGTAATTTTTGGTTATTCCCTAAGCTCAAGGAAAAACTTAGAGGCTGTCGTTATGAGACAATTGAGGAGACGAAAGAGGCTGTGACGAAGGTCATTGACACGCTCACACAAGAGGACTTCCATGGAGCCTTACAGAAGTTGTTTGAACGGCACAACAAGTTCATTGCAGCCGGAGGAGATTACTTCGAAGGGGACTAGAGTTTCATGTGTGTACGATCAATAAAAGTGCCCATACGAAAAAAGTCTGGAAACTTATTTAATGATCTTCGTACTAGATGAGTTTTTGTCAGAGTAAAAACTTTTGGCTCTGCTGGTTGAGGGCTGCTGTCCGAACAATGGATGATGTGCGCATTTTTTTCTTGACTGCCACAACAAGTGAAGCAGCTTCTCTGGTCATCATCCAGAACGAGCATCATTTGGAACAGGTTCTAACTCACACTCAAACCATTATGAGCGATAACAAGGAACCCGAGAAGTTAACCACATCTACTCAACAAACACGTAATGATGCTGACGCGCTTAAGGGTGACATAATTTGTTTATGTGCTCTAGTCCCAACCACTTGGACTAGGTTTGCAAGCAGGATTACCTTGAGAGGACGATTCAACGCGCGCTGAGATTACACTCCGAAATAGTGTGTTTTCGGTGGAACAAGATTGAGCACCTCTTATCAGAGTGCCTTGGAAATGACTCCAGAGAACTGACTGCAGCGCCATTTTTCTCCCTAAGTAAGTAAAAGACAAGGCATTGTTTGCAATCGAAGTATCTATGGATAGACAGAAGGACACGACCCTTGTTGCTCTGGTTGCTCATAGACACTGATGAGGAAACTTGTATCCTATTTCTGGTGACAGTGCTAACAGCCAATAAAAAACCCTCTAAAATGTCGTGGACATTGCAGAATTAAGTTGAACAATGGTTATGCTCAACCCGTGCATACTGTTGCTCTGATTATGGACGGTCAACTACTAGGATTCGATCATCTTGGGATCGACGCAATCAGAAAGCTTAGAGAGGTACTTTCCTGGGGGAGGTGTGCTGCTATTTCCATTAATGAACCCGACTTTAGTGCAGAGTTTGATCTTCAATAAAGTAGCTCCTGAAAATCGATGAACAGCGAAACACCTGAAGAGGTAAAAAATAGAGAACCAGAATACGCAGTGTTCGATCTTGCCCAGAACGAATACGAAAAGAAATTCACCTATGGTTGGATAATAGGTGACTGTTGCTATATTCCAAAGACAAACTTGTCCCCTCTAAGTGTCTGAATTCCATTGATGGCAATCATACAAAAGAATAAGCAGGTCCGCCCAGTACTCTATCAAAGAGATTTGAATGGCTTCGTGGACGTATATACCGCTTACTAGAAGGTATGTGAACAAAAGCTGTAAGAATGACGACATCAAGAAACCATCATGTCTCTCTTAGATCTAAGAAAGATCAAACTGTGATATTTAAGGATCGGAGATACTGTCTCATACGACTGGGTTTCGGTTTAAATGTGGCACTTCTTGTTACGAGGGCTATAATTGACTTTGTGATGTCCAAAACAAGGCAATTAAGAATGCTCTGTCAACATATATTGATGACATTTATGTCAACGAAAGCTTGGTTTCTGTCGCATATGTGCGAGAGCACCTATCCAATTATGAACTTATAAGTTAGGATCCGGAGAGATTGAAAGACAAGCATTGACCACAGGATGGCATGACAAAGGATACCTCCCTCAATGGTATGATAGTCAAGACGGTAGCCAGACTATGTGAGATGTGATCCTGTAGGAGTGGACGAGTGTGTGGATGGCCACGAAATGAAAGTGTGAGTAGATGCGAATTCTGTGGTTACGGAAGTGGCACAGGAGATGTCAAACACATTAATTTAGCCGAGCTTGACACAACGATAAAGAGTGTCAACTTGGCCCTTCAATGGCCAATGTCACAAATACATTTTATTACAGATCCGCATGTATTCAGCACTGGATTTCAAACACCCTAACCAGCAAGGCGCACAAATACACGAAAGCGTCAGGTGGAATGCTGGTGAGGCAACAGTTGGAAACACTTCGAGGGCTAGTAAAAGATTACAGCTTGATGATGGACGTGACACAGGTGAAGTCCAATCTAAATCGAGCAGACCGCCTTACCATGGTGACACAAAAGTACTATACAGAGAAGAAACGGAGCCTGTGGTGTCGATGTGCACTACTATGAAAACCAAATTAGACCCAAGTCAAATCCACCGACAAATTGGGTATTCGCCTTGAGAAGGACTCTGTACTTTGTCAGATATCAACAAGACTCTGCCAGTGGATTTTGCTAATTGGAGTGAATTATTTATGAGTGAGGTTCACCAATCGAAATATATACCGACAACGACACAACTTTCATGCGTAAGCTCTTTCAGAAGTTTTTGAGCAACTGGCATGTGCATTTGTGGTTCTGATGTGTCTAGACACATTAGTCGGGAATGCAAACCTACAAAAAAAAGCGCATTAAAAAGGAAAATTCGGGGTTGGTTGAGAATTTGTCTTCTGTGGACTGGTGTTCTGACTTCTCAGAGGTGGACTAGCAGGAAAAAGACGCCATATGCATAGCTTGGTGTAATAAAAGGCCGTGGGAAAGTTTGAGCAGCATCTTTTTGACACTTCATACAGAGGGTTGGTCAAGAATGCACAAATTCGAGAAATGGTGGATTAAAAAAGAATATCTAGTGTTAGCTGAGAATTTGTCCCCTATGGACAGGTGTTCTGACTTTTCAGCGGTGGATCAGCAGGAAAAGACACCATGTGCATGGTTTAGCATGATAAAAAGCTGAGGGAAAGTTTGAGCGGCATCTTTTTGACACTTCATATGTTGGTCAAGAATGCACACATTCGAGAAATGGTGGATTAAAAAAGAATATCCAGTGTTGGCTGAGAATTTGTCATTAGCTATGAAGGAGCTTTTAATTCCTTGAAAAAATTAATTATACTCAGAACCTATCCAAACTTACCCTCAATGTGAGGAAAAATTTATAATTAATGCAAGTGATGTGCAGTCAGTGTGGTATTTTCTCAAGAGCTGAGTGATAACAGTCAATTTTTCCATCACTTTAGAAATGTCAATAGAAATGGTCTATACACAGTAAGAAGACTTTTGCACTGTTGATGACTGTAAATAATCGGCACATTTAAAGTGCCTGAATTGAGTTTGTTTTGAAATCTGACAACAATCCATTGGTTCATTTATGTAACCAGATGGATTCTTGGGAAAAATTTGAAAAATACAGTTACATCATTAAATACCTTCATAGTAAATTGACTGTAAAGTAGATGCCCAGTTGAAAATACTGTTAGCCACATCTACAGTAGATAATTTTAATGAAATCTTTAAAGATAAGGTGTATGCAATCAACGATAAAACTAGACTTCAATGAACAATTAAAAGTAGAAGAAAATTCTCACCCAGTGCTAGGACCTGTTAAGCATTTGCATTATCAAGATGGCACAATTTGTGAGAGATGAATAAAACAAGTTAACAGGCAATTGAGATTAGAGGCCAATGAGGCAAGATAACCTATTATTCCAGTTTCAAAGAAATGTTTTGTAACAGCCACTATGCATGAAATTGGCCACTTTGGTACTGATAAAATATATGTGCTCCTTAAAGACTGATTTTATTAACCAAATATATACAAACTACTCATGATATGTTTGGTACACCAACACATTAAACATACACAGGCACTTACCTTTATCCCAGAGATGCCAATGGAATTTGTATCAGTTGATATTACATTATTACCACCAGATGATAACAATTTCTCCTAGTTGGTGACATTTTTTCCCAATACATAGAAGCAGTTCTTATAAAAAGAACACTATGTTGAGCTTTCTTATGATTGTGGATCTTTAAACAAGGATCACAACTCTTTATTTTGCCCAACAAACCTTGCAAAACATTCAACATCAAAAAGGAGATCGTCTGCATACCATAGACAAAGCAATGGTTGTGTTGAATTCTATATTGGAAGCATTAAAGAAGTAAATACCATCTTGCTCTTGGACTATGCCTTATTTTTCAGTTGTGTTTGGAAAAAAAACAACTTTACCAACTTTTTATAGAAATAAATTCCAAGGTACCAATATCTCAACAGTAGCAAACTATGCAATGAAGATGAAAATATATCTTGCTGAAATATATTTCATGTCAGTTTAAATATATAAGCACACCAGTTTAAATTGCATCCAAATGCAGAAACTATATGACCAAAATATAAACTAAACTTTGATAATTATTGAAAGGAGGATAAAGTATGGTTGAAATGGAAGTATTTTGACACCTAGAAATTAGTACCTCAAAGGAATAGTATACAGACTGTTTAGGGAAAGCTCACAAATGGAGTGAACTTTCATATACAGAATGATTCTTTGAAGTAAAAGCTAATAGTTGATCATAACCAATTATATCTTACTAAGGATATGGACACAATGGACTATGCTACAGATTGGTTATCTGCAGAAGAAAGGAGACAACATGAGATAAATTCAAAACAAAATTAGTGATTTGTTTCAATACAAGGAGTTTAGACAAATCTGACCATAATACTCTGAATTTCTCATATCTTTAATATAATCCTTTTGATTATATTAAAGATATGCAGTTGGTGATGATGAAACTTTCAATTCTTTTTAATCACAAACTACTAGCTTCAACAATGAATTTGATTAGTTGATGAAACTTATCTAATTTTGGGGAGTTTTATTAAATCTCTTAATTTGAATCTATCTTAATTGTACTTTTTTCTTAAGAACAACATTACTTTGATTTAATGTTAGCACAATTTTTCAATTAAATTTTGTAAAAATGAAGGGTTTTTTAATACATTTTTGTGGATAATTTAAAAATCAAAAGTTCAAAATTTTGGTCATGCTGGAGCCTAGATGATTCTTATTTAAACAACTAAGAAACCATTTACTAATAACCAATCAGTTAGCCCCAAGGAATCCAGTTACAATGATTCACACAGTCTAGTCTCAAATCCAAATAATCTGTTAGATACATGCCTGTGCAGACTAGTTACACCAAAATTCTCACCTCATAAGTGACTTTTATTTATCACCAAAAAATTCGCCACACATGTACAAAAGACTCAACTATGAGCATTTCACTCATTCATTTATTCTAGAATAAACCAAATATACACTCACACATTTAAGAAATTTTTGACTTAACATCAAAACTATTTCATTTTTAATCTTATCACATTTCAGTTAATAAATTTCTGTTTTGTACTTGCTGCAGACATTCAGTTTTAACTCTTATTCATTTTATAGGGATCCATAATTCACCCATCTTATGTATTTCCTTCTCTCTCTCACTAGCTCAGTATGCATACAAAGGGATTTTCTTGCTCTCTCTTTAAGCAAGGTTGAAAGATACTACAACTATAATCTTACTTGAAATGCATTCATGACTCCTGAAGCTCATGATCTGAAAATTCTTTTTTGACTTCAGGTTCACACACACAACTTTGTTTTCATTCTGACCATTCTGGTGTTTCTGAGACTGATTTCCCATCTCTAAGTAATGCTAAGTGAATAAGAACCATTGCTACACCTAAATAATCCCTTCAAAAAGAAAGAAAAAAATGACTTGTGTTGGTCAGATCTATCTGGACTCTACTTCACTCACAAAGAAGATCATGCTTGAGTACTCAACAGTTCAGTTAGAGATGTGAACCACTAGAGGTGATTTATTTCTAGAGGCTTATGTAGAACTAGTTACATTTTTTGATAGCTGATAACAAAAGAATGGTGCATCAGTATGACATAGATTCTCTGAACAACAATCTTCAGGTTTTCAAATTTATAGTTTTTCTTTCTTCTAGATCTATTGTTTGATTATTTCTTCTAGATCTATTGTTTGATTATTTACTCATAGCTAGGAGGAAAAGAAAAGGATTTATGCTATTCTCAGTCACAATAATGTGAAATGAAGGATTAACAGCCTTGTCAGATCCATTTCTTGCAGTGATAACCATTATATTACAAGTGCCTCCTTCATAATGGTTTGCCAATGGCTCGGGAGACTAAGGTTCAATCCCAGGTCAAGTCATACCAAAGACTCCAAAAGTGGTACCTGATGCCTGCTTGCTTAACATCCAGCATTATAAAGTATGGATCAAGAGTAAGTGGAGCACTTCCAGCGAAAGGAGTAGTACCCACCCCATACCTTGGTGTAGTAGCTATTGAAAAGGGAGCCTATGGTCAGCCAACTTACTTATATCTTGAGTAAAAATTAAAGATATGTTTATAACAATCTTCATCCTTCAGATTGGTACCAAAAAAAACAGGATTATTTTCAGATGACAGTGTAGGTACAGACTCCATCCATCTCACAATGATCTCTAGAGAGATTTGACAGTGTATATAGCATAGAGATACATAATTTCTGTCATGGAGAAGAAGGAATTAATTAAGAGAGTTGTTTGGTTCCAATAAATTCATCCACAAAAAGAAGGATTGAACCCAAACATGTGAGTTTCCTAGCTTTCATATTCAACCTGACAGATTGAATATAAAAACTCGAAAACTCACATGTCTATCGAAGATCCAGAAGTGGGTTGAGAAGATGACAAGCAAATTATTACCAAACTTGGGACAGGGCCGATCCGGAAAAAAAAAATTCAAATATTATTGGTCTACTTACCATTTTTTCAATGTCAGAGTTTTCTTAATCAGTCAAAGCTGATAACTAAAGTATTTAGATCAGCTGACCAAGCACAAGATCATTCAAGTAGGTTTTTCATCATTGCTAACAGAACAATGAATTAACTGTCATAAAAACTGATTGTTAAGAGGCACACAAGAGTATTTGGCAAAGACTCATCAAGCAAGCATGAATAGTTAGTGAAGAGACACCAGGCTAGCCAGTAGGTTGCTGGCTCAGGCTTGGGCTATCCATCTTTATCAGGTTAGGCAAGGCATACAGAAAATTTGAAAGCAGCAGCTGTTTCCAACAGAAAATCCTGATGAATCAGCCTGAGCATGAAAAAAGAGGAAACGAATCCAATAAAAAGTAGAACAAATTGTCAACAAGATTAAAGATAAATGATGCCTAAACTAACTGGTACTAATATAATTCCTTCCCATGGAAAAGTTGGCTTTAAGGCCCTATACAGGGAAAAGTGTACATACAATGGTACTCTCCCAGATACATGATTAATCTTTTCTCCTTCTGTAACAAAGAGGGAGAGTGAGCTGAACACCTGAGTGGCTTTGCCAATCACACTCATAATACTATCAGATCCTCGGCTTGTTTTAATTACCATGGTACCTGGAAAGTTTCCAGATTCCTCCACATCCTTTCTGTCAACTTCTTTAAAGTTGTGGATGACCCTTAAATCTTGCAGCTGTTGCAGCTGGAGTTTATTTATCCTCTCCAGGATATCCTTCCTCCAGCCTGCATCTTCCCCACTCTTATGCCTTGGTCTTTTTTTTTTCTTTTGTTTGGATCACTTATACTCTGAGCTGTTTAACGAAGAGCTCCACTGCCATTTTTTGTTGCTACTGTTACTGAATTTGTGGCTGCTACAGTTGTTTTTGGTAAGGACACTAAAGTTAGGTTCAACTGATGGTAGCTGTGGGAAATGAGCTCCTTTTGATGATGTTGACCTTAGTACCATCATTTGTGAGAGTGGCATCCACAAGCCTAGAGGTGTCAAAGGTAGCTTGAGTGTCTATGATTTGGGGGAAGACAAGATGAAGTGGGAAAACTCTGGAGAAGGGGCTGATGATTTTGCCTCATCCAGTCACTTATTCCATTGTGGGGGCTTCTTGAATTTTTCTTTCCTGGACTAGCACATTTTCTTTTTGTTGTTGTGGCATATGACTGAGGGGCCTCTCCAACTTCGTAAGTGTCTGGCCAAGAAACTTTATGAGACAGAAGTTCCACAGGTAAATCTATCCTTTACCCTTTTATACAGTCAGCTACTTCCCCTTTGAACTTCTCTGTGGTTTCCAACACCTTTATTGTTGGCAAAAATCTCAGCGGGAGTGGGAGATGATTTTTCCCCAACAGAAACAGGAATCATTGTTCCGACCACAGGTGAGACAACAGGAGTCTGCTTTTCACCCTTTACCATGGGAAGCAAGAGGGAATTCTGAAAATGTTCAAAAGCTTTTACAGGAGGTTTCTTCTCCAGGCAATTTGCCAAGAGGTGACCAATCTCTGCAAATATAACAGGCTGGTTTCCTTCTTGTCACTATGACAGGCAGCCTATGCCCTTCCAAATCCAACCAGTTAGGATTGGAGGAGAAGGTTTTTCCATTGATCATGTTGTTAAATGTCCACTCCCCACACACATACTGTCATGTGATGCAGTGACTATGTCACAAAACTGCCACATATATGTAGCTATATTTTCATCTATTAAATAGCTAGAAACTTCATATACTGCTACTGTGGTCCTTCGCCACCCTGAGCATTCCTTTCTAAATATACACTCTTTAGATTCCAGGGTTTTTCAGGTCATGGCAACAGCATCTTCTATAGTGGACAACAGTACATCCCAAGAAGCCATAAGAGGTGCCAGCTACAATAGCTTACACCTTTATGTCCAGACTGGACAGTGATTTTGTGGCCAAGTATATTTGACAATTCTCTTTGCTCATTTGCCAACCACAAAAACTGATACTGTTCTTTTTGTTTGGTCTTGCCGAAGCTGATCCAAATCAAACAAAAGGTCCTTCATCTTTACCATATGGGATATGACCTTTCCATGCTGGACCAATTCATTGACTGGTACCTTTTTTTTTTGAGGGACATTCCATACATTAGTTAGTTATTTTTTCTGGCGTATCTTTTTTGCTTGGGATTGTATTTTCTTCTTTTTTGTCATTTTGACCCCATTTCTTGAGGGTCATAAAAAAAGAGACATAATAAGAAGGGGACAAAATAGAAAACCCTATTCTATTGTGAGTGTGTGTTTGTGTATGTGTTTTTGTTTTTTGTGTCCAATTAAAGACTAACACACTAGTCCAGTCTTCAGTGGTCTGTACTGTTAAAAAATGAAATCCAAGAAAAGTAAAAAAAAAATTGGGCTGGCAAGAAAGTAAATCCAGTTGGTTCCTCACTAACCTGTTGAGAAAAAGTATTTTGTCCAAAATTTGGTACACATGTGACAAAGGTTGTCCAAACAACAACAGAGGTACTTCTGCTTGGAGGGAAACTGCTCTGACATTTATACTTCTCCAATGGCTGAATCATTCCAATTGAGAGGGGTGACAGATCATTAAAGTACATTACTTATAACTTAGACGTTGTGAGTTCAATTCCTGTGCTGGGCAACACATTTCACCGCACAGTTCATAAAATGAGAGATACATTGAAGCATTCAGTATATATTAAGTTACCCAACAAGGTTGCTCTGTTGTCTCTTAAATAGTATTAAAATCATCTTGTTTTAACTTAATTTCCAAAAATGTTTCTAATCCCATAAAGAAAGTAAACTCTTTAACTAATCCTATAGAATGTTTTGTTAATCTATATTTCTTACTAGTTTTCTTGTTTGTTGAAAATACTCTGTTTTCATTTTGAATAACATAGATTACAATCTAATTACTCAGTCATGAGACCTCTCTTCCCTCTCTACTCCATGTTTTTTTACTCAGGGATCTGTCTTCTACCAAATCTACATTTTAACTCAAGGAAGTAAAAGACTAAGTTATAATTATCAAGGAAAAATTAAGCCATACCAACAATTTGAAAATCAAAGCCTGATTAATACTTTATACAAACTATCATACTGTTAGGGATCAGGGCCTCTCTGATGGTGTAATGGTTAGCAAGCTAGACTAGCAAACCTACATGAATGAGTTCGAGTCTCACTGGGTGCCTCATTCATTCAAGCTTGTGCCACATTGAAGCAAAGAGCTTTGTAAATTACTACTCTTATGGATCAGACATAACGAAAAAATATCAAAATGATTCCACCAGAGGGATAGAAAGAGAGTTGCCTCCTGTGGATAGTGCATTGTGGGATTATAGAGACAGGAATAACAGATACACATGAGAGACAATAAAGAGAGACTTGAAAATCGAGCATGACAGATGGACGTTCATTTGACAGGTGCTCACAAAGTTAAAACAGCAATTTTTTCCTGGTCAATAGACTTACGTCTCTGGCTATGGTTAAATAAACTCAATTGTTTTGTTGTACACCCATGAGTTTGTTTCTTTTCAATTTTGTTTGTTCATAAAAACATAACACATGCATACAGTTTTTCAATGATCATTGACACTTATAAAGTACTTTGTGCTAAATTCTTTAATTTGTTAATGCCTAACTGTGGTTTGAATGAAAGAAAAGATAAAAAAATCACTTATAATGGATATTATCTGCCTTAATCCTAAATTATAATAGATGAAAAAAAAACAAAGACTTGTAGGTAGCAAAAGTCAGTGGCAGAAATGCTTTGATCAAGTGTCAACATGCCTGCTGGCATTCATACTCGGTGGTTTAGGTAAGAATTGTTCACTGGTTCCCAGGGGACCTTCCCAACAAGCACTACCTGCTTAGCAGGACTAAGTTTATTGCTCAGTGTCTGAGGCACCCCCATAGAGGAGTGCCTAGGGGATCAAGCATTTTTTGTAAAGGCTATGAACGAGGCTTGATTCATGTGTGCCCACCTCCAATATAAAATGACTTCATGTCAAAGCTATCATGCTTTGATCAAGTTCCACATTAATGGAAGAAATAGATAGAAGAATGAAAGAATAGAAGAAAGGAAATAAAAGGAGAAAAAAAACAGAATGAAAGGTGGAAGAAAGAAATGTGCATGAACATTTAACAATCTGCTTTGCCCCTTATTTATGACACTAACTTAAAAAAAATTAATATCACAAACATTTTCATTATGAACCTCTGGATAGACAACATTGGATGTGAGGTATTTGTTTTCTAGTTCAATGAAAAGAAACTGTGTTCATAGAGCTACTAAGATTTCTATCTTTGAATGAAAAATTCATTTCAAATGTAGTTTTATCTGAGAATTAATTTTTATTTATTGCGGACTTTTTGTCCTCATCTTGGTAGTTTTTTGTTGTTTCTTCTCACTACGTTTTGACCAAATTTCACCACTGGCCTTCTTCATACTGCCTTCCATAGTTGTTGTCTATCGCATCATATCTATGTAAAGTAACAACACAAAGAAGTAGTATTGACACTCAATTACTTTATACAGTATTTAGTATGAATATGAAGTTCCACTGCCTCAAAAGATTAGGCTCTTTTATATGATCGGAGGAGGCAACATCTGAAGTTCAGTGCTTGCCTATAGAAGCTTCCATTATCAAGTGGGATGGTCCATTTCTACTCTACATGCCCCCTCCCACCTCTGACCACAGGATGGATTGATGTGGTCAATTGCTGGTTTGTTTCCAAATAGGTATGTGATTTGTTTAAGGTGCTCGCGTCTTTCAATGTTACCCAATGTTGGTCTTCTTTAATATCATTTTGCATTATGGGACGTATTAAATCCACTGTGTTGTCAAATTTCATATCTTCTGGTTCATCCCTCAGGGTATTTGCTTGTTGCATGTTGGGCGATAAGGGATTATATGATTACAGAGGATTCACTGGATAGCTCTAGCAAGACTCCAGGGTCTATAGAGGTATCATATTGTTCTGTCCTTGATGTGGTTAATCTATTTTCCATGTTGATATCTTGACCCAGTTGTGGATCATATGGAAGAAGTGACGATTATGCATAGTTACTCGATTACTTCCATCCACTCACACATGGAACTGTTGGTTCTCCATGATCTTCCCTATTTTCGTCCACAGCTTACCACTGGATCTGAGAAGAATTGCCAGTTTGTAATTCTTGAAGGGAGCAAGAATGTTTGTTATAAAAGTGTTCATTTCTCATGTGTGTTTTAGTTCACTGATTTCTCTCCACTCTTTATGTATTTGGTATTTGTCCCCCAGAACAGGGAGATGGTCTTTGATAACAAAACCAAGGAACATTTTAGCAGGAGACATGTCAAGGTTTATGATGGGTTAGCAAAGCATGGACTGCATGATCATGACACTGCTGACCTCAGCAGTTAATGTTATCTGTTAGTATAGCAGTTTTGACAACCAGTTCTGCCTGGCTATTGTTTTGTGGATAGTAAGCTGATAAAATGTTTCCATATTCCCCAATTCTTAAAGAATGAGTTGTATTCTTAGGGAATCAAAGGGTGGTCTCCCATCAGAAGAAAGTTCTTCCGGTGCCCCATGAGTGCAGAACCAACTTCTATAGGTGTCACACACTGCTTTGGCCTTACCAGATGTCATTAGATCACTTCCACCCAACCAGTATACCAATCTGCAAATGTAACATAATTTCTACTGTGTAAGTTGAAAAAGTCAATCACAGTTCGTAGGAAAGTGAATTCAGGATTAGATGGCAACATCAAAGGCTCTTTAGACTGTGACGGAGTAATAGAGTTGCAGATCTGGTATTGAGTTCTGGTCTGCCAGATGCTGGCATGCAAACCTGGCCAAAATAGGCATTGTCTCGTGTTTACTTGCATGCCATTTATACCCTAGCAACCAGAGTGAAGGGATTCGAGTACTTCTGTGCAAAGTTTAGGAAGTATAAGAATTGGTACTCTTTTCACGCAGTAGAATTCCTCACACATAGGCCAAAACCAAGAAATCACAGATGGGAGGTCCTGGCGTGATTTGGAAAAGCCAACCTGTATATTTTCTACCAGAGTCTGGTATTCTTCATCATTGGCAACAGCTGCAACCATTCTATCCCACATGAAGCTCAATCTGGGGTCATGCTCGTATGTGGACATGAATACCACCTTGATTGCAGTGTCAATTAATTCGACTACATCAATTGTAGCTGTCTTGTAGCTTGAGAGTCTATGCATCTGTCCTGTATGTGCAGATGGTATTTGGGGAATTTCTGTCAAGCTCTCTGATGGAGGCACTGGGTATCAAGAAGTGCAGTCAGGTGTGGCATTGAGTTTCTCTGGGAAATGTCTAATAGCATATTTATACATTATAGTACATTCCCTGAAATGGAAAATATTTAATATTGATATTCTCTAGGGCTCTATCCAAGAAAATTTTAGTAAGTGGTTGATAGCCCACAGTCACTAATCAGTTAGGGCATCCCAATACGAACATTCAACATGATTCCAGTTCATAGCCCAAAGCTTCTACTGGTGAATAGCAGTACTCTGCGTCATTGGTAAAGCTAGATCTAGCCACAATAATTTTTCAATGACACTTCCAATAATTTGAGTTTGTTTCTCCAGGGCAATTGTAATGCTTTTGAAGAAGAAAATAACCAACCACCATTTTGCTATAACCCATTGATAGGCATGTCAGCTTATTGATCTCGAATGTCTCAACCCCATACTCATTTTTCCATATGATTACTCGCTTAGATTCCTCAAAAAGTTGGTCAAGCATTTTGTCCCAATAATACTTTTTGTTTTCTGAGCGCAGCAACTCCTGGAAGGGGGCCATCATTTCTGCCTGAAAAAATGCATAGGATACCTGGTTCACAAGTCCAAACCAAGCCTGACACCCGTGATATCTATCGGGATAGAAAAATGGATTGCCTCAGTCATTTTCTTCGTGGGTTTAACACCACTGGCCGATACTATGAATCCAGCAAACTCCAACGAATTTTCAACAAAATGGAATTTATCAAGGTTAAAAACCCCATTCTTCCAACAATTGTGTTCCAGAATCATCCCAGGCTATCATCTCTGCAATGAGTCTTCCAGGTCATGTCTGCTGTTATATCATCAAACCAAACGTGTGAAATCCCTGGAGAGCACAAAGATATCTGTAGCGGCCCCATTTAATAATAAATGTGGTGGTGACTTGTTCTGCTGCTGAAAGCAGTTAAGCTATGGTACCTGTTCCATGCATCCAGAACTGTTTTCTTGGTCCAAGCTGGTACAATGGAAATTTGATTAATCATGTATTAAGTATATTTTAAATGAGATAACTGAATCATTTTATGTTGTAAAAGGTGGAGGTAATTTGAGTGTAATAGGGTTATTAATAGCAATTCATAGAATGAAATTTAAAAAAATTTTTTTTGTCATTTCATAATTTGTTGCTGCTAAATTTTCATTGTTAGAAACTATTTTAATTATTAAGCATTCCAGTTACTTTTATTTTAGATGAGTGGGGTTTTTATTGTATGGTGGGTTTTAAAATACTTTTAAAGGTATAAGGAGTTGTCTATCTCTGCTTTACATGCAGTTGCTTTGGGTTGTTTTAAGGTTTTTAACCAAATTCTTTTGCACTAATTTTAGAGATTTTGTAGTGTTAGGGGCATTGTTTCATAATTAGTTAGTTAATAGATAGGTTTTTTGTATGATACTCCTCTACTGGTGGGGTGGTTTCCCTTTTTTCTTTTTTTTGTGGATGGAGGTGTTCAGAGGATGCAGATTCAGAGAGGGCATTCTTTTATGCTAAGCATTTTTTTTTTACGTCATGTAATGTTTCACTGTTTGTCAGACACATATGGACAGATTTTTTTTCTTTCCTTCATAAAAGATTTCATGTTATTAAAAAGTAAGCTTACCTTTAGTCTGTTCTGAGCATCAAAGTGTGTCTCTGGGCAATCACTTTCTCTGTTAGGAGGGAAAACATATGCTTGGTTCCTGCCTTTTTTAAGGGCGAGGGATTGCCCAGAGACACATTTGACTGGATGTTCCGCTGGTGCTACTTTGTATAAAGCCTTATGGATTTTTTTTTTCCGCTGTTAGGTTCCTGACCACAAGCTGGTGGCTGATCAACACTATCTGGGTCACTCTAGTGAAGGTGTATGATGTTGAAAGACCCAAAACACCTAATGATCTTGGGAAGAACATCACTGACAATGTGGTTAGGGGCACCTGAGGGTGTATTCCTTAAAACAGGGACAAAGTGTGATGGGTTTCCCTCATGGTGGCAGCTTTGAATTTTTGCAAGTTCACTGTGTGTCTGGGAGAGCCATCTTTTTCAGGTGTGACTACCATCCTTGAGCACCAGATTGTACTGAGTGTGATGTCTCAATTGAAGTCTTCTTACACTTTCTTCCAATAGTAAGAGACAGAGATAGGTGCGTGAATAACTGATGGCGTTATATCAGGGGCAAATATAATGACCCATAGCTTTCCTGTCATGGGCATGTGCTAAATGTACTGAACTTAAAGTAATTGCGTATCCGTTGTTCCAGTAGGAAGGTACTAGGCATCAGTGGAATAAGTTTCTCTATGTGGTCATATGCACTTGGCCATTTCTTTAGCAACTTCCGTGGAGTTGAGATGGGATGTCTGGAGTGAAAAATCAGGCAGCAATACATGTAGGTCTTTCAGGGCTGATTTTGATAAGTAAAAACCAGACATGTTGTTTGACACATAAGTTATCAGTTGCATCTCTCTCTCGAACCAACTCTTATATGCCATTTATATCAAGCTGGTCGTCCGTAATGCTACATATCTGATGACTAGTTAGCACAAGGTATCTTTCGAGCACCTGAACCATTTTAATATCTTTGGACCACTTGAACAAGTTTGAGTCCCTGTATCAGTGAACACAAGGATGCAATGACTACCATGGCTAATTGTACCAGTCTGAGTGTGTCCAACTCACCTATGAGTTCGATGCATTATGGACCCTTCAATTGTTAGTCACGAGGGTGGATCTTGGACACCTGCTTTAAATTACTTATTCCATAAAAGATGAGGCACTGCCCTGGATGATATCAAACTGATTTTATTGCTCTGTGTTGATCTCCCTGTCTAACAAGCTGGTGGGGAGCTTCAAATTTATGTTTGAAAAAAACGAATGAGCCACATTTAATCTAAAACCTTGTTGATCTGTTCATGGTTTCAATTCCAACCATAGTGGATTTCTGACATACCTTTTTAGGTGGCCCCTAATTCTGCTGTTATAACATACCAGTTTTGCTGCCAGGCAATATCTTTGGCTAATCGACCCATCAGGGTGAGATGTCTTCCCGCAACTTGCACAAGGATTCTTATTTGGTGAAAAAGTAAATATTTTAGTTTTCTAGGGGTTGTTGAGCCCCCAGCACTCATGACCAGATATCTGTAGCTAGGACGAGGTTGAAAGGCTGACATCATTTCGTAACCGTACTGTTGATTTGTCCGTCACTTACAAGATGATGAGTCGGCCAAACTTTTGCTTGAGTGTAGTAAGGTTTGCAGCTTCAGCCAAAACTTGACTCAGGTGCTACTTATTAGCGAGTCCCGCAATCATCTGCCCAGCTATCATGTTGCTTGAATAGTTGACTTGTCTGCAGTTTTCTGTGTTGTAACAATTAACTGAGAACAAAGAAAATTTGGCTTGCTAAAATTAGGTAATTGACTCACCTTACACCTGACGTGTGGAATAAAAGATTTACTGGTGTACTTCTTTGTGTAAGGCTTTTATCACAACAAATTAGATGTGTGACAAAAGTGTAGTGAAACTGAAAGGCAGAACCTGCAGACTGCTGTCTCTGATGAGCCAGCTGGGATTCATCGTTCAGAGAGTATGAGTGGCATGCTGTCGTTTACGTGAATTCAGCAATCGTACATGGCTGGATAAAAATAAAACAGGTGGTGAACTGAGTGAACGAGAGATGAAATGTGACAATGAAGCTGTGTGAATTGAATTCCTTTTATAGCAACACCGAAAGAAAGAAACAAGAAGTGATAAGCAAAATGGCCTACCTTGAAGTTCAAAAATGGTACGAATGTATCTTGCGTATAGAGCATCAGAAGTACAGAAAAAACAGAAGTGTGAGAGTCATTGGGAGTGCCATTTGTAGGTCCTGCGTCTTGTCTCATATGCAAATTTTGGTCAGCCCAGAACTAGTATAAAAGAAGTGTTGTGGGGAGGGGCATGTTGTTGGTTACTTCGCTGCAGAATCGCGCAAACTAGTGTGTATTGACGTTGCAAGTTAGAGTGAGTGATAGAGAGAAATAGAACGGGTGGTGAACAGTCAACAAGTGAGAGAAAGAGGCAGAGAAACAGGACTGGTGGCGAGCAGTTAAAGGACTTCAAAAAGCCTTCCCTCAAAACCTGAATTTAAGGTTTCAGGCTTTATGAGGTCGTAAAGGAGCTTCTTGACTTCAGGTGAGCAAGCCATTCTCAGTTCATTGCATATTTCGACTGGATTGGTAAATGGACACATCTTATACCAGGTCCATGCATCAAGGAATAATGCCCAGTTGTTGTTGGTTGTGTAAGGTTCAATGACAGGACAGTCTGGTTTCTTTGTGTCGGACGTCTGCATCATCATGTTATAGGCTCTGTCTCTCTGAAGGGCGATAATTTCCCTCTGTAGCTCTATTATCTGTTACATGAGTTGAGCAATTAAGTCGAGGGCCCCGTCTGGAAAAGATGCTATGTCTTGTTTCCACTTATCAACCAAATCCTGCCCACAGGGCCATGTAAAGTAACAACGATGAAGTAGTTGTAGTATTGACATTCAATAACTTTATTTAGTATCAAGCACGAATACGAAGTTTCCCCACATCTTTTATATCATCAGAGGAGGTAACTACTGTAGTTCAATGCTTGCCAATAAAAGCTCTCATTATTTAATGGGATGGTCCATTTCTATGCTACAATCTGTTCTGAATAGAAATGACCACCATTTTGGGGGGGAAATTTTTCATTTTTGAGAAAAATAATGTTTCAAAGTCAAAGCAAGTGAAAAGAATCTAAAGTTGGGCTCAATTTACAATATATGTATAATGCTAGACTGGACTTGGAAATTGTGTCTATTCATGATTTTATTTTATGCTATTTTCTAAATCATTTTGAAATACCATGAAATTGAGCTCAAAATGACAGAGATAAAGAAAATGCAACATCTTCTTTTATTCTAAGCTTCAATGACTTAAAAAATACCCTTAACATATATACTTGCATAAAAAAATACATAAATGAGGGTCCACTTTAGCCACATAAACTGAATATTCACTTCCATAAAGATGGGCAGAATGCTAGGGTTTAGTTTAGCATTGTATTAAAATTGTAAATTGTGTCCTTTCAATTTTGAAACATTTTTCTTGAAAAGGAAAAATATTCTCAAAGAAATGATGGTCCTGTATGACCATCATTTCTTTGAGAATATTTTTCCTTTTCAAGAAAAATGTTTAAATGTTAAAGCTACAGTGAAAAGTCATTTTTCATATAAAAATTGACACCTGAGTAGCTATATGAACATGGATTTGGGAAATTTTCAATTTTTTTTTATTAACCAAAATAACACATGGCATCACAATCAGTATTGTCTATCCAGAAGTTCTTTCATAATGAAAAAATTGTAATATTAGATTTTTAAAGTGAGATGCATGTTAGAATAACTTTATTAAATGATTTTAACACAAAGTACTTTATAAATAGCAGGGGCCATCTTAAAACCAGTCTGTAATATGACTGAGTACTGCTAATTATATTAAAGAAATCATCACTTAGTGCTTTGAAAATGATATTTGTTCTCTTTGAATGTCAGGTGTCTAATTACAAATCATGACATTAATTTTTAGGATGATGAAACTTTTAAGTGGCATTGGAAGTAGTTTCATTTTGGTGAGTGCAAAATCTTGACAAAAAACAATTTAAAACATTTTCCTAACTATTCCTGGAAGTTTGATTAAAATCTGGTTCAAAATGACAGCACCTAAGTCGTAAGAATGGACAGACACTTAATGAATTATGAGATTCAGTACTGTGGATATAATCAGGGTATACCGTTTATTTCCTCAAAATTGAAAAATATAATCAAACAATTTTAGGGGAGCAAGAAGCCCAAAATGTACTGAGGGGGAGAGGGAGGAGAAAGGAAAATGGTTTTTATCATCTAAGTATTCTAAGGGGCCCTAGCTCACTACATTCACCGACCCAGGCACACAATACATACAATAAGACAGCCATACATCAACAAGCACGCATCATTCACCAAGATGCCACAATTACTCCATGGGAACCTACTTGAAACCCAGATGAATGATAGGGAGGGGAGAAAGACCAAAAAAAAACAAATTGGTAAAACAAGGATAAAATCCCATATGGTTACCCTCCTATCTGGAGAACAGCTGGCTCTCCATATCATAGACTCCCATCTAATATATAGAGAGCCAGCTATTTTCTGGTAAACACGAGGACTGAAAACAAGCTGGACTGTCCCTATGTAGAGAGTGGCTCTAAACTAAGGGATAAAAGAAACATGGGGAAGGGTACAGCAAGGAATGGGTTGCATGGATTACAGTAATATGGGTCCAAGATCCACAGAAAGATGGGACTGGAGGAAGGGTAAGGTAATAAAAGAATGGGGGATGGGGAAGATCTTGGAGACTAACAACTAAATGGAGGGGCTAATTACACACCTCATACAGCTAACTAGGGAATAAGGGGTACAAGAAATTACCTACTAACCGAGGATAGGGGCCTGAAGGACCCGGACCATCATCGCCATGCGCAGGAAGAGGAGGGAAGGAGGACTCCAATGTTACCCCCTTTCATACGATCAGGCTCACTGCATGCACCCACCTTTTGTTGAATGTTATGCAGTCCAATCATTTTCTATCGCATCTAATTTTGACCTTAAGCTGATTCCTAAAGAACAAAATCAGATCATGATAAGAAAAGTTTGTACCATCATGCAATCCCTTCTTTCGCGTCTCCCAAATCACCATTCTAGCCACAGCTAGGATCACGAGAAACATCACACACTTCTCACCTTGATATGGAGGATCAATATTTTCAACGATGTAACTAACGTTGAGCAGCATGAGCTGTTTGGGATCAATGTGGGCTGTCCAATCCCGACATGACTCCAAAACAACTAGGGGCAACACATTCCAGGCAAGCCGCCAGGTGAGCGAGAAGGCAGAGTTGTTCAAGAAGCCCAATGACATTTGATTTTGGGGCTGGACTCCAGGGGAGGAAAGGTGTCTCTAACCTTTTGTCACCACACCATGTCTCTCAACAAGGATTGGCCCAGGTAAGCTAGTCTTTCAACAAGCCAGTGGCTCTCCAGATCAGGTATCACTAGACCCCCATTTCAAGGACATTGGTAGCAGACCTGTCTATGGACAATCAGCTTTTGACCACTCCAAAGTAATTTGGTGAGGGATTGCGTTAGCACCAGCTGGTGACCCCAAAGCAAGGGAAGTATTGACAACCGGTAAAGGATCAAGGGGAAGATGTACATGGTGCACACCCCTCACCAGGCCCTTTATAGACAAATGCATTTGAAGTCAGGTACTCACCTGCACTTCAACCTTGGCCTGTACCTCTGACCAATTTCACTCCAGTTAGAGGCCGGACCCAAAGCATACCCCCAAGGATGAGGACGGGACCATTACTCCAGCAGAAGGGTTCCAGCAGAAGAATGCCACCCCTCCAGGCACCCAACCGCAGACCTTCACTCTTATCAAAATTGATCTTGGCACCTGCTACTTCTTCATACCTCTCAACTGCCTTCTTCACAGCCTTTATGTCCGATTGGTGATATCATCAGTGTACGCAGAGACCTTCGCCCTAAGACAGCTGGCAAAGGGGACTCCATGCAGAGCCGGATTTGCCGCCCCTACGGAACAGAAGCTCCAAAGTGATGACATAGAGACCACTCAATCACAAATGCCCCCGAACACCTGCCATTTACCTGCACCACCTGCGGGTTGTGGTACATCATACTGATCTATTTGTTGAACTCCAGTTTGAATACGGTGGTCTCCAAAACCATTGCCAAAAAACGATGGTCCACCCAGTTGAAGGCCTTAGTTGGTTGGTTGGGTTTTATGGGATATCAACCTGTGTAGGTTATTTAATGCCAAATCAATTTTTATGAAAATAGTTCTATTTCAAACAATTCAGTTTAGGATAAGTATGCAGTTCAAATGTAAGTACAGTTTAATTGTGAAAAACATTTCTATTTCAAGCTATTCAGTTTAGTCAAGGAAATCTTATGCAGCTAATTCAGTTTAGTATTAGTTCAGATTTTGTTTACACACAGTTAAATGTCAAAATAGTTCTATCAAAATCAGTTTAGTGTAAGTACAGTTTCAATGTCAAAAAATAGTTCCACTTCAAATAATTCAATATAGCACACAGTTTAAATGTCAGTACAGTTTAATTGTCAAAAACCTTTATATTTCAAGCTATTCAGTTTAGTCAAACAATTCAGTTTAGCATAAGTATGCCATAGATAGGGCCCAATCAGGTGCTACCATGCTGAGCTAGAGTTGACCTGGGAGCAATGGCAATGAAGGGGTGCTCTGCATTCCCCAAAGCATTACTGAGACTTAACCATCAGATTGTTTAGTGTCATATCCAAGACACTCATTGACGGGGGTTTTTACCCCTCTGCAGAGGTGCAGTCAGTGTATCTACAGCGCCAGCCGACTGCGCAATGAGGGCCTTGGACAGATCTAAATTGATCAGCATGGCTTTAGTGTCATCTTTTAACCCCTCTAGGACCTCATGCACTAAATGCAAGTTGTCGGATTGATCTTCTCTTCACAGCATAGTTCAGCTCAGGTCCGATCAGATTGCTGATGACAAGCTGCAAACGGTTTGCTAAGACCCAGGCCAAAATCTTTTAACTCTGTGTTTAGCAGAATTATGGGCTTGTAATCATCTAAATCCTCCCAAATATGCTTGCCACCTTTCTTCAGCAATGTAATCACACCCTTTGTAATGCTACCAGCATTAGGACAAACCAATGGTTGAACAAACCATCCAGTCCTGGCAAATTGTTGAGGCCAACCTACTTCAATGCATCACAGACTTCGCATTCAGTAACCAAACCCTTGCAACTAGCCGCTTCCACCTCCCCAAGGCAGGGAAAGTCAGCTAAATAGCTGTGAAACTCCTGGACCAGGAGGTCAGAACAATGAGCAAAGCGATCACACAAGTACGCCTGAAAGGTGTCACACATCTCATGATTTGACCACAGCACATGCCCATCTGGAGACTTGAACTTGATTTACCAATGAGGGAAACCTTCATACTTCTTCCTCACACATGAACTCGTTGCATTTCATGGCTTTGTTGGGAACTCTTTTTAACCTAGATCTAACTACAAAACCCTTGTAGCGCTTGCTAGCCTTGTGCTCAAGGTCCCACCAAGCTAGATCTATGGTTAGGGAATCTCCCCTCACCACTGCCCGGGAAAGCCTATTGTCTAAAGATTTCACCATCTTGGTCCAATCTAGTTTGAGCTGTCAACCATATTTGATGGTGAAGTCCCTAATCCTATATTTAAGGGATCCCCACCACTTATTCCCAGTAACTGCCCCTACTAGTGCCCGCTGAATTAAAGTTTTCAGCCGCTCCAGGAAGTCCCGTATCTCCAGTAAGGAGGTATTGAACTTCCAGTAGCCAGCCAGACTAGGCCTATTAGCTAGCCACAGACTGACCCTAACAAGTTTATGGTTGGTCTGCCCTATCCAGTGGAATGTGGGACGCGTAACAAAATCACTATCAGCTTTTCTAACACTCAGTCCAGATAAGTCCAAATCTGGCCAGGGGGTGAATCAATTAGCCACGTCCACATCTCCTGCCCTGGGTGATCCAGATAAAACCTGTCGACCAAATCATGCTCGGCCAACAAGTCGATCAGGCTGCTTTCACACCTATCAGACCTACTAGCACCCCGCCCGCCCTTATCTAACTTGGGATCAAGGACACATTCCAATCACCCACTAAAACTAACCATTTTGAATCATCGGGGAATGGCCCTAACCATCGGAAAAGGAATGTTTCTTGCCAACACTATTGGGTACATAAACCGCAACCACCTGGAACTCAAAGCTTTTAATGGCAACATCAGCCACAACCAGCTGGACCTCGTTGTCTGCAAAGACAAGATTGACAATTGCATTAAGGTTGCATCCAACTAGCAGAGACACTCCAGCACTGCAGAATGCTGAAAAGACCACAAAGTCACTCTCTAGCACCAGATAGTCCTCTGCACAAGTGAAGTGAGTCTCTTGCATTGCAGCAATATCCACACAGAGTTTCAAGAGTTCACCAAGCAAGCGCGCACACTTGCTTGGATCCCTCAGTCTCCTCACATTCAAACTGGCAATGATGGGCCAGAAATCCTCGGGGTGAGGATGCCAATGGTGTGCCTCAAAGAGCTGATGCCGAAGTCAGTAGTGACTCAGCCATCGCTGGAGAGTCCTCCAACATCCAAAGGAAACCTCAGCTTTATTGCTACAAAACCAGAATGAACATAAATCGGGACCCAGTCCGAACAAATATTTTGCATTTTCGTCAAGGAGGGGTGCTCCAATTCTACCAGCCTTACATCCAGATCAGCTTTAGTGGCCCTATCCAACAACTGTCACACTCCATGAGAGTAACTGCTGGCTGAATTGATGAAGGTGGTCACCATGGGTGCACCCTTGTAGTTGTATGGATTAACCACTAATTGTTCATTAACCTTCTACAACTTTATTAGTGGTTGAAGGGTTTTTTTTGAGTGCGTGCTCAAAGTTAGTCTCAGCTCTATTTCTGGAGCATAAGGCTACCGGTTGGAGTTCCTTGGAGAACTGAGTTTTTTTGTCACCCAGAGAGACTGATCTGGCTCTTTGCCAGAATTTGATAGTTTTTATTCTCTCTCTTAGTTCAGATAGAGAACGCCTAGGAGGGAAGGAAGGGTGAGGGGAAAGTGTGTGCGAGAGCTGGACGGATTTTTGAAGGGATTGGGTATGGATGTTTTCTGTGTGCTCAGGGGCATCTGTGGTGTGTTCTTTAGGAGAGAGGGGGTGGCAGATTAGTTTTTTGACAGCTTTTATGGGGATTTCATCTAGGCTGTCCTTACATCTCTTTTGGGTTCCAGAGCTCTACTGGGGCTTCCTCTGTGGTCTTGCTGGGTTTTGGGTCTGGCCATTTTTCTTTCTTGGTTTTAGAAGTGGGTGAGTTGTTTTTCTGGATCCTTATAATCAAGGTATACCTGCCTGAACAAAGTGCTAAAATCTTTTATCTATGCTCAACTTAAAAAATCAGGTGATTTGAGTATTCAGTGGCACAGATGCAAATTCTCCACCCATTGTATGCAAAGTTCCTGCCACAACTAATCATTGATGATTGTGGCTCTCTATAAAAACAGGCACTACTGAACTCTTGGTAGTTTATCTTGGCATGAGGTTGCTGTATGTCTGAAGCACTATTCAGTGATATACATATGATATCAGAAAGAAAATCTGATTACAAACTCAGTTTGAAGGCTTGGTGCCCAGATCATCCATTATCGAATTGGTTGGAGAGAGAGCTTGTAAGCAAAATGTGTAGTGTGAAGCAGCTGGAACACTTAAACTCTTTGAGGCAGTCAAGTGAGGCATTTGCTGTGTACCAGCACTTAAGTACTGATGAAAAGGTAGATGCTGGTTGCACAAAGTCCGCATTGTACATATGTGATGGATATTTGTTTTGTAGGTGTTATGGTGACCTATCTACACGATAATGAACTCTTCCTCCCTCATAAATACTAACCCTACTTACTCAAAAGAGACTTCCTCCCAGCAGTCGAACCTGACAGTTTTCAAACGGACATATACTGCTATACTAACCCTCTTATTTTGTACATATGTTCTGTTTATACAATACACTTGTTCCATCTACTTTATCCCCAGTGTCTTCTTTCTGTCTCCTAACAGGCCACAACAGTATGAACAGTTCATAATGCAGCATCTGTATCATGGGGAGTCTGTTGATGTGTACTTATTAGAGTTATGGAACCTCACTGTATTGTTCAGTAGAAAGAGTGACCACAGTTTAGCATTGCACTTGTGGTGGGACCTATCAGATAAGGTAAAGCAATTCCTTTATGCTTCATCACAGATGGATGTACTGGCATTTAACTAGTTACTGGCCTGAGGTTGGGCAATTATAAAAGACGAAATAATGAAAGAGGGCTTGGTGCTAGTGGCAGAATGAATGACTCAAGATGGGACCAAAAGACTCCCACCCATAATGGTGGATGGAAGCTTCCTATACACTGCTAGCTATGCAATGAGATCTCAAAACTATCCGGGAAATGAACCAGGAAAAAAGATGTCATGCCATCTGAATGAGGTGCTACCTACAATCACTTTGCATGCCAATGGTATAAAGAGCACGGCTCTAGTGGACATAGAGGAAGTGTCCTTGTGGTGTAATGGTTAAAGTGCTGGACTGTGGAATTGTAGTAAGCGAGTTTGAACTCCAGTTGTGCTATTATGTTCACTTTTGGACAAATACCCTTGGGAAAAGTACGGACCCCTTATCTTCCAAGCTATGGGTTAAATAGTACCACTACTGTACTAGAATCCCATTGAGGTTTTAGCTGTGGACAAGGTATTGCTTTGGTTTGATCTGCTACTTGAGATTGATGCTATTAAGAGACTGGGTAGAGTGTGCATGACCATTACCATCACTGTGAGATTCTCTGGAATTGATGATTCTTCATGTGTGGTTATATGCATCAGTAACCCTGATTTTCATGCTGAGTTTGACCTAAACAGGAAAATTTGAATCACATCTCGGATATGGTCATGTGAACCAAACACTGGGTATCTCACTCTAAAACAGCTCAGAGAATATAGTAATAAACAGCAGGTCCCGGGAGACCTGGGTTCAATCCCAGGTCGAGTCATACCAAAGACTTTAAAAATGGAACTTGATACCACCTTGCTTAACACTCAGCATTATAAGGTACGGTTCAAGGGTAAAGTGGAGCAATCCAGGGAATGGAGTAGCGCCCTCCCCTACACCTTGGTGTAGTAGCTATCGAAAAGGGAGCCTTCGGGTCACCCTCGACTATGGTCGCTAACTTTACTTTTACTTATGGATAGACAACAGCTGGCTCTTACCATATAAAGGTATTGCCTCACCTATTTGGGGTTAGTGTGGTGCCACTGATAATGCAATCAATTGTCAATGTTATGATTATGCAAGATGAGACAATCCAATGTCATCCTACATTGATGACATTTCCATCAATTAGTATTTTGTGCATTTTGTAGCCCACTTAAAAGCACACATGAATCCAGAATTATTAGAGAATGGCACCAGAGTGTTGGGTTTGCAAGTTTGAGGAGAGCACAGCAAGCTTCCATGAAGATGAAAAAACAAGCTCTTACTGATGCCCATGTTCACTAATTGGAGTATCTTCTCACTATTTATCTTGTGGAAAATTGACTGTGCACCTACTAATGTGTGGGTGGCTTTGGATTGCAATCACATTCATAAAACAATGAGTAAATGCAGTGGAGCAGTTTTTGTTAAAGTTAGGACAATACTGAGGAGACATTAGAGTTTGTCATGACAATTACACAACTAGAGCACAATGCAGCAAAAACATCACCCACTGAGAAGCAGGAAGATGTTGAAGTTATTTGCTATATGGCCTAGGATCAAGCCAATTTGCAAGAGACTGTTTTCCTTGGCAAGGAGGGACAAACAGAAGTCACAAATAAGAGCTACATTGTTGTTAATGTGGCCTAGAGAGTGTTTAGGAAAATGATGCATGGGAAGGCATGTCAGTTCCACCTTCCAGGTTGAGATGTAAACAAGGCACTACCTATAACTGAATTGAATGTGAACAGGATCAAAAGCATGGTTAATACTAGTTGTTCATGGTCACTGGTGAGCAGATCACTTTGGTGCTCTTGGAAGAAAACAGACATGAACATACTGACAGTTGGTGGACAAACCTTTAAGGGATGTTGATTTGGAATTGTCTAACCCTGTATGAACAGGATGAATTTAATCAAAACTGAAGTGCTAGTCATGGACAAGAAGTTGATGGGGTTTGACTAGGTACTTGAAATTGACATATACACAGTTTATGCCAACATTTACACGAAAGATGAAGGAATAGTGGAGAAAAGGGTCCAATATCTCTATACTTGACCAACAGAAAGCATACCAGCAGCATGTTTTCATTGTGTGGTAAACAAGTGGGAGATATTTCCATGTGTGGATGGCTATGAATTTATTAAGTATGAAGAAACTGTGGTTCCATCTAGTTGAGATAACAAAGTTGAAGATGCCTTCCTAAAGAACATGACAGAAATTATTGTTAAAGTGCACCTGGATGACCAGACATGTATAGTCCAATACAAGTTCCCTTGCTACTAAGGTTTCACTGATGCTCAATGGAATTGATACCTTTGAAGATGCATGCTGGTTGCCTCTGGTGAATGAGGCCCAATAAAACAGAACTTGAAAGACATTCCAATGGGGAGCAATAGCACTCTCTTTGTCCTCAGATTCCACATGCATTCATCAGTGGATATTCCAATACTCTTATAGGGAAGACCAGGATGCACAAAAGTTACAAACAAGATGTTCATCAAAAAGTGAACTAAAGAATACAAGTTGTTGGTGCATATAACGTTGATCAGATCAAAATCAGAAAGACAAGCTGTTGAGAGTACAGCAGAGATGGCTTGATACCATAAAAAACTAAGTTAAAGCACAACCTATCTGTGCTGCATTGATAAATGAATCTGGTCTTGATCAGATAAAGAGTGTACATTGTCAAAGTGGACATCCTGATATAAAATAGATATTAGACTTTGTGAAACAGATTGATCCTGTGGTACTGAAGGCAGCTTTTAGAGCAGGTGTCAGAGAATGCAGGAAGTGTCAGTCCACGGACCTGCCCCAGTACTATGATGATGGAGCAAGTTAAGCAAAAATGACCTGTAGAGTCAGTTAAAGATAGATATCATTCATCATGATGGCAAATCCTACTTGATGCTAATCAACTGTGGTCCCACTAGATTAGTAATCAAGCAACACCTGCATTTGCAGGATTTAAAAAGTATAAGTCTAATTCTGGTTTCAATACACATATGCCCCCACAGGCAATGATATAGTGGAGAGATAGCATCGGAGCTTTAAGAGAAGTGCCACTAGAAAGCAGTGTTCAATAATGGAAGCAAAGCATTGGTACAATATGCCAACCAATATGATCCACTGCTACCAATTCTGAAAAAAAGGAATTGATACAATGCCCCCACCTGATCATAAAAAGGGGTAAGTAAGAGATAGTGTATGGGTAAAGGCCCCACACAATCAGTGTACATTCAGATATCAAATGAGATGTGCTACTGGGATGTTGCAACATATGAAGGAGCTTTATACTTTGATGGATTCTAGTGTATCAGTGAGTGATAATAGCAGTAGGTCCTCAGAAAGTGAAGCAGTGCTAAAGATTGAGTGCATTCAATGATTCCTCAGAAGAGGACTTATTGGGACCTGATTAAGACACAGCTGATGATTCTTCAGGGGATGACTTGTTCAAAGAGATGGTGACTCTCCTACTAAGAAAGAGCATCAGATACAAGAGACCAGTCCCAAGCTGCCATATTTGTGATTACAAGATCAGAGAGGAGTGTGGCAAAGAAAATAGCTTACCACACTGAGTGTAAGACCCCTGCATTACCTGACACACAATACAGAGCAGATCTCTTTTTTAGAACCAGTTTTCCATTGATCTTTTTACACTTACCTTTTGCTAAAATTCTCAAATTTTTCACAAGTGTAGAAAATTATAAAATAGGTATAGAATAACGTTAGTTTTAAAGACTTTAACACACTCATTTTGGGAAATATTGTATTAATGATGCAAAAAGGTAGAAAATCATGTTACTAACTAGTCACTTCCTGTAAGTCAAATAGATCATTTCTATAGGTTTAACTTATATAGGTTAACTAATTTAAGAGTGTTATATTTCAGCAGTAGGATTTGGTAAAATACTCATTTATTTTAACACAACACTTTTACCAAGTTTTTGTTTGATGCTTGAAGGTAGAGCTCCATTCAAAGTAATCATATAGTGATAAAAATTTTTTTGCACATTTTCTTCATCCCTTAAATAACTTTTGTATAAATGACTACTCAGTATTGTATACGATGAAACGTATACAAAACAGAGATAATTCTACAAAATTACAGATGTAATACGTTTACATGGACAAATTCTTTAAAAAAAAACTAGACAGATTTTTTTTACTATCAAAATGAAAGTTTGAATTTTTGAGTTGCTTACAACAAAAACTAAGCACTGGCTATAAATAATGTACACACACACACATATATATATATCCATATATATATATATCGCAATAGTAGTAATAAAGCTCTCTTGTTCTGAGGTTAAAAATAGCCTTGTACCACATGAAGTTTACCTCAATCAATACCATATTAACTATGTTTCTACACATTTGTTCTTTTATCATTTCTAAGTCCATTCTTTGAGAAATCACAGTTCCTCTTTGAACTTTTGGTTTGAGTTTAGTAGCATATCAACCTTTGTAGATTATGTAATGCCAATGCCATCTAGTAGAAGACCAATAGTGGTATTATTTAACCCATAGCAGGGAGGAATAAGGGATTCATACCTTTCCCAAGGGTATTGGTGTGAACTTATGTTCTTATATTTTGTATGACTTCATCTAATTCTGATACAAATGTGCGATTTACTTTTACCCGTCATTTATTTGGTAAATCTGACCGTATATTGTTTCTATTTTTGAAAAATAATTCTTGATTTAGACATTTTCAGAATTTGTGTTTCTGATTAGTTATTAATACATCAGTATTGCCATGACTGTGGTTGAATTTGCAATGAGGTAATACTTTTCCTATATTGAAATACTTCCCAAGTATTCCATTGCTTGTATCATTTCTCTTTCTTAAAATAAATGTGAGTTATTGTGAATTATATCAACCTTATTTCTTCTATACTCTTTTCTACTCATTTCCTCGTCTCTTTGTAAAGAGTTTTAAAAAAACTGAAGAAATAATCAAAAGACAATGAAAGAAAATAAACTTTCATATTTTTAATTTAAGTACTTTTTTTTTTTAATGTGACCTCTTGAACTACATGCTTACATAATGACAACAAATGCATATAATTAAGCCACAACAGGCAATGACTATCAACTAACATTTCTGACACATAGATTTTGTAATCGTTAATGTATAATTTTAAAATTTCTAAATATTTTTTTTAGAAAAATATACTTTGAATTATCTAAAATAATGGATTTATCAAACAAACAAAAAGAAAAAAATATCAAAAACAAATTTTTACTAAAATCAAAATCCACAAGACCAAACCTTTACACGTCTTCATTGTAGATTTGAAAAGATCTGTTGCTTGAAAAATATTAAAATTGTTCTTTAAATCAATTTTATTTAAAAAAAAAAATAAATAAATAAAAACATGAGAATGTAAATTAATAGCTTTGATTTTTTTAACAAAGAAAATTAGGTTTTGGTGTTACAATTTTTATCAAAATGGACACTAAATTGTTTTAGAGCGTACATGAAAATTTAATGAAGAAAATCATTTACATTTAATTGCTTTAAACTATTATTTTAAGATAAACTAAACCGAAAAGCAATAATTTGAAATCTTAAAATAGTCAATAGTAATGGCCATTAATCCATAATGGTTCGAACTTGACAATTTAGACAACTACTAAAAACGAAATGTAAAACATTAAAGTATGTATAGTGAAATAAAGAATAAACATAATGAATAAGGATTAAAATGTCATTAACATCAAATATTAAACATTGTTTTGCATTTTATCAAAATTTAAAACGAAGGATATAAAAAAAACTAAAAACAAACTTATAAACTGCTTACCATATATGAATTTTTATAACGCAACATCCATAAATTTATTTACAAAATTGTTCGTAAAACGAAATACAACTGCCATAAGCCATTTCACTATTTAAAAATTACACAATTGCTGTGTAAAACGTTCATAAAAATAGTACGCAAATATCTGATGACGTCAAATGACATCATCATTTTTTGTGCTGGAGATCGTTCGACATTCACGGAAAGAAATTATTTCGGCAATTTCCGGTAAATATACGAAAAGGTAACCATTTTCAAAATAAATCTCTACGAAGTATATTTCTAATTAGGGTCAGCTAAGCATTTTCATTCCCCTATTCTAAAAAAATGGCTTTACAAATAAAGTATTTATCATTTTAGAGCAGTTTTGCAGTAAAGACGAGTATTACAGGCAAAGGTGGAATAGGTTCGTTAGGACTGAAACGAAATAGGCGAAACGAAATTACAATTTAAAAAAAAATGAATCTTAGGCATCAGAATAAGGAGTCAGTTATTTTTTTAATATTCTTTAAATAAGAAAATATGTTAAAAAAAAGTGGCTAATATGATTTGTTTCTTAATCATTTCATACTGTTGCTTAAAGTTTGCTACCGAGACTTCTTACCATTTTTAAGTGTATCTCAGTAACGAGGCTTGTACTTATCGTACTGGTGTCCATGATAGAAAAGTGTCGTATTCGTGGTCATCAGTTCGGTGTTGTTTGATAGTGTTATTATACCACCAGCAGTCGTTCTGCTGTTGTTATCATCATCATCGTGTGGCAATTCTGTTGGTGGTATATATTCTCCATTTTTGACTGATAGTGACTTTGGCGTCGGAGTTACCACATCTGAGTAGCAAAAAAGGGGGGACTACATCAATGGCGTAAAAAGGTCTATCTTTCTACGACACAACACTTGCTTGTTTGTCTCACTTCTCTACTGTTTTTCTTATATATACCGCATCGACTACATTGCATTTCTTTTTCAGCTTGTCTAACAAGAAAAAGAAATCTTGAATGGATTTTAACAATACATTATGATAAAAATGAAGTAGACCATTCTTGTTACCTGGTGGACGTAAAAACCTGGTAGAAAGGAACCAATAGTAAATTTAACATTAAGGCAAGCATTTCTACATAGATATATATTTTATGCACATATATGACGTATTCTATCCTTTCTTTACATACATATTCATGTACATTCACACTCAAATTTCTAAATACAAAAGCTCAAGATTGTCTATAAAATAAGCTTAAAACAAAATTCTACACACTGATGCCGACATACGTAAATACAGACATACAACGAAATTTCATGCAAGGAAAGACATATTTACTGTCAGAAAGACGCGAAATTTGTAAAAAAAAAAAAAAAAATCAATAAGTACTAGCCAAGCTACATACGGAAAATAGTATTATCACTTAGGATTACCAAATCGACTAAGTGTAAATTTCTGCCTGAAAACTGGAAAGAGAAAAGCAAATTATTTAACTAAAGTGGAAAGGTGAACACTTCCTCTAAAAATTTTTTTACAAAACTTGTTGGATTTATATATATATAAAATACTTTTTGAGCGTAGAAATACCTGAAAATTAATGTCAGGCGAATGAACAACTTTTGAAAATTTTAATTTTAATTAATTGATTTTGTATTGATCTCTTAAGATCAAATGCAGCATGCATTCTGATGCGTTACTTTTATATTGGTAAATATTCAAAAACAAATTACTCTTGTACCACCCTAATTAGAAGTTTGATTGTACGGTGATAATTCTGTTCTTCAGTTTACCATTCATGTGCTTACTGTTAACAGTTACTGACATTGTTAATTGATGTTGGGAAGAAAAAACTGAATGAAACTGACAAATCCTCTCCCAACTGTAATTTCAAAAACTCGCAGCCGAAAATTTTTACATATTGCTAACTACAAGACTATTCGACTTTTAAGGTGTGATTTACTTTTTCAGTTAATAAAAAGGCTTTGAAAAAGGTTGAATGCCAGTGATAAAAAACGAAAAAAACCAAAACAAAACTTTGATCACCATTTCAAATTCTATGGTTAACACATTATCTGTACAACTTTATTCTTCAATGTGCTATTTATTTGATCGCGAAAATTCTTAAGAGTCTTTTTGTTTTATAACTTTATGCGAAACACTAGTCTCAAAGAAAGTAAATTAAAATTTGAGAGAAATGATATCCATCTCTGTCATTTACAGACTATCAGCTAAGGACTGTTGAGAGATTAGTAGTTGCTGAAGACGCCGTAAATTTTAACAATTTACACCCGTTAAAAAATATATATTTATTCAATTTATTCAAAGGTGTATTTTTATTTAAAAAAAAAACAGGGGTAAAGCTCAACGAAATCTTCATACGAGTGTCAGCTTAAGAGGGAAAAGTACCTGTGGATGCCTTCGCCATGAGTGGGCGCCCCAGGACGACATCGTTCGCCGAAGGAGGCAAAGCCGGCGCCGGCCAGGATTCTCCATTTTACCGATCCATGCGGACCATAAGTAAGTAAAAATTCAATAGAAATTAATTTTAAATGTCTTAATGTATTAATCCCAATTTTGTCTATCTGCACGTATTACGGGCCTTGCTGCTACGGTATGATATAACTGGGTCAGGAGGAGGATGGATGCTAATATGGCGCTGACCAACCTCTCCGTATTTTTTAAAAATCATATCATTACTTCAACTTGACTGTTCCTCGTTGTGATCTAATTTCACTAGCCTATGTTAATTTTTTATTGTATTATTTTTCTTGTTTCTTGCATCCTCTGGATTTAGTCCTATAATAGCTTTTAAACTATTTTGATCTAATCAAATCTTTAATTTTCCTACATCTATTCTATTTTTGTTTTAAATATATTTACTTTCTCCGGGATTAAACCCTGTTTAATCTTTATGAAGAAATATTTTCTTTTCATATCATTTAAATGCTGCTTATAGAAATTAGGCATTGTTACTTGAAACATTTGGAATTATTTAAAAGCTAGTCACGTTCAGTAAGACTGACTTTTTTTTCTTTTTATAGATAATTTATGCTGTAACCGAATTAGTCTCAGACTTTGGTGTCTGATTGTAGTTTTGTAGTGAGAACAGACCAGTTATCTTCTGATCCTTAAAAATTTTTTCTAATTATATAATTTGTTAATTTAACTTTATCGCTGCTGCTGAATCAAAATAGATTTGGATTTTTTTTTCCAAGGACCAAAATATTCCAATTGAAAGCTATCCAAAAATCTAAACTAGAGAATACTAAACTTTTATAAATAGATTTTGTATCGTTTGTATGCTTATAGTATTCCTGGCAGATGGTTAAAAACCTTGAAATGATCAGACTTTGTATAGCATGATTACAGAGATCCACGTGACAGTTATTACTAAATGGAGATATATGACACATCCTAATAACTTTTTTCTGTTACTCACCCCCTTTTCTTTGTTGAGTTCCAATTAACAAGTCAATAAAAATATCTCTCAAACCATCTCTATCATTCTATATTTCAATTGTCTTTACATGGTTACATTCGTTAGCTACAGAGGAGAGTAGTTGACCTTGTTTTGCCACTGCAAAAGACATTTGTTTACTCATAAATCTTTTTCTTTTTTTCTTCTTCTAATCCTTATGCGCTCTAAAGTTGTCCTTATAAACGAATTTGTGCTATATGATTATTTGAACAATTAGTCAAATATACTTTTTAATTTGGGTAGTAAGAATTTACTTTCTAGTTGCTACTACTAAACGACTTTTGAATTCATATACGTATTTACTTCCTTTCGGAAATGTTACTTTTAGTACTAGTTTTTTTTTTCTTTTTTAAAGTCTTAATGAAAAAATGTAACGTTCTGCTTGAATTATATATAAATACATTTTTTTTTTACAAAGTAATATTAGAAAAATTGTTTTATGATTTTGTACTATCCTAATTAAAGTAATGTAAATTCTTTCACTTTTGTCCCTTTAGGATTTAATTTCCCAAACGTTAATTACTCAAGATGCTTTCAGGAACACTTACCAAATAAGATTAGGGTAACCTGAAATTTTTGCACCAAGAGATTCAATACATGTACTGTAAGTGTGTATGTGTATATACACACACACACTTACAGTACATGTGTGTAATATATATATATATATATATATATATATATATATATATATATATATATATACACACACACACACACGAGTTGTAATGACATCCAGTTTAGTCTTCTAGAATAAGAAGCTGATGAAATCATACTCTTGAGAAGCATTTTCTTTTTATATGAAGAAAAGTCAGAAATTGCAAATGCTAGTCAAAACATCGTCAAACTTCATTTTAGGATAAGCATTTGAAATCCTCACAAAATTACTTCATACGTATACACAGATGTAATTATTTCTCCATGCTTACCTAAATCTTATCTATATCAAATTAATATCAGCTTTCCTTTCTTCACTACCCACTATGATGTTGGTTGCTGTAATTGAAATTAAATATCAGTTATTTTAGTTGTATATATTTTTTAGATTTAATACTTTGTGTAGTGTAATTCTTTTCTGCTGAAAATAAACCAGAATAAATCTCTAAGTGATAGAAAATAATTGGTTGCTTTCAGATCTTCAGAATAAATAGATGACTAAAAGGAATAATGAAAGTTAGAAATATTTGGCATTTGATTGTTACTAAATTGTCCTGTCGTGTTTTTGTTGACTGCATCTAAGTAAATGGCATTTTATTTTTTATTTTTTTTATTTTTTTACATGAATAAAAGAAAATATCTTTACTTACATTTGGGCAATATCACCAGTTTTACAATTTCTTTGTCCCGTTTATTAATATTTCATTTGTGTGCAATTGCTAAATTTTTCATATTCATCACTTATTTATTTAGTTTGTATTTAAATAATGAATTTATAACGTGACACTTCTAGTTTGTACACAAATAAGATTTTCATTTTGAGCTGTTACTTTAAAATTCTAATTAATCTTCGATAACTTTAAAAGATTATTTCAAAACTACATGTTTGGTTCCTCCAAGATTGTTAAACGAAGATTAAATAATCTTAGAAAAAAATTTTAGGATCGTCACTTATTTTAGAAAATTACATAACCAATTGTTTGTGTTTAAAGCGGGTACCATATGACAGTTTTGGGGAGAGAGTACATTGGTATTGCCAAGAAGGAAAAAAAAATTAAGACCATTTAATCGTTGCTTATTTTCATTTGAAGTTTTGTTTGATGGTATCCTTTCCCTCCACTCTTTTCTTAGCTTTATGTATAATCACTAATAGGTTATTAAGCAATAAAAGCAAAATTAGAGAACGTTTTTAACCTGGAGCTTTTTAATGCTTTAAAAAACTGAGTTTTCATGCAGGTTTACACTAATTGGCTTTCATTTTCTGAAATATTTCTGACAACTATCTGATATTTTTAGATTTGAATACCTGCATCTAAGTAAATGGCATATACACTCAAGTTGCATATAATGTGAAGACATCTTGATGGAGGTTTTGCTAGCATCCATAATTTATGAACCATTCACTGTACAACCTATTCAATTAGAGGATTATTTCTAATTGTTCAACTTGATGAATTATGCGTGTGCAAAATTTCCCATCATCCTTTGTTTTTATTTTTATAAATCGACTGAAAATAGAACTTTTTTAATTTCACAGAAATTATATATAATTTTTCTGGGGGGGGGCAAGTTTTAGATAAAACAAACTTTTAAACTAATAAAAATCAGATTTAAATAAATTAACTATTAGGTTAATTAACTATAAATTAACTATTAGGTTAATTAACTATAAATTAACTATTAGGTTAACTAACTATAAATTAACTATTAGGTTAATTTATAACAACTTATATAGAATGTTAAATAACACTGCATTGGGGTGGTTAGCACAAACGTATCCTGCTTACAACAATGTATAATTCTGTTTTTAAGTTAATCATTTAGGTTTCCATAGAAATGAGGTAGCAGTTTAATTTGCTTTCTGATTTATCGGATTTTTTTTACTTTACAAATCATTTCTTAATGTTGTATCCATGATCACTACACAAGCTATAAAGTATAAGTTTTATTAACAACTGTTTATGGTTTGCTTTGGTTTTAGTTTCTGATAGAAAACCATTTGCTTGATTTCAGGAATCTCTGGCCTAATAATCATACATGGCAAAACAACCCTGTTTAGTTGGGTATTAAAGTAAAAAATTCTATTAAAAATGTAGCTTAGGAATAAGAAGACTTTGTTCAGTTATGTCAGTTGTTATTAGGGGAGTCCCTGTGGTATAGAATGTAACTTGGTGGACTGTGACATCCTATGAAGTAAGTTTGACCTCGAGTCATGCTATTACATTCAGTTTTGAACTAATACCTTTGAGTAAGGTATGTACCCAGTTATTTCCCACATTTATGGGTTAAATTGTAACACTAATATTCTACAAGGATGACTTTGGTAATAAATAACACACAAATACTGATATGTCATTAAACAAATAAATCAAATATATGGAATGACATCTACTCTGGTTTAGTCGGTGGGTTCATAAGAATGAAGTAACAGATAAGATATCTCAAAGATTGGTAAATATAGTTGATATGTTAAAACTTTTTGGCTAAACTGTAACAGTTTTTAACAAGTCACCGAGAATACACGTAATTTAGTGTTATCTTGAGTGAATATTATACTTTTTTTTTTTTCTTTTTTTTTTTTAATTTTTTTTTTTAATTACATGAGAGATATTTTGATCTCTGCAGGGAAATCATACAAAATGATGCTTGTATGTATATATGTATGTATATATGTATGAACATGTTATGTATAAATGTATATGTAATTTACAAAGCGCTTTGCTTTGATGTGGCACAAGGCCAAATGAATGGGGCGCCCAATGAGACTCGAACTCACTTGTGTAGGTCTGCTAGTCTAGCTTGCTAACCGTTACACCACCAGAGGTGCCCTATGTATGTATATGTATGTATGTATATGTATGTATGTATATGTTATGTATGTATGTATATGTATGTATGTATATGTTATGTATGTATGTATATGTTATGTATGTATGTATGTATATGTTATATCTGTATGTATATGTTATATCTGTATGTATGTATGTATGTATATGTTATATCTATATGTATGTATGTATGTATGTATGTATATGTTATATCTGTATGTATGTATATGTTATATCTGTATGTATGTATATGTTATATCTGTATGTATGTATATGTTATATCTGTATGTATGTATGTATATGTTATATCTGTATGTATGTATGTATATGTTATATCTGTATGTATGTATGTATGTATATGTTATATCTGTATGTATGTATGTATGTATATGTTATATCTGTATGTATGTATGTATGTATATGTTATATCTGTATGTATGTATGTATGTATATGTTATATCTGTATGTATGTATATGTTATATCTGTATGTATGTATATGTTATATCTGTATGTATGTATATGTTATATCTGTATGTATGTATGTATGTATGTATGTATATATTATATCTGTATGTATGTATGTATGTATGTATGTATATGTTATATCTGTATGTATGTATGTATGTATGTATATGTTATATCTGTATGTATGTATGTATATGTTATATCTGTATGTATGTATGTATGTATGTATATGTTATATCTGTATGTATGTATGTATGTATGTATGTATGTATATGTTATATCTGTATGTATGTATGTATGTATATGTTATATCTGTATGTATGTATGTATGTATATGTTATGTATGTATGTATGTATGTATATGTTATATCTGTATGTATGTATGTATGTATATGTTATATCTGTATGTATGTATGTATGTATATGTTATATCTGTATGTATGTATGTATGTATATGTTATATCTGTATGTATGTATGTATGTATATGTTATATCTGTATGTATGTATGTATGTATATGTTATATCTGTATGTATGTATGTATGTATATGTTATATCTGTATGTATGTATGTATGTATATGTTATATCTGTATGTATGTATGTATGTATATGTTATATCTGTATGTATGTATGTATGTATATGTTATATCTGTTTGTATGTATGTATGTATATGTTATATCTGTATGTATGTATGTATGTATATGTTATATCTGTATGTATGTATGTATGTATATGTTATATCTGTATGTATGTATGTATATGTTATATCTGTATGTATGTATGTATATGTTATATCTGTATGTATGTATGTATGTATATGTTATATCTGTATGTATGTATGTATGTATATGTTATATCTGTATGTATGTATGTATGTATATGTTATATCTGTATGTATGTATGTATGTATATGTTATATCTGTATGTATGTATGTATGTATATGTTATATCTGTATGTATGTATGTATGTATATGTTATATCTGTATGTATGTATGTATGTATATGTTATATCTGTATGTATGTATGTATGTATATGTTATATCTGTATGTATGTATGTATATGTTATATCTGTATGTATGTATGTATGTATATGTTATATCTG
>OY757928.1:74695108-74700108 GCA_963585895.1 Sepioteuthis lessoniana
GACTATGATTTGGTGAAAGCAGCGGTTCTTAAAAGCTTCGAGTTGGTTCCAGAAGTTTATAGACAGAAATTCAGAACACAGAGAAAAACAGAAAACCAGTCTTATGTGGAATTTCTGCGAGAAAAAGAGAATGCGCTGGATAAGTGGTGTGACTCTAAGAGGATAGACGGAGACGCTGAGAAACTCCGGCAGCTAATATTAGCTGAAGAATTTTTAAACTGTGTGCTAGAAGTCAGGGTTCACCTAAGTGAAAGGAAAACTGACGTGACTTATGAAATGGCCGCACTAGCAGACGAATACATCCTCACACACCGAAAAACGAAGGAAAAAACGTTCACGGGAAATAGAGTGAAGTTTAAAGCTGAGTTAAGCCCAGAAAGAAGACCTAAGGAAGAAAATAGAAGGACCTTCCAAAGTAGCAACAGAACAGTGGTCTGCTACAAATGTGGAAAGGCTGGGCACATAGCCATAAGGTGTCAGCTTGGAAAACCCAGCCTAGAAAACCACAGGGAGCTGTCAGGGACCGCTAGAGTAGACAAGTCTTATCGACCTTGGACGAAGAGAGGTATGATAAGAGGCCCATATGGAGGACCAGTGGAAGTATCAATTTTACGAGATACCGGAGCATCTCAGTCGTTACTTCTACGAAATAAATTACCTAAAGGGGTAATAGAAGCAACACGTGAGACTGTGATTATAGAGGGTATTGGCGGAAAGAGGGTAAAAATACCGCTATGTAAAATAACCCTAAAGCCCCAGTGGAAAAATAGACCAATTCAAGTTGGTGTGGTAGACAAAGCTACCTATGAAAGGAATTTCCCTCATACTGGGAAATGAGATAGAAACAAAAAAGTGTCACCCGTGTAAGATGGCGAAGATGAGCGCCAAAAATGAAGAAACCAAGATGGCGAGAATGAAAGCCAAACATGGAAAGAAGATGGCGAAGATGAACGCCAAAAATGGAGAAAGCAAGCTGGCAAAAATGAGCGCCAAAAATGAAGAAAGAAGGACGTTGAGAATGAACGCCAAACAGGAAAACAAGATGGCGGCTGAGCCATGTGGGCGGCACAAACTACATTGTCGCTCGCAGAGTGAGAAAGTGGAAAGAAAAGAAGTGAACCTTCCACGCCTCAATAAACAGAAAGATAAAAGGACCAGTCGTCAGAGAAAGGATGAAGGTCCAACGAATAATGGGAATAAATTCCCTGATACTTATCGAGAAGATAAGAGAAAGATGAGAGGACCCTTACAAGTGGCTAAGAAGAAAGAATTCGAAAAGGGCGACGAAGTCCTGCTACTATCCGCAAATAAAGGAACACACTGTGGTGGACGATATATAGGTCCCTACGTAATCTCACAGAGAATAGACAAGAGGACATATAGGATTGATACCAACGAGGGAAAGAAAAAGACACAAGTGTGTCATGCAAACCAATTAAAGAGATATGTCCGTCAAGAAGGCCCACCTCGAAAAATTAAGAACTTGGAAATGCCGAATAAATTCGAGAAAAAATTAAGCCAGTTGTCTGTTTCAGAGAAATTAATAAAAAAATACCCAGGTTTATTTCTCTAACACCCTACGAAAATGTAGTAGCGGAATATTCTTTCATAGTTGTTGAGAGAAAGAAAGAGAGAGAGAGAGAGAAACTAAAGGAGAGGAAAAGGAGATTCGTCAACAAGTGACGAAGAGGGGGAAAGAGAGAAAAGAAAAGGAAATTTTCTCCTCAAAGCTGGACAATTAAGAGTATAAAGTCGTCAAAAATGACGAAGAAGGAAAGAAAAAGGAATTTACCTCCTTATGGTTGAAACATGATACGGCCAAAAGCCGGGAGAGAAAAAGAAAGAAAGGAAGACAAGATTAAAGAAAAAGAAAGGAGAGAGACAGAAAGAAAGAGAAGAGGAATTGTCTTCCTCTATGGTGAAAATTAGGAAGGACAAAAAAAGGAAAAGGAAAAGAATTCGTCAAAGCGTGAAGAAGAAAGGGGATAAAAGAAAAGTAGAGTGAAAAAAAAAAGAGAAAAAAAAAGGGAGAGAACAGTGAAATAAATTACTTTTTTTTTGGTATTTCTGTTATCCCTTTCTTCTCTTAAGAGGGGTGATGTCAGGCGATATCCCACTGGGGGGAGGGAGATAAAATTACTACTCCCCGTGTTTGAATTGACAGTATCTAGCCGTCAAAGAGTGACCGTTAAGGAAGAATGTAGGTCACAGAGGAGATATCAACAGGTGTTGGTACTTAGTAACCTCAGGTCACCGGACACCAAGGGGAAGAAGAGAGAAGCAAAATGATTGGCTGGGACCCCAAAACGGAAGTGGGGACTCCCTCCCCTCAGCGGAAGTAAATAATAAGAAAGTTGAGTTTCTGAGCAGGGTTCGTAGCGGGCAGACGAACCATAGCCAGTATTCCGTGTTGAAGACAAAAGAATACCTGAGACACGAAGGACCCCAGGTTTTTCAAGCCAGTGTAAAAAAATAGAATAAAGTCTATTAGCCCGTGAAAGAAGAAAGATTCTCCAGTGAAACACCATCGAAAAATAAGATCAGTAATTTTGGGGCCATTTCTCCTTTATACCCAAACTTTATATACCCCTCTCTCTCTCTCTCTCTCTCTCTCTCTCTCTCTCAATTTGAAGAAAAACAAAAGTCAAGAGAAGACATTTATATTCGTGGACTGTCCATTTATTATATGTTTTGACACTTTGAAAGTGTATATAACTGTAGTAAAGGAATTATGTATTTTTATGTTACCACGTGGTCTATGTTTGTTCTTTGCAGTTCTTCTACGAATTTGTTACTTCATGCTTCCTTTTCAGCTTCTATTCGCCTTATGTTATCTTGCCTAGAATTGTCCTATTAATTCCTTTAAAATATCACACGGGAAGCCGGAGTTGCCGACTACTACAATATAATATTATTACGACTAAAACCTATAGGTCCATATTCTTCCATTATCTTGGGGAAGGAAGTGAAAGCGGCCTGGTGGGTGTGTGGATAGTGTGAAATTTGGAACCCCTTGCCAGCGGCGGTCAGTCTGGCCCTAAATTGGTCCCTCACATAATATGCCAGTTCTTATATGCCAGAGAGAAAAACTCTGAACGAGGACTTATTCCATAGGGGATCAAGTGCCAACCTGCCCCGTCTTCACACGTGCGAAAATAAAGTCCCGTTTTGGGATTTTAGTCAATTTGCCGTCACAGTATGCATTTATATATACATATATATACATACATATATATATATACATACATATATATATATACATACATATGTATATTTAGGCAGCATTTCTTCGTTAATGCCAATTTCATTAAATATAATAGACATTTTTTGTCTACATATTTTCTTTTGGATCCGTTCGAATTCCCGTATTACTTTTATCTTATTCTGGGGGAATTGATTTATGTATTGTCTATAGTTGCATGTATCCCTAGTACATTCTGCCTGACTTTGGGTCATCATCACGGGAGGATCTATTACAAAAGTGCTGTAACTTTTGTTTTACCATATTACTACTGTGTCAGGGCGTCTTTGCCGTTGAAGGTTATGGCGTTTGTTTTTGAATGTGATTCTATATTTAGTGCCAGTAGCTAAAGACATTTAAATACATTAGCACCGGTTTGAAAATTAATTCTATTAAGTGTCGGCTGCAGGTTTCTGATATGTAATGCTTCGAGAATCTGAAGTTTTTGTTTATTATTTTGATGTTCTAATATTGTTGTGTTGTCGGTGAGAATTTTCCGTAGTTGTGTTGTTGGGCATGAATGTTTTTTTAAATGCTGAGCTATTGAACTTGTGTCTGAAAGGTTCATTGTTAGTCTCCTCGACAGGGTAGTTGATATCCCTGACCCTCTCTCGCCACTTCTCCCTATCATTCATCGCCTCCGGCAAGTCTTCAGGGTTACATCCTGTGTCCTCACATAGTTGCTGTATGTAGGTTCGTGCTGGTCGTCCTGCTTTTGCACATCCGTATGTGGGGGTCCACAGGAGTACATCGCTTATGAGCTCGTCCTTGCTTCTCCAGCAGTGTCCCGCGTGTCTGGTTCGTCTAGCTTGTATAGTTTTCGTGATGGGGGGCAAGTGTCCGTATAGTTGGTGTCTCGTGGGGTGTTGTCGCCAGGACTTGTTCAAAACTGCTCTCAACATTCATGTGTAATTTCCGTCTAGTTTCCTCTCCAGCCGCTTAGTTAGCGTCCACGTGGTGCATCCATATAGCAGTATCGACACAACCGCTGCCTGGAAGAAACTGCGTTTCATTTTATCGGTTAGGTCTGACTTCCATATGATCGAGAGCCTATCGATAGCTGTCCATGCCTTCGTCAGTCGTGTGTCGATGTCTTTTTCGGTTGATGAGACGCTACTACCTAGGTAGGTGAATTTGTCTACTAGTTTCAGAGAGGTTCCGTCAATTGTGGAAATGTTGCCCGTTTGGTTGTAACACATATATTCAGTTTTGTGTGTATTGACATGGAGGCCAATGCCAGCTGCGGCTCGTTCCAGACTATACAGTAGTGTCTCTGCTTGATTAGGCGTATTCGCCAGTAACGCCAAGTCATCAGCGTAGTCGGCGTCCGTGATTGTTTTTGCGGGGTACCTTTTGCTTCTTCTCTTAGTCAGCTCGAAGCCATTTTCTCTGATTTTGTCGATCGAAGTCCTAAGCACATAGTCTAGACAGATGATAAAGAGGTACGGGGATAGTGTGTCTCCTTGTAGTACTCCTGCGACAATGTCGAAGTATTCCGTGTCTCCATCTGGTGAACGTACTTTCACTTTGGTGTTTCTGTAGAGAATCATTATCGCTGCTACGGTTTCTTTTGGTAGGCCGTACGCTAGTAGGATTTGCTCCATCTTCCCTCTGTGTATGGAATCGAAGGCCTTGGTAAAGTCGACAAATAGTAATGTCGCCTGAAGGTTTTTTGCCCGAACGCCTTTAAGGATTCTACGGATGGTCAGTGTTTGTGAGGTTGTGGATCTATTTGTCCGGAAGCCATTTTGGTTTTTCC